>PKMM01036428.1:323306-439540 GCA_002933915.1 Eutrema heterophyllum
CACAAAAGAACAAAGGAACAAAGACACAAAAGAACAAAAGGACAACAAAGCAGTCGGCCGAGAAGAACAAGACAAGGCACAAGTGTTTATTGCCACTAGTTTTTGTTCCTTTCTTTGCATAATTGTAGACCACAAAATCGATGTATAGTTTGCACCACAAATCTCATGTAAACGAGCATGCTTCTTCTATTTAAAGGTTTTGTTCTTCTATCTTCATAATTGTAGACCACTTTCTTCTTTTGCTTGTGCTCGTGAACATTTGAAAGCAAAAATAAAACAGAAAGCAAATCATTCTTCTTCTTATTATTGTTATTACTTGCTCATTTTTCTTCTTCTTATTCAGTACCCAAAACAAACCAAACTAAAAAAACACCAAAAGAAAAACAAAGATGGCTTCTTCATCTAACACTAATTTTTATGGCTCAATAGATGATCAATTTGAGCAAATTTGCGAACAAGCTTTCGACAATCTACTCATAGATTATGAAGAGCAAGAAGAATCAAGGAAATCAAGAAAAAAAGAGTTTTCATTGAAAGACAGCGCGAAGAAGGTCACATACGTCTATGGAACGATTATTTTTCTGAAGAGGCAACTTACCCACCTAATCTATTCCGACGGCGTTTTAGAATGAACAAGCCGTTGTTTTTGCATATTGTTGATCGGCTTTCCAATGAAGTTCCTTATTTTCAAGAGAAAAAAGATGCTCTCGGAAGGAATAGTCTCTCTGCACTTCAGAAGTGTACAGCCGCAATTCGTCTTTTGGCTTATGGCAATGCGCTTGATACGGTTGATGAATATCTCCGCCTCGGTGCAACAACAGCTCGTTTATGTTTGGAAAATTTTGTCCAAGGAATTATTAATCTCTTTGGCGATGCATATCTAAGAAGACCCACACCCGAGGATCTTCAAAGACTACTTGATGTTGGAGAGCAACGAGGATTTCCCGGGATGGTAGGAAGCATCGACTGTATGCATTGGGAGTGGAAGAATTGTCCGACCGCTTGGAAAGGGCAATATTCCCGGGGTTCTGCAAAACCGACGATTGTTTTAGAAGCAGTAGCTTCATATGATCTTTGGATATGGCATGCATTTTTTGGATCTCCAGGTACATTAAATGATATTAACGTTCTTGACCGGTCACCCGTTTTTGATGATATAATAAATGGTCAAGCTCCGCAAGTTCATTTCTCTGTCAACGGAAGGGAGTATAATTTGGCTTACTATCTCACTGATGGTATTTATCCAAAATGGGCTACGTTTATCCAATCAATTTCAATTCCACAAGGCCAAAAAGCATCATTATTTGCTCAACATCAAGAAGCTGTCCGAAAAGATGTCGAGCGTGCTTTTGGAGTGTTGCAAGCGCGGTTTGCCATTGTTAAAAACCCGGCTCTTTCTCTGGATAAAGCAAAAATAGGAAAGATTATGAGAGCATGTATCATACTCCACAACATGATAGTAGAAGACGAACGAGCAGGATACACTCAATATGATATTTCAGATTTCCAACAAGAAGGTAACAGAAATTCACATGTGGATCTCACATATTCTACGGGAATGGGTACAAATATCATTGAAATGTTGCAGGCTCGGACTAGAATTCGGGAAAGACAACAACATCAACGATTGAAAGCTGATTTGGTTGAGCATATATGGCAAAAATATGGAAATGATCAAGATAACAATTAAAAAACAATTTATATGTGGAATCAAATATATGTTTCAAATTTCAATTTT
The DNA here is from genome assembly GCA_002933915.1 of Eutrema heterophyllum. Classification (NCBI taxonomy): domain Eukaryota; kingdom Viridiplantae; phylum Streptophyta; class Magnoliopsida; order Brassicales; family Brassicaceae; genus Eutrema; species Eutrema heterophyllum. Next base: position 325,045 of record PKMM01036428.1, read on the forward strand.
CTAATTTTTTTTTTTTTTTATTGTTAAGAACCCCATTAGGAGTTCTCCCAATAAACATGTTTTTTCTTAAAGTTCTTAACTAAATTTCTTAAGTTCAGTTTATTAATTAAATACTACTTAAGAACCCATAATGGGTATCTTGCAATGTACATGCCCTTAGAGAAAGTATAAGGGTTTATTGCAATAATCCAAATCCAGGATACACTCACTATCGCTCAAGCAAATATCGACTTAAAATAGAAATATATAAAAAAAAAATTCTGAAATAGATACGCACAATTGTAATTCGTACATAAATCTATATATGTATCTACTGAAAATCAACTTCACAAGAAATCTTCCGGCAGATTCGATTTGCGGTAACGTCTGCTCATTAATCTTTTCTCTCTCTCTCGATTAGTTTAAACTCCGATGGAAATTTCGAAAGCAAGCGATGTTTGAATCAGCCAACTCTTAATCCCTTGTTTCCTTGTAAATTTCCGAATTGGGTTTCCTGTTAATTTATCATTTCTCGCCGGCCAATCTCTCATCAGAGTTTCCTTGTAGTTCACGGCGATGCTATAGTCCTCCTTGAAAGCGACTGTCTGATATATTAGTTTAATTATTTAGCAACCAATGTGAAATTTACCGATTCATACATGTTTAAACAATGTTAAAGGAGAAGACTTTGATGGAAAAAAACAAAATTGAGATTTGTCTTAAAAGTCTTCCCGATTGATTTCTGAAAACCCACCAGAAATCAAAGTCAATAAGCTCTCGTATATATATATTTGTGTGTGGATCATTCATAAAGAAGGGTACTTTTGTTTGCTGGGTTTATCTGAATTGACATATGCTTGAAGTGTTGCAGGCGATTGTGTTGTTCATCTTGATCTGGGTTTGGTTGTCTGTGATGGGAGGAAGTAGCTCAAAAGACTCGACCAGAGGCGGAAGCGGTCGGAGGTATGCTCATAGCGCGTCTGCGAGCTCGTCTGCATCTTCTTGGGGGCATTATGGAGATCAGAACCGCTCTTATCACACACCAAACCATCCATCTGCAAGTCCTGTCTCCTCGTACAATACTAGATGGCAAACTCAGAAGAATCTTGAGAGGAAGTATTCACGGATTGCTGATAACTACCGCTCCATCGATGAGGTTTGAATCACAGAAATTCATTCATCACTTCTTTTGTGTAGTTTTTGAGCCTTTAGTGTGTGGATTTCTCTCTATTGGTGTTTTGTTGATTTTATTTCTCTCTCAACAGGTTACTGCTGCTCTTTCACACGCCGGTTTAGAGTCCTCGAATCTGATTGTTGGTATTGATGTCACGAAGAGCAATGAGTGGACAGGTTAGAGAAGTTATCATCTCTGTGTATACCCAATGTTTGAGTCTAGGTTTAAGTAAATGCTGCTCTGATCTGAAAGCTGACTCGGGTGATTTGATTTAGGGGCGAGATCGTTCGGTAGGAAGAGCCTGCATTACATTGGAACAACTCCAAACCCTTACCAGCAAGCTATTTCCATCATCGGAAAGACTCTATCTGTTTTTGATGAAGATAACTTGATCCCATGTTATGGATTCGGAGATGGTAAAGACCCGGTCTTTTTTTTTTATATTTAACTGTTGAGTTTGTTGTGTAGTCTGTGATTATAGATTTTAATGTTGGTTTCTTCGGTTTTGACTATGCAGCTACAACCCATGATCAGGATGTCTTCAGTTTCAATCCCAATGATGCAATCTGTAACGGGTTTGAAGAAGTTCTCATGTGTTACAGAGAGATTGTTCCCCAGCTCCGCCTTGCAGGTTGCGTGAGATAAAGAAACCGTTTTCTACTGCCTGTGTTCTTACTCTTGCTCTACTTTTTCTTGATATTTTTCTGGTTCTGTAACAGGTCCGACATCTTTTGCACCCATCATCGAAAGGGCCATGACAATTGTGGAAGAAAGTGGCGGCCAGTACCATGTTCTTCTCATAATCGCTGATGGACAGGTAAAGAACGCTGTGTTGGAACCGTATTTGAGTTCAGTTATGATCATTCTCAGACATTTATATAGTTACCATCGGAGCTTTTATTGTGTCAGGTGACAAGAAGTGTTGATACAGAGGATGGGGCAGTCAGTCCACAAGAGCAGAAGACCATTGACGCCATTGTTAGAGCAAGGTAATAAATACCATTTCTTCGAGGAAAATCCAGTTTCATTCTGTTGATCTCTGCGTGTTTCTTATTTGTGATGGATTTCGTTGCAGTGAGTATCCTTTGTCGATAGTTCTTGTTGGTGTTGGAGATGGCCCCTGGGACACTATGAGACAGTTTGATGACAACATCCCAGCTCGTGCCTTTGACAATTTCCAGGTAATTATACCAAATAAGCCTTCTGCAATAGTGTAGATCCTTGTCATGACAAATGAATCAAATTAACAGGATTTTTTTCTTTCATATAATTTAAATCCATTCAGTTTGTGAATTTCACGGATATAATGTCAAAGAACATTTTACCGGCAAGAAAAGAGGCAGAATTTGCGCTTTCCGCATTGATGGAGATCCCGTCTCAGTACAAAGCCACCCTTGAGCTAGGATTACTAGGGTGAGTAATATCAGATATATGAGTTCATCACTGTAATATCTGCAGAAGCTATGAAATGATTTCAATAACCACCAATCTCTTTCCTTGTTTCGAATTCGCAGACGAAGAACCGGAAATTGTCCAAACAGGATTGCGCTTCCACCACCAACTTATGCTACTCAATCTATGCGCAACACCCCAAGAACTTCTCGATCAACCAGCTTTCAGAACAGAGCACCACAACCATATGATAGTGGTGTTGCCACTGCACCACTTTCACATGCTCGTAATGATGGCCAGGTATTGCATATAAATGGGTTACAAAGAAAGAAACGGCTTTGATCATCTTTCTGCTAATCACATGTTTTTGTTGGATGAACATCAACAGCTTTGCCCGATATGTCTAGTGATACCAAAGAACATGGCTTTCAATTGTGGTCATCAGGTGCATTTCCGGTCTAGAACTATCCCCGAGTTACCTAAGGATCGCACTTCAAACAAAACCGTTTAACTTTCCTTTGCATTTCTTTTTTTTTTTCCACAGACTTGCTCAGAATGTGGTGAAGACCTCAATGTTTGCCCTATTTGCCGGAGCTCGATCTCTGTTCGTATCAAGCTTTATTAAGATAACTCTCTCAAGAGCTGAAGGAAACCGAGGTGATCTGAGCACAGCTCGAGTGAGTTTTCCTACGTCATCCGAAATAGATCTCACCATCAATGGTGGTGGAGATATGACCAGTGTCCTAGCTTTTGTTTCTACTTTGAGTGGAATAACCGTTGAATGATTTTTCGATCAATCACGGCTTCTTTCAAAGGTTTGTAGATAATCTGTTCAGTTTTGCATTCTCATTGCACATGAAAAACACACAGCAGACTCTCTCGTGAGGCACGAGATGTAAATAAAGGATCTTTGCTCTGCTGCAACAGCCTCTTGTTACAGAGTTGTTTTTACATAAGATTTTAATCTCTCTTCCTTGAAGAGTCTTCTTGAATGTTCCCATGATGTATGTACACATGTATCAAACACCATATATACTTTTCTTGTCTGAAACCTGTAGTCTTCAACACAGGAGCCCAAATGGTCCTGATTCACTACCCTATGGATCGTATTAATGAACTTTCATCGAAAAATGGTATAAGGGCAATTGTTTCATAAGTTCTGATCAAAGAGAGTACAAGGTCCACTTCAAAGCCTCGCACTAGATTTTGCTTTTTTCCGTATTTGATGCTTTTCAAACTAATACTTTTCACTGTTCGCTGAGTAAGAAGATAAGATATACTTTCCCCTGAACGCAAGTCTTTTCTTAGTGTTCCATGAATGCGACTTGTTCTTGGAACTAGAAGCTTGGTGGGCTCATGAGAATCAATCAGGTTTACATTCATCTGGTTAAACTAGAGTAATCTAGTGCTTCTCCTTCATCACGGAAAGTGTTGCTACAGTGAAAAAGAAGTGAAGGTTTTAAAACGGAAAAAGAAAAGTCTTTGAATAAGATTCCAGTCAGATTGTTCAACAATCTAAGTTTCGGAGACCCTACTTATGTCTTATCACGCAAACCAAGACAAAACATTCAGAGGTAATACTTTTCAACACAACCATTACCATGAATTTCCGAAGCGACATCTCTGCTCTGAATCAAGACATCATAGTTGAGCGGCTACTTCGTATCCATGATCCAGACGGTCGCTGGGTTGATTCCGAAATGCTGCTTCAAGAAGTCGAAACTATCTTGAGCCTTGTTCTGGAAAATGATGTGAGCTCTCCTTCATTCGAGCTTCAATTCTTCAGAATCTTGTTTAGATTGTTGCCAATAACAGTGCCACTAAATTTGCAGATTTCTAAGCCGCTTCTGACAGAGAATTGTATGACCAACATTGAAGTTTTTGAATCAAAGGAAACACTACCATATGCCATCTCCAGAATCTCCGTTCAGGTAACAGATCTTCCTTTCTTCTCAAATCAATTCTTCCTTTAAAAATGCATTGGGCCGAAAATCTTGAAACTACTATGGTTGCAGATGCTTTGTCCATGCAAGGGAGAAAATGAGATCCAGAAAAGAACAATGGTTTTATTTGATCTTCTGAAAGAATACAGATGGGATGCAAAAGCTGTGTTAGTACTAGGAGCCCTTGCTGCAACATACGGAGGACTATTGCTACCGATTCATCTAGCCTTTAGTGATCCCGTCGCAGCATCAATTGCAACACTCAACCAGTTGCCTATTGAGAAAACCAAGTTCAGACCATGGTTAAACTCTCTAAGCTTGCTTGTTAAAGCAATGGTGGACGTAACCAAATGCATCATTAAGTTTGAAAAACTTCCATTTAAACAAGCGAAACTAGACAACAACATTGTGGGAGAAACCATGTCTAACATCTATTTGGCTACTTACCGTGTTGTCAAAAGTGCACTCGCATGCCTGCAGCAGATCTCTTATTTCAAGCAAATCCAGCATGTGCATTTTTCCACCCTTGTTCTATCTTCCCTACAACATGAAAAACAAAACACAGAAATTCTTTCCATCATATTAGCATTTCAACATTGAGTTTTCTCATGGTTAGGAATTATCTGAAATACCCAGGCAACGGAATCAAGGAGAGCAGCAGGGGAACTTTCTAGTTTGGGATATCAGTTGCGTGACATGCACACCCGCCTCAACAAGCAGGTAGAAGAATGCAGTTCACAAATAGGTAACTTTCAAACGTTCTGATGTTAAGTTGCAAAAGCACAGCTTCTACTAATATGCAATACCCATCTCTGATGTTGCTTCTCTGTTGTTATGTCTACAGATGAAGAAATCTATCAAAGCCTTAGAAACATTGACACGGAGACTCATCAAGACAACCAAGAGATACTCCAACTACTTTTTTCTCTACAAGATGATGTGCTACTTCAACAATACTCCAGACAGGTACAAAGAACCATCCTTTTTCTTTTTCCATATTCCTTCTTTTTTCTTTTCTTTCTCTCACTTCTTGTTGATCTTTTACTTTAAATTTGCATCGCCTACATACATGATACATCCCAGCACAGTTAAATAAAGATGCAGTGCAAGAGCATTCAGTATGACGATACATAGACTGATTCTTTTCATAAGTGAAGACATTTCATGACCAGTTGTGCCTTCTAAACGTGATTTTACCTTTGCAAGAGCATTATTCATTTGATTCAATATTCTTTATCATCCAATGACAGATAGCTATAACTGAGCTGAAAGAAAAGGTAATACTGCTGCTATTATCAAAGCCAGAACTCTTACCCATAGAGCCATTTCACTTCCTGCTTCAACAGTTATATGATCATCCGTCCAACACCAACACGGAGCAAAACTACGAAATCTTATGGATTCCAATACCAACGTCCCAAAATTGGACAGACGAAGAGAAGGAAACCTTCACTTTCTTCTCCAATTCCCTACCATGGATCTCAGTAAGGCGGCCATGGTTGATGAGCTCCACAGTACTAAGTTTTTTAAGAACAGAATGGCCGTATAGAGATGGCGAGACAATGGTGGTGGTGATGGATTCTAATGGGAAGGTTGTGAACATGAATGCCATGGATATGGTGTTGATTTGGGGTGTTAGGTCTTATCCATTTTCAGTTTCCAGAGAAGATGAGCTTTGGGAAGAAGATGGATGGTCCTTGCCACTCTTGCTTGATGGCATTCATCCGGCATTTGAAACATGGGTAAACAAACCCTTTTTAAATTTCTCATCAAGCGTCAAAAATTTTATGATCGGATTGTGAAATCGATACTTCGAGTTTTCAAACTCTACGAATCACAGGTGAAAGAAGGGAGAGAAATCTGCATATTCGGAAGCGACAATTCGGATTGGGTGGACGAAATTAAGTCACTATCACGGAAACTTCAAAATCAAGGGTTCAAGTTTGAGCTGATTTACCTCAGTAAACGCACAATAACCTCTGCATCAGCCATGGAAGAGAGCTCCATCCTTTTCAGTCCAGCTATACAACAGCTCTTCTGGCTCCGATTAGAAAGCATCAAACGATCTAAACTCAAGCGAATTGAATCATCGAGATCCGATCGCGTGTTTGAAGAAGTCACCCAACTACTTGACTTCGATTACGGTAAACACAAGGGTTGGGCCGTCATCGGAAAGGGATCAGCGGCGGAGACGGAGAAAATCTTCGGGGAGAAGCTGACGGAGAGTATGAGGCGGATCCAGCGGTGGGGAGAGTACGCGTCGGGGCTGGGTTTCACGGAGGCGATTCAAATCGCGGAGGAGAAGCCGTGTGAACAGAGTCGCACGGTGGTGGTTCCGTTTGAGGAAGGTTCGTCGACGATGAGTGTTGTCACGTGCGAGAAATGCAAAAGGCCCATGAAGAAGTTTGTCGCCTATCAGTAACTCAAAGCTCCGTTACTCTTAACATTACGGGCCCATTTATAATAATTTGGTTTTATTTTCTATCGGTTGCAATAAAATAAAAAATCTAAACTCCGGTTTGCTATTGAATAATATGATTTTGCAATTTTAATACAAATCAGTTCAAATGTTTGTTTGAATACATCTTTAATGTAGTTGCTGTTGATTAAATTTGCTGCTACCAAAATAGTTTATAATAGCAAGAAATTTTGTAGTTTATTTCTGCTATACTTTTTTCATGTTGTCATCATAAATAATACGCAAAATCGTGCTTGACATATAAAAAATAAAGCATTAAGTTTGTTGCTATCGATGGTGGCTGTAGAGATTTGTTTTAAACGGTAACTGTATAACTTTTGACTATAAAATAATTGCTGTGATTTTAAAAAAATGTGTCGATCATGAAAAAGAAAAAAAATGGCTGTGAAAATTTTTATGAGTAGTTTTAACTTTTAAGACTTTAGGTACTTTAAAATCATTAAAGTCTGATTGGATAAAATATGACTATAAAAATCAATTTACCAAACAGACCCTTACTTTTTTTTATCTTAATAATTCGGAAATCTTTTTCTAACGCAATGGCCTAGAGAGACGAATTAAAATCCAGATTTGAAAATCAATAAATTTTACAAAGATTTATAAATTTTATACAAATTTCCAAATCAATAAAAATACATAAACGAATAACACTCTCGTATTGCTCTCACATGCGTTATTTACAAAAATGGTCCTTGAATAAAACTCGCTTCTCTAATCTACCCCTCTTAAACTCTACAAAGGCGCTTTAAATGTTAACGAACAAATAAATTAAGAAATCAAATCAATAAATTTGATACTATATTCTAGTTATTGACTCACAAGTGACCACCATAATTGAATGTGTCGGTGATCTGATTGAGCATATGGGCAACTACAATAAATGATTGCATATTTTAAATTTTAGTAGAAAACTATCAATACGAGAATTCGATTGCTATTCAAAATTACGAAAGAGTCCTTAGATCTATATATATGGTACCTACCACTACAACTACCACAATCGCAAATCGCAAATCGCAAATCGCTCTGTAGACCACCGTCCTTTACTTTCCTTACTTGGAAATATCCAAAATTTAGTCTTATAATCAGACTCTTGGTAATAAATTTGTTGATTTGATTTTAGACTAATTTTAGACTATAATCGATTGGTAATTAATACGTAAACATGCCAAGTCAATGTTGACGAAACACGCGATCTCAACACGCGACTCAAGTCGTGTACCTACCCGCTTCTGTAGATCAGAGAGAAATCGAAGGGCATTTTCGTAACTTTAAGCTGTATATAAACAATTCTTGTGGACTCTCCTTCCCTCTCCAGGAGTCTTTGTGTTCTCTATTTTTTTGCTTTCTCGAGAAGACTCTTTTGAATGTGTTCTTCTCCGTTACTTTCGCTTCACATTTTTTCTCCGATATTTCTATCGTCTTCTCCAATTCTCTTGTCCGATCTAGGATTGCTGATCTGAAAACTCAGAGGTATGTTCGACAATCCGCTCTCCTTGCATACCCATTGTCTCGGACGAGTTTCATTTTTGGAATTGCTTACTTTGCTTGGATCCGATGGGTATATCTCCCACCGTCGTCATCGAGATTTTTGGTGTTTTTTACTCTGCTCTGCCTGATCTGGATCTAAGTTTTTTAAATCGCTAGTTTTGATGTTTTACGTTTGGTTTCGCTCTGATTTGATCTCTAGTCTCGATCCCGTTTGGAGATCGCTTTTTTTTTTTTTTTTTTTGCCGCGAAAATAATGAATTAGCATCATTTTTATTGGAATTTCTCTCAGATTGCTGCATGCAAATTAATTCAATTTCCCGCTAATGTGATTCCATTCTAAAACGCAGGAAAAATCTCTCTCAATGGCTTCGTACACTCCCAAGAACATTCTTATCACCGGCGCTGCTGGTTTCATTGCATCCCATGTCGCCAACAGGCTCATACGGAGCTACCCTGATTACAAAATAGTTGTTCTTGACAAGCTTGATTACTGTTCCAACCTCAAGAATCTCAATCCCTCTAAACAGTCTCCTAATTTCAAGTTTGTAAAAGGTGACATTGCAAGTGCTGACCTTGTGAATCATCTCCTCATCACGGAAGGTATCGACACCATCATGCACTTCGCTGCTCAGACACACGTCGACAATTCTTTCGGTAACAGTTTCGAGTTTACCAAGAACAACATCTATGGAACACATGTACTTCTTGAGGCCTGCAAAGTCACTGGTCAGATCAGGAGGTTCATCCATGTGAGTACTGATGAAGTCTATGGTGAAACCGATGAGGATGCTCTTGTTGGTAACCATGAGGCTTCTCAGCTGCTCCCAACGAATCCCTACTCTGCAACAAAAGCTGGTGCCGAGATGCTTGTTATGGCCTATGGTAGATCATACGGGTTGCCTGTTATTACCACTCGCGGGAATAACGTCTACGGCCCAAATCAGTTTCCTGAGAAATTGATTCCTAAGTTCATCTTGCTGGCGATGAGGGGGAAAGTGCTTCCCATTCATGGAGATGGCTCAAATGTCAGGAGCTACCTATACTGTGAAGACGTTGCTGAGGCCTTTGAAGTTGTTCTTCACAAGGGAGAAGTTGGGCATGTTTACAATATTGGGACCAAGAAGGAGAGGAGAGTGAATGATGTTGCCAGAGACGTCTGCAAACTCTTCAACATGGACCCTGAGGCGAACATCAAGTTTGTCGAGAACAGACCTTTTAACGACCAAAGGTACTTCCTTGATGATGAGAAGCTCAAAAAGTTGGGATGGTCAGAGAGGACCACATGGGAAGAAGGGTTGAAGAAAACTATGGAATGGTACACACAGAACCCCGAGTGGTGGGGTGATGTTTCTGGAGCATTACTTCCTCATCCAAGGATGCTGATGATGCCTGGTGGGCGACACTTTGATGGATCCGAGGAGAATTCTTTGGCAGCTTCTTTATCCGACAAACCAAGTCAGAACCACATGGTGGTTCCAAGCCCAAGAAGCAGCAGCACACCGCAGAAGCCTACTCTGAAGTTCTTGATATATGGCAAAACCGGATGGATCGGTGGTCTGCTTGGAAAGTTATGTGAGAAGCAAGGAATTGCTTACGAGTATGGGAAAGGGCGGTTGGAGGATCGATCATCTCTTTTGCAGGATATTCTGAGTGTTAAGCCAACCCATGTTTTCAATTCCGCTGGTGTGACCGGGAGACCCAATGTTGACTGGTGTGAATCTCACAAGACCGAGACTATCCGTGCGAACGTAGCTGGAACCTTGACCCTAGCTGATGTCTGCAGAGAGCATGGCCTCCTGATGATGAATTTCGCTACTGGTTGTATATTCGAATATGATGACAAGCATCCGGAAGGTTCAGGAATTGGCTTCAAAGAGGAAGACACTCCCAACTTCACTGGCTCTTTCTACTCAAAAACTAAAGCCATGGTAATTCCTTTTTGCTCTGTCAAGATCCAACACTCTTACCTTTAACGTTTTCTCCCTTCTGTACATATGCTCTAATTCTTTGTTATGAATGTGTCTTACAGGTCGAGGAGCTGCTAAAGGAGTTTGACAACGTATGCACATTGAGGGTAAGGATGCCGATTTCCTCAGATCTAAGCAACCCGCGCAACTTCATCACCAAGATCTCAAGGTACAACAAAGTCGTGAACATCCCAAACAGCATGACGGTGTTGGACGAGCTTTTACCAATCTCCATCGAGATGGCGAAGAGAAACTTAAAAGGAATCTGGAACTTCACAAACCCAGGTGTGGTGAGTCACAACGAGATCCTAGAGATGTACAGAGACTACATCAACCCTGAATTCAAATGGGCAAACTTCACATTAGAGGAGCAAGCTAAAGTCATTGTGGCTCCAAGAAGCAACAACGAGATGGATGCTTCTAAGCTCAAGAAAGAGTTCCCTGAGCTACTCTCCATCAAGGAGTCTTTGATTAAGTATGCATTCGAGCCAAACAAGAAAACCTGAAGAGAGACAAAGGTTGTGGTTCGTCATTAGATTAATCACCTCTAATAATCAGTTTCGTTTATTGTTTAATTACCCCTACTCTTTCATTAGATTTGCTTAGGGGTGTATTGTAGTTTGATTATTATTGTATTTAATAAGAGCTTGATAATTTTGTTTTTAATGAATTTTATTCATCGCTTGCTCTACTCTTATTAATACTAGAATCAACCAACAAAAAGAGTCTGGTAATGGTTGCTTTTCGTTACAAAACAATAATTTATTGGATTACACGAAGTCACATCATACCGGCTCCGATTTTAAGATGAGGACGATGAGTTAGGCACCGAAGTGTCGGCGAGCTTCTCGAGGAAGCAAACAACATCGTCAGGTGAGCCAAGAAGATATCTAGCATTGGTGCGAGTACGACCAACTGCACAAGAGAAGTAATTCTCTCCTTTGAGGTCAAGCACGTTCCATGAGATCTTCTCTGGTGAAGGACGTCTTGAGTTTCCTAAGCTATGGTTGGATCCGCTTTTTCTCTCTGTTGTCTGCAGAGATCTCTGTGAGGCCTTGTTGTTGTTGTTGTTGTTGTTAGAGTTAGAGGAGGCTGAAGATTTTGAACCGCCTTTGTTGTTGTGTGTCGACTTTGAAGGCGGTCTTCGGTCTCCTGATGATGACTTGGTCCCACCATCAGATGATGGTCTGGACCGTGCAATGGCTGGGATGTCGGACGGGAGTTCTGGTTCGAAGAAGGTGTAAACATCTTCGTCCTGTAAACACAATGTCAGAGACATTTTGTATCAAAATCACTCGAGACTCTAGAATCCGATATGGTATATTATATATATTAAAAAGAAGCTTTAATCACCTTCCCCAAGAAATGGCCAATGCATAAGACGTAATCGATTGGTGTGGTCATCGACTTACTATGCACTATCTCTCCTAGAATGCGATCGATTGCAGCTCCCTGAGAAAGAAGAGAATCCGGAATGTAAGAGTCTTGATTTTGGTAAGGTGATACAGAGTAGGCAGGAAAAAGGTGTTTTTTGTTTACCTTTGTCACACCAACAGCACGGACCTCCACAGAGCGGCTTCCTTGGACAACATCAACTGATGCATTAGAGATTGGACCTGTCCATAAGTGTTGTAACAAGTCTCTTGCTTGAAGTCTTCCGAATTCGATATCTACATGAAGAATGAGATAATAAGTGTTTCAGGGTGATCCAAAATAGCGGAAACAATCAGGTAAAAATGATGAAGTACCTGCATATTTGTAGTTCCATATAAGCGACGTATCGCGTGTTTCAAAGTGTGACCTGGGGGTTCTCTCAGTGAAGTACTTGAAAACATGCTACAAATAAAAGAAAAAAACAAAAAAAATAGAATTCAGGAAGGAGAAATGAAGAAAGTAAATTGAGCTTGAGATGCGGTTTGTCTGGACCGCAGATATACTTTTACCTTTACACTATCAACCCATTCCATGTTCAAGTGTTCTGGCATTGTAGTCATCCACTCTCCATTCGTAAGCCTCAGGAACATCCCATTCTCTGCGGCCAACCACATATCATACTCTCCGAAGTTCTGATTTAAGTAAACCAAGTCAATCAGTGAAAGTGTGATAACAAGAAAAGGAAACAACAGAACGAAAATATATATACTTTGTCCAAAACGCTTCTGCTGCTTCCGCTTAGGACAACTATTGTTGTACTTGGATCATTGCATAATTCCTTTAACGGTCCTTTTAGCTTTGGGTGAAGATCAAGATCCATCTCCTTTATTTGATCACCTCTTCTCCCTTGATTATCCACTGGTTCAGTCAACGTTGCATTGAAACCCTGAATGTTTTCAAAGTTACAAGAGAAAGTGAGTGACCACAAGCATGGTAAAAGGCAGCCCCCATAACACGAATGTAAACAAAAAGCTCATACCGTAGATAAATGGATTAAACATAACTATGGTGTCCTTAAAAAAAATCTTAGTTTCTAAACAAGTTGACGCCAACCACTTACCAGGATCAGTAGCCTGTTGGTTGACTTTGAATACCGTCGAATTGCATCATCCTGCGGAAGCTCAGGTGGGACTTTGCTAATTCGTAGTTGGGCCTCAATTACGGTATCATTTAGTTCACTGCAGATTTGTTATAGTTGCAATTTCAATAGCTTGCAAGGATAATCTCATTAAAAGCTAGGAAATTGATTAGTTTTTAATATAATGTTTTTTTTGATACGGAATTTCCAGATAGATAGCTCTCTTTTTTCCGCAAAGAAACAAATAAGGCATTATTGATTAATTTGCATACCTCACGAAAGTTTCTGCCCATTCTTGAGCAGTGTGAGTTTTCACATGATGAAAATTATGCCGATGTCTTTTCTCTCTTTCTTCAGGTGGCATATTCAGGGCCTGTCCAATGGAGGCAGCAACTTCTGTAATGTTCCAAGGATTCACAAGAATGGCTCCAGCACCCAGAGACTGTGCAGCACCTGCAAACTGTAAAACAAATGCAAAAAAACACATAAATAAATCTCTGAAAATTGAACTTTTAACACATATATTAGATCAAATATGAAATCTAAACCACCTAAAACTAGAATCTTATCCTCTTATAAATTAAAGCTGCAAAGTGCGAGTTATTACTTCACTGAGAATAAGGACGCCCTTTTTGGCGTCTTGGCAGGCAACAAATTCATAACTGACAAGGTTCATCCCATCTCTCAGAGATGTGACAAGTGCAACATCTGATGAAACAAATCAAAGAAACTTATCAGATGACGGAAAGGAACATATTGAACTGACAATAACATTCCTGAGACTTGGAAATTAACAAGCCATGCAGAGACAATTACCTGTGACGGCATAAAGTGCACATAAAGCATAAAAGTCCAGAGAACGATCCTGACAGGGAATGACAACTTTTATCAGCATTATCTCAGAGTTGCATGTTCAAACGAAAAGATCCAGAATACCAAATACGTAGCATGATGCAGATCATCTTTTCTACATCCATGGTACCAGAAAGAATGGTCTGCTAAAACAATTTTCAATCCCTAACATAAAAAGGATGCATGCAACTCACAAATAGGTAACTCCCGTACAACTCTTAACATTCAATTGTATAAACACAAGATCACTTTCTAGCACAACATATAAACTACAGCTAATGAGAAATCATAATATCTAACTCGCTGACCCAGCATGGAGAGGGAAAAACAGACCAGGTGATGTATTGGAACAGCAGTCAGTGTCCCAAAACGACCATTAATGCGTCCAACAATTTCATGAACTTGGCTTGTGAGTTTTTGATCTGTAAGAAAAGAAAATTACATCCACAAGTTCATCCATTAGCTACGGGTTTCAAAATACTGTGCTTTGAAAAGAGATTAGGTTGCTAGTTCATATATCAAAGCCTACCAAAGTTTTGGACATCATGCAAATATATGTGTGGGACCAGCTATAAAATAAACTCAAAAGGACATTTCAGCAGATGTTTTGTAATGTTTCATGAGGGAAGCTAATTAAAACCATTTGAAGAGCTACCATGCAAAAAGAGACTCCAAGAAAGAAAGCCTACATTCAGGGACGTCTGTTCTTGTTGGCACCGCAATTTGCAATAACACCACTTTATCACGCCAGTTTGCGTTTTCCTCGAGAAATTTTTCAAATGCAAGAATTTTCTGTGGAATACCTTTGATCATATCAAGGCGATCAACACCTAACATCACCTGTCAATAAAAAAAAGTTAGTGAAGAGGGAGGATAAACACTTCTATGTAATACGTTCATTGACTTGCCTCAGAAGAGCTTTCGAACGCAGCTACGTTTCCCATGGTAACTGGCTCTTTCGTAGACTTTTAAGTTCTAAAATATCAAAGATAGAAAAAACATGTACCTTTCTGCCAGCAAATCTTTCTTTCAATTCCTTCATGTGTTGTATGACGTCAGGGACTTCAAGTGCTCGTATAAACCGCTCAGAATCTATGCCAATTGGAAACTGAAATCCAAAGCCCAAAAATAAAGGATACTGTTACAAGGCTTTAAAAAAAGACAGGGTATTATGAGTTATTTGGTCACTGTGGGGTGATAAGTGTGAATATTGTGAGGGTTGAAGTAATGAAATGGCCATACAGCAGCTACTCGAGTGAGCCTGCCTTGATCCTCAACTCCCTCGGGTGTTCCTTCAAGTCCAAGAATACGAGTGCACGCACTCACAAAGTGCCTTGCATAGTCATAGGTATGGAAACTGAAAAGTAATCAATATGAGATTTAACACACTTCTGTTAAGTCTGCTGTGTCATCTAACATCAAAATTTACCACTCGAACACAAACAATGATACAGCATTTACCCTTGTGTCCAAATCATACATTGCAATGTTAAATTCGTACACCACCTAAGACAACTGAAATCTTACCAACAATCAGATCCTAAACCAATATGACCTGCTATGTCCTACCCTTGGAGAGAAGTCAGAGGCGTTTGGTAATGAAAGCTATAGAAAAACAGAACTGTAGCTAGCTAGCTATATCAAGAAACCCATGGTTAACTATCTCACCCCTATATATGTACCGTGGAGATAAATTCCCGATATTTGGATCAGACAAATCACCTAAAGTTTATTTCAACAATAACACATAGATTTGAACCTGTCACATTGAGCCATTACCATGGTAGAGCCCTAGAAATAAATAGAAGAAAGTAGAGATTTTACCCAACTAAATCAGCAGCAAGAACTGAGCGAAGCAGCTCTGATCGTGATGGAAGTGTCCTGTGTATCTCGGACGAAGGGAATGGTGTATGGAGAAACCATCCAACTTTCATCTTGCTGTTGTATTCCTTAAGGCATTTCGGAAGGAACATAAGATGATAATCATGGCACCAGACGACATCTCCCTCTTCATAGTGCTCATTTACAACATCAGCGAACATTTGATTTGCTTTCTTGTATGCAGCAAATTGGGACTGGAAGCTTCTGGTTGTGGCAAGCCGATCTTCTTGTGGAAGTCCAAGATAGTGAAACAGAGGCCACAGAATGTTGTTGCAATAACCATTATAGTATTGATGAACAATCTCTTCATCAAGGAACACAGGGATACACCTCTGCAAGTTGAGAAAACATAGACAGAATGACAGAGTGTATAAGCAGGAGGAAAAACAATTAAGACTACAAATATATACACGAGATCATTCTCATTGGCAGCAACATCAATAAAAGATACTCTGTACCTTCTCAGCCAAAGCTTTGGTAAGTGCCTTCTGCCCAACCTCATCAGGCACATTAACTCCAGCCCATCCAATCCATCTGGCCTCAAACTCCTTTACACCTTGAAAAGGCCATAATTTTATTGTCAGCCAACTAAAATATCGGTCAAAAAGACTACATCAATTGGACTACTAAGGCCTTCTTGTTTCATGAATGCTGCCAAACCAGTGATATGAGAAGTCAAAACTGGAAAGGATAAATGAGATCCAACAGGATGATGAGAAAATTATAAAATACCTAAGAGGGCACTAACTAGACCACCAGCGCTGATCTCGAGAGACCATGAATCTTCACCTCTTCTCACCGCAGAAACCGGGAGCCTGTTAGCCACTACAAGCAGCCGTTGCCTGTTATAGGGCCTTAGTTCTTGCCTCTCACACACATCATCGTGCGCCCCTGCAGCAGCAGCCCCTTCCAAGTACTGCTCAACATATTGCCTAGAACTGTCCCCTTCTAAACGCAGGTCGTTCTCAGAGTTCTCAGAATTGCCAACAACTTCATTAGGATTACGAGCCCGGTTGCTCCTCCTCTTCTCTCTAAGCTCTCTCTCTCTCAAGAGCCGTTCTGTGCGAGAGAGAGGGATATGAGACGAACTGCAGTTGTACTTATTCCCAGGCATACGCTCACACCAAAACAGAACCAAAAGCCCAGTTTCAAGTTATGCGCCCTCCAGAGAACCTGCATTTTGTTGTTAAAGCAGGTCAGCCCACATAAAGAAACCAAGTGTCAAGTAAGGATATATTCAACATTAAGAAGAAAAGAAAAAGAAAAGAAATTCAAATGTCGTTGTCTATCACCATACACTGATTTCAACTCTGCCGAATGTAAAAGAACCCATCAGGCCAAGGAATAAGCATCTAAAGTTATTGAAAAAGAAAGAAACAAAAAAAAACACAAGATAGTGTCAAACACTGAACACGATAACAAAGAGAATAGGATCCACAAGATCCTGAGGTCGTAACAGGCCAAGAATTTCGAAAGAGAACAACAAAAAAATGACACAGAATTAAGCACTTTCAATGCTGATAAGGAAAAAAAAAGGGAAAATTCCAGAATACTAACCAGGAAGGGCACCTGAATCACGCCTGAACGGCCACTCAAAAGAAAAATACAAACGGAAAAAAAAAAAAAAAAGTCCAGTGATCCTTAACACGAGCAAGACGGGATTAAAAAAAAAAAAGGTTAGGGGATTTAATAATCAGTGAATTAACGTCCTTGAGTTAAGGTGGGTTTCAAGTCGTTATCATCGAGAGAGAGGGCAAGTAAATAGAGCCAAAAGAAAACAAAAGAGAGATGGAAACAGATAGTGAGAAGGCGAAAGGGAACGGTGGGAGAGACATTATCATAGAGAGAGAGAAGGAGATATTAGGGAGGGAGCAACAAAATCCTCGTGTAAGCTTTACAGACTACACATAGCCTTCACAGCCATGCAAGTGATACACCAAAAGATTCGGTCTAAAAACAGAGACAAGACTTTAATTTTTTTTTTTTTTTTTTAAATCCTATATAATTCCCCCAGGAACTAATCAGTTTATTTAACACCGCCGGTGTGTAATAATAATTAATGGGGGGGGGGGGGGGGGGGGGGGGGGGGGGGGGCGGAGGAAGATCACACATACACACTTCGCAATCACGGCGATATTATAACGAAAATGTTTTGAATTAAAAAAATTAGGTTTTTTTTTCTTTTTTTAAGAGTGATCTGATTACTACTATAAGACGAGATGACGTAATAATATTGAAGGATTCCTCTTCTTCTCCTACTTATAGCCAACTTGCTTTGTGGGTCCCCCGCCTATCCGGAACCTGGAGACGCTCCTCCGCCTGACCAAACTTTTTCAACCTTTCTCTTTTTAAATATTAAAAAAAAACAATTATTCTTTTGTAGCCAAAGGAGTCCCAGATATTAACCCAAGACGTCGTTTTTTGATGACTAACAAAGAACCAAAAAAAAGGAAATTTTTTACCCCTATTGAAAAGATAGATAAATAAATCTAGACAAGAGTGTGGAAAACAAGAGTTAGTAGCCACAGTATCAAAAGATCAACTAAACCCCAAATATTCATATCCATTCTTGTTTTGAACAACTAACAGTTAGGACTCGAATCAAATTGTGCAAAGGAGGATGATTAAGGAAGCTAGCGTGTTCTAATGTGCACACCAAATAGAACACAATTCAACAAACCCTTTTACTTTTCCAAGGAACAAAGGTTAGAAGAGAGAGGACTCTCAAGCAAACTACTCTTGCGCAGAAGAAAAGGGAATCAGATGCTTTAAGTCAGAAAGACAGAAAATATTTCTTTTCCCAGCACTGACCTAAATGTGACTTTTTAAAGGGTAAACTCGACAACTGGCTTTCTACAACACTCTCTCTTGCAGAGATAAACAAACAATGTCAAACTTTTGAATGATATGCACATTAGAAAATAATGTACACTAAGAAATGGTTTCAGAATCGACCACTTTACTACTGTCTCTTGTCGGGATGAAAATTTTCTTGTTTATAAAAAAGGAAAGCATTATTGTTTGTTAAAGCGTCACTGTTCATATATTGACTTTGGGAAGAAGGAAAAAAAGTCGCATGATTTCCCAAGCCAACAAATTAACAAGCATGAGGACACGATGTTCCTTTTATATGGTAGAAGAAGAAGACGACTTAGTGTTTACATTGTGTTCGTGGACAACAACATACGATGCGTCCAATAATATGTGTCGGTAACAAAAGGTAGGGAAAGTATAACAAACTGGTGGTCCACCTCATAAGACAGCAAATCTAAGCATCATATATTTATGAAAAAAGTTATACGATTTGCCCTCACTTTTGCTTTGGCTATTGATATACAGTATATCTGTGTATTTGAAAAAAGAAAAATATAAATTTAGTTGAAAGTCTGACTATAAGTTTATTATAACCCCACAAAACATGTGAATGAAATAAACAATAGAAAACTCCATGACTAGGCAACAAGAATCTCTCACACCTTGCACTTGTTCTAATTAACGTCTTAAGACTATCCTGTAACCAAGTGGCACTGTCAACCATTTTCAAAATTAGCTTAAGATTGAGATTGCTTTTTCCCGTGAAGACTGCAGAAACTCATTCAAGTAGGCACGGAATCCACAATCACGAGGACCCCACCAAGATCTTCTAAAATTGAGAAGAAAGAAAATATCCCTTTGAAAAATATCTGTTTTAAGTAATGAGTTTTTTAGTAATGGATTCTTTCTTTTAAATATAAGATGTTTACCCAATCATAAGTTGAGATTAGAATGTTTAACTCAACCAACACAAATCATCATCATTATCATCCTTTTTGGATCTTGAAAAGCATCCTGGAATTTTAATACTATGAATTAATGCTTAGTATCATAACCTAAGGTCATCAGCATGTTAATTGTGTGGTTGTCAATAAACAAAAGATTTGTAAACACCTTAAATCAGGAAACAAGACACCGGTAAATCTAATCTAATCTAATCTTAGTTTATTTTAAGTTACTGTCAATCTGTTTGTTAGATTGGCACAAAAACTTTCTTAGTTATATATGAGTAATCTCTATGTTTCCAAATGCTTTCCGTCAAGTTTCAATCACTTATATTTCAAAGTCGGTGATTGATTCCAGAACATAAATTTGAAATCATCCAAAAGAGGGTCAAAGTAACGAAAGAGCAAATTCCGGAAGCTTGACGCTGATTTCGCTTCAGCTTATTTTCAAACAGAGCAATATAATCCAATAATCTAACTAACTAAAAATCTCAAAATCGATCTCGGCGAGAGAAAAAACTAGGATATATCTATTTGGAATCGGGAGCCGTTTCGAAGCCAGATCACTGATGAGGCAAGATATCAATCGACGATCACCAGTGAATAATGAAAAAACCCAGTCATCGCGATTGAACGCACATAAGGCGGCGATAAGGAAGACGAAACGACTCTCAGGGAAAATAACTTTAAGCAAACCAAAAATCGACGAATCTAAGCTTGCAATTAGATGAGATTGACGGGAGGCGGGGAAAGAAAACTAACCTAGATCGACGAACGAAGCAGTCGCCGGAATAAAAAGCAACAAAAGCCGTCGAGAGCGACGAAGCGATCGGAGTCACCAACAATCAGGGATCGATGGAGAGAGCTCTAAGGTTTTGGGGATTTTTGAGGAGAGTGTGTGTGTTGTGGCGAGAGAGAGAGAGAGATAGAGACGAGCAAGAGAGCAGCCTTCTGTGGTTTATGGCCCAATCATTTGGAGGGAATTTGTTCCCCCTTTTTTCACCTTTTAAATTCCGTTTTTTTTTTGTAATTTCTTTTCCTCAACCAAAAAAAAAAAAAAAACTAAGAACTACTCTGTTTCCTCCCACCCACAACCAAAAGTAACGATATCAAATCTTAATTATTATTATCAGGTTTTGCATTCGCGTTCTATTTATTAAGATATTACTTTGTATATATTAATAATTATAATAATATATATAAAATAATTGAAATTTTAATCTTAGAAATTATATATAGTTTGTGAGGTTTCAATAGTCTTGTTTTAAGATTTTTCGCGGCCTCCAACCCGAACATCAGAACTTCGTACTCCGCTGGGAAGTCGCACCGTACGGAGATATGAGAGGTGACCCCTTGCGGGTTGGTTATGACTAATCCCAATCCTACCCCTAGATGATTCCTCACACCATCAACATACAACTGTCATGCCTCTTGTTTTCCGTCTATCTGGTTCATCTCCTCCTGCACTTCTGCCTCTAAGGAGGAATCCGCCACGAAATCCGCCAGCGCCTGTGATTTGATTGCAGTGTGTGACTTGTATTCAATATCAAATTCTCCGAGTTTGATGGCCCATTTAGTGAGTCTTCCAGACATATCTGGTTTTTGGAACACACTCTTCATCGGGTATGATGTCACCACTTTGTTTGGGTGAGCTTGGAAATACGGATGTAGCTTTCGGGCGCTCACTATCAGAGCTAGCGCCAGTTTCTCTATTTGAGGATATCTTGTTTCCGCATCCAACAGAGTTCGACTGGTGTAGTAAATGGGTGCATGGCTCCCTTCTTCTTCTCTTACCAAGACCGAGCTTACGGCGTGAGGAGACACCGCCAGGTAGATGAATAATGATTCTGAGACCTTACCTAAACCCAAATTCCCACCATCACCAGTAGGAGTTAGCACAGTTTGATTACTATCTTTGTTAGCAGCTTTCCATGCCATGTATGCCTTGCAGCCAGTAGTTATATGTTTCTTTAGATTGGATGTGCCAGATTTGGTTGGACAAGACATTTCTTTACCACAATTACATTTATCATAATTGTTTTTGTGTCTGGTGTAGTGGTCCCAAAGCTAAGACTTTGTCTTCTTCCTTGTCTTAGAACTAGAACCACTTACTCCTTCAGTTCTTCCCTCTTGCCTTTATTTTCACTTCCAGGACTTGATGTTTCAACATCCTCGTATGTTCCATCAAGTTCATCATCTTCATCCATCGGAACATCATTGTTTGGTGGATGACCACAAGACGCCATCCGCATCAATATGAAAAAAAAAAACTCAATGATTCAATCCCAAAGCTTCTAGATAGCTAATACAGAGATTCAATACATAGATTCAATCCAAAAAATATCAATGATTCAATCAATAACAATACAATAATACACTGCATATTCAATTCAATGATTCAATCTTAACACTTCTAGATCTAGACAGTAGACACCTAATACAGAGACGAATAGCAAGCAAACAGAATTAAAAGACAAAGAAATGAAGCTTGTAAACGAATTATCAATGAACGGCATAGGTATAGCAATTTAGCAAACAAAGAAAAAACCTAAAGTTTTTAACCGGTTTACAAAATGAGAGATTCATGGGAAGAGACCCAAAACCTAAAGCTTACTACTATACCCAAAACCTAAAGCTTACTACTAGACCCAAAACATTGAGGAATAGATGACATAAAATTCGAAATGAAAAACATGAACACATAAATAAGATATGATAATGCTTCAATTACAGAAATAAGAAAGAGATGAGAACTAGAAGGGTAAGGTCGACACATACCTCCGATTGGTTTCTCGACCAGGCTGGCGGTGGCGATGACGAAATAGAGTTGGCGGTTTTAGCTAGTGATTCGAATTTTGTAGTTGGGAATTTTGGTTTTCACTTGATAAAGGAGAAGAATAGTTATATCGTCGGAGAGTATTGGAATCGACAAAGTAAGATACAAATCCTAAGTGTATACGTGATTGTGGTTTCGGTTATATGGGTAGCTGATCGGGTCTCGGGTAATACCTGGAATCGAACTGATACCCACAAGTCTCATGTGCATGATCCATCATGTAAATTAGCCATATCCAAACCCGATCTGAACCGAGTATTTGGGTCGGTTCCGGATCTGGTTTTCGGGTTCGGTTTTTATGTCTAGACCTAGTTCCACCCCTAAATTATATATACATATACATATTCTTAAAATTGTTTTGGATCTAAAAGTATTATAAATCAAACATCTAAAACTTTCTGACAAACTATAATTTCAAATTGTGGAAAACTTTCAACATTCCTACGAGGCTATTTATAAAAAGCTTTAGTAAAATGAGTAATTAAATTATGCTGAAGCTAAATAAATGATACTCTACTAGAATATGTTGCTTGGCCGCATGAGAGACCACGACGAGGACCTTTACGTCAGCGTATAACTTTTTCTTCATGGGTATCATCTGACTCATCCCATAATCACTAATCGATGATTATATTATATAGCTGTGTTGCTGTTACTAACGTTATCTTTACATAAGGTTTGTATATTTGTTTTATATTATTTAAAATCTGATTGCGTGACTTGCGTCAACGTGTGAGTGAGTATACAGTGCAGACGAAATTCCATTTCAGAGGACTGAGACCATCTCCAACCATTAGAATCTCTAATGGGTTTTTAAGAATATTTATAATAATAAATTTGATAATTTATGTTTTAAGAACCTTAGGAAAAGTTTATGATTTTGTGCTCCTCCAGTGGTAGAACCCAATTGGGGTTCTTAAAAAAAAAAAAAAAAAATTTGAGAATTTATTTTGTTAAAATTTATAAATATTTTTATAACAAAATATTATTGCATTTTATAAATGTAAGTCCAAAATGTAATTTTTTTCTTTTGTTTTTTCCGACGAGAATGTCGTGTGTTTGATTGTTCAATTTAGAGAAAAAAAATAATTTATTTTCTCACTAATCAGATGTTGACACGACAGGAGTTTTTAGAGGTTCTAAAAACTCTTACACAATAACCGATTATACTAATAAAATCCATTAAATCTTTAATTTTTTTAGTGATAAATGCTTAAGAACCTCTTCTAAACTCCTTGTTGGAGATGCTCTGAGATTTAGATCGTCAATTAACACTACAAAAAACAAAATGTATTGCGATGCTACAAAAAACCACTCTTATAAATTAGTCTGCAATAATACATCGAATCTTTTACAAAGGCTGCAACTTGTAAAGTACTTACAATTTTTTTTCCCATAGATTCTAATTTGAGAAATGTAATAAATTAAAAGATGCTTCTTGTGGTCGCATGGATCACTTTTTCCTAAACTTTTAATTTGCTTTTCTTATTAACATTTTTATGGCTTTTTTGTAGTTGTCATCGACATTTTTAATGATTTAAGTCTACTGTTTTTTTTTAAGTTGAGAGTTCAGAGTTCGCCGTAGTCAAGTCTTACTGATATTTACTGAAATTTGAAAGTTAAGCACTATTCTAAAGTCTAAATCAAAGAACAGATTTAAATAAGTCGTCCATAAGGACCATACCCGAAAGTTTTATTTTGCAAACTGTAATACCTTTTTGAGTTTTATTTTGGATGGCCAAAATTGATATTTTAATTACGTAAGCAGAAGGTCATGTGATCTAGAAAAGTACGACCGGAGTAAAAAAAACTAATGATTTGGTTTCGTTAGATTAACTTTTGGTTCATATTTGGCATTTGACAACACTTTATGTGTGTTCGAACTTATTATTTGATAGATAATTCTTCGATATGCAATTATGGGTTATGTCAATTGAGTTTGGTTTGAATTTAGATCACTTAGTTAAAATATCTTGGATTGATTTTTTTCTTTAGTCAACTTCTTGAGCCTATTAAAATTTGAGTTTTGTTTTTGGATTAGTTTTTTGATATAACTATGTGAATTTTTTTTTGTTCAACAAGAGAAATATGCGATTCCCATTACAAATTGCTATGATTATACACATCCATATTCAAACACGATGACCAATCGCTGTAGAGATTGTACAGCACGCGCTAAAAAGATAAAGATTAGAGAATGGTCACTATTTGTAGTTTGATCTTTCCATGCACGTAGCCACGTAGTGTTAGCTTTAAATTATTACTCAACTTCTTACAACTTTTTTGTTGCCTCCTTTTCTAACAAAAACAAAAACGAAAAGATGATATTGCTTGCCAGCTTCTGGAGATTTTTTTATCGGACAGATCATTCGTAAGCACTAGGAATTAAACCAATATAATTTGATTTTAGATTCTTATATAGGGTTACCTAATTAGTTAGTCCAAAAACGCTTCAGCACAACATAAAAACAAAGATAGTTTCGTCGCAAACAGAAAGTAAACACACTTACCGAGTGGTTTGGCGAATAATTCTGACAGGCGAACATTTTCCATTTTTATCACAAATTCGGTAAAGCCAATTGTCCTTGGCTTGTATCATATTTGGTGTGTCGAATCTTATCACATTTACATTTATAAATTTTTTTTTTTTAATAAAACATAGTAATTTAAATTGCACAAATTAAATCCACCAATAAGGAGAATTCAATATTTAGTTTATTCATGCACATATGATTACTTCGAGTGTTTAGTTGTTTTTCCCGCTAACGACTCAAGCAAAGTTATATAATTGCTAATTAAAAATAGTATATATGTAAAGCCATATATAATTTACATTTTTTGTTTCTTAGGGAATATCATGTTGTTCCTGTACAATCCACCATAGTTTGTCTGTATTATGTTCGGTGGTTTTCTTATCTTAGAACATTATTTATTTTTGTCCCATTCAAATCATATATGTTAAAAAACACAATATATTTGGACAAACTATAAGATATGTCTTAGGTTGTTCAATTAGAGATCTCGTACAGTAGCTTACTAAATTTGGCCAAATCAGAGACGATCACGTGAATTCGGATATTTGCGAGGTCAGAATTCATAGGTTCGGTTGGCCACTAGAAGCGGTACCACCATTATCAATACACGTGGAGAATAACCGGTCCGGTACGATCTCAAAACTAACCCCACTTCTAGATCAGATTCTAGACCGGACAATCTTTAAAGGACTGCCACTCGATTCGGAGGATCTGATCCTACTAAGGGTTGTTTCCCGAGAGGCGAGACGTTGGGACCGGGTTATAAATATCCGAATAATACCGGTTAGGACTAAAAAATTAAGTTTACCGGCTGACTATCCAACTCGATATATTGTCCAAGTAAATTCATATAATTACATTTAATCGATATCCAAACTTCTCAAATATATACACAGAATCTAATTTTCAATATTTTAATTTGAATTTCAAATTTCCAAATCTAAAATGTTCATATACAAGAAACATAAAATCCTACAAAAATATTAAAATTAACTGCAAAATTTAAATTTAAATATCAAGAACCACAAACTCAATTAAAAAAGTACCAAAAACGAAGCCTAGAAGTCACTATGATCGAATGACTGTTAGAAAATTACTATATTACATGCAATGAACCGAACCGATGTACAAACCTCGGTTAATAACCTCATAATAATTTTTAAAAATATATATACTTTTATAAATATAGGGAACGTGTGTTATTGTGTAATAGGATTGATAGGTGAAAAAACAAATGATACTCGATATCTAGTTATGGTGCTTGTTGGTGCCAGAGGCAGTTGAGCCGGGTCAGAAGAATAATGGATCCGAGTAATTGGGTCAGTTTAGAATAATTTTAGTCGGGCCGATTTTGTAGAATGTTAGTTGGGCCCGAAACTTTTGACATTTCTCCCCAAGCAAAGACCCTCTTAGACAGTCAGAGGGTCGCTCAAATATCTTCAGACGTGGTTTGCTCCAGTCCGGTCGGCGCGGTGCCGAGGAATAGAGAGATAAAGAGGGACGAAGAGAGAAAAACGAGAGAGAGGGATTGTTTAGGGAGAATGGCGATCAGAAAGCTTCTGCTTCTATTGAAACCGATTGATCCGTACCCATTCCTTCAAACAGAAGGTGCGTCGCTCATTAAAAACCCTCAGGTATTACCCTCCTCACATCGTTTCATCTACGTTTTGATAATCCTCTAGCCGGATCACGCCTATTTCGTTTCGTATTGAAGATGTTCGACAAAATTCCTAAGAGAATAAGACCGAAACATTGGCATTTTCGTGAAAAGAAACTCTTTTTGGGTGTTACCTCGTTTATATAAAATACAAAGCTTTCTGCTTCCTTCTTGTTTGCGTTGGGTTGGGAAAAGTTTCCAGTTTTTTTTTTTATGTGAGTATTTAGCCCCTCTTTTAATGGCGCCATATGTCAATTATGAAGATAATTGGTGAAGAAAACAAGATGAGTTGCAACTTCACTGTGTTAACTGCTCACAATTTTTTGTTCTTATCATTTGCACAAAAGCTTGCCAATATATCGGGAATTTGAAGTTCGTATCTGCACTGTTTAATCATATGTGTGCAAGTTAGTAACTAAGAAATGCTTAGCCTTGTGTTTCTTACCCACTCGGAAACTATCCTTGTTATTTTTTTAATTTTGTTTCTCATGGCTTCTTACATTGTTGACTCAGTTTTTGTTTGTTTGTTTAGGTTCTTCAATATCTAGAAAGCAGGTGCAAAGTACACAGGAATGCTATAAACTTTTGTCAGGAAATTCTAAGTAAGAAGCCAGTCGAATGGAAGCCCATTTCACGTAATGACTTATCGCATCCCATTCACGATGTGGATATGGTCATCACCGTGGGTGGAGATGGCACCCTCTTGCACGCTAGTCATTTCATCGGTGATTCTGTTCCGGTTCTAGGAGTTAATTCTGACCCAACACAAGCTCACGAGGTTTTCTAGCCTGACTTTTCTCATATCCCCTAATAGGAGAATTAGCTTTTAGTAAAGAATGTGAAAAGAAGCTAAGTGTTTTGAAATAACAATAGGTGGAAGAACTGAGCGATCAGTTTGACGCTAGTAGAAGCACTGGTCATCTTTGTGCTGCAACAGTTGAGAATTTTGAACAGGTAAGTTTGATAGAGGTATAGAAAGGGAATAACTTTGGCAGCCCATTTGTGGTCGTGTTACTTGTATCATTTGATCCTTAGAACACTCAATGCCTAGGCAATTTTGGTTTGAACATTCAGCTATTTGTTCTTAGGTACTGGATGACATTTTGTTTGGCAGAGTAGTTCCTTCGAAAGTATCGAGAATATCATTGAAGTTAAATTCAGAACCTCTTCTTTCACACGCACTTAATGACATTTTGATCGCACACCCATGCCCTGCCGCGGTTTCAAGGTTTTCGTTCAAGTAAGAGTTTCTTAGAATCAAAAAGTAGACATTTTTTGAAAGCTGATTGTTTTGTGTAGACATTATTCATTTGGCTTGAGTTGTTTTAGGCAAAAAGATCAACTTGGGGTGCCCAATCCTGTTATTTTTAGAATTTTTCAGTTTATGAAATATAGAAAACCAAAATGGAAACCGGATATCATTCGGTTTTGGTTCGGATGCGACTCTTAGAAATTATACCTATAATTTGAATGGGTTTAAAAGAAATGAGGTTTTTAACTGTTTTATTCCTTTTGGTTTGGTTCGGTTACAGGTACAATTTGTTCGGATATGGAAGGGAAAAAAAACGAATTGGTTAATCTTTCCTTCGATTTGGTTAAAACATCTGTATTATCCAACACTATGAACAATGTTCTTTACAACGTGTGCAGGATTAAGAACAAAGATGGTGATACCCGTCAAAAGACAGTGAACTGCCGCTCGAGCGGTCTAAGAGTCTGCACAGCTGCTGGGTCAACTGCAGCAATGCTGTCAGCAGGTGGGTTCGTGATGCCAATGTTGTCTCGTGATCTACAGTTTATGGTCAGGGAGCCCGTCTCTCCCTGTTCAACCGCCACTCAAATGCATTCAGCCTTCAAACCGGACCAATCCATGGATGTTAACTGGTATTCAGACCACGGGACCATCTACATCGACGGTTGTCAGGTTCACTACAACGTGCAGCTCGGTGACAATATCGAGATATCGTCTGATGCACCGGTCTTAAACGTTTTCTTGTCTCAGGGCTTTACTCAGATAAGATCAAGGTACTAGATTTGGTAGATTTGTTCATAAAGTTAGAGTTGGTACATTGAGAGACCCTTTGAACCCACTTGTCTATAGATGTGGTAAGACTCTTTGGTCCGAAAGATTCGTTGATTCTTGAATCTTCACTACTTTTGAAGAAGTTCAATTGAAGTAGCGCTATCTTTCTTGAGGCAAGAACGTGGATGTATATGATCCTCTTGAATAAAATAAAATAATATCGAAATCATCTAGAATTCTCTCCTGAGACCGTGCAAATTGTTAATTTTGGGAAATATCTTTTTCAAAATGGGACCTTATTAATGATTGATTGAGTAATAATGTTCTGCCTGTTAATTAACTTGTGTTGTTAAAAACAAAATATAGTCTGATGTAGGTCCGAATCCTCCTCCTCTTCCAGCCGTAACCATACGTGGATTAATGTAATCTTGATATTACAATATGGTAGATTTTTCTATAAAACATTTCGCTATCATTATACGTAGTATCATCGAGACCCATTATGTAATGCATGAACCGGGACAAATTTTGAAAAGAAAAAAAAATGAATAAATAAGTAGGTTCTTCCCAAAAGTGGTCAAAATGAAGTAGACTGTCGTCTGAAGCTAGATATTCTCCGCAGAACAGTTCTGTCACTTTCTTCTTATAATTTGTTTTGTTCATAAAAATAAAACGAGACCGGTGCAATCAAACTTCAAAATTGTAATGCCTTATTCATGCACATTTTTGGGGTTAAATTTACATATTTGTGGTTAATTATTGTCGATCTCATCATTTCAAAAAAAAAGATATTCGGGTGAATTACACTCGTACCTACTTTCTGAGTTTTAATTACAAAAAAGTGAATTTTTTAATTTTGGGTGACTTAAACAACTGTTCATTGCCATGAACTACCGAGAATGTCCATCAGTTATATTTCACGATTTTATGTTTCTTTTGCTTGGACCTTCTTCTTCTTCTTCATATGTTTTTTAGATCTAAATCGGCAACGATTTTGTTCTTTTTTTTTATCTTCTCTTCTTCTCTCTCTGTAACCTTTCTCTCCATGATCGGCAGCGTTGAATAAACAGACGGGACAACCGACGAAGAAAGCCTCATCGGTAAAAGTGTGAATCCTAAAGAAAAAGGGTTGAGGCATTGATTTCCGACGCTGGATCTGGCGGAGAAGACGTTTCTCTCCTCTTCGGAAGAATCATTCGAAAACTCACGCCGATTTTGCCGTCACTTCCGCCGATCTGGCCGCCAGCTTCGCTGATCATTAACATGGGCTCTCTCCCCTTCTTCATATACGCGATCTCTCTCATCCTATATGTTTGTGATGAATCGGATAGGTTTGTATTATAACTTTTCAGAGATTTGTTTGGTGGTTTCGTTTTGTTCAGCTAAGGTGTGTGAATAAGCTGCAATTCGAGGAACAAAATGGTCGTAGCTTCTAGTGAAATTCCCAACTTACTGGGGATTGGGCGATCTGTTTTTTTTTTTTTGTATGATCTCATTTCAAATCTCGATATAGATCTTGAGATTAGAAGGTATCATGGATATGGACAAGGGACCGTGGACAAGTGGTTGTGGACAAGATTCAATGGATGGTAACATTTTTTCGAACACTTTGGAGGACAAGATATTGTGGACGTGATCTCGAAACATGTCTTAGGTTTCTCGATTTGATTGGTTGCTTAGGGATTGTTACTACAAATTGTCTACTGAAACTACATGTCCATAACAAATTATCCACCAAAACTTGTGTTGCCTGGAATCTATACGATTGTACTGCCACATATTACGAATCGGCTTGGATCACGAGTAATGGCGAGAATAATTCGAGTACATTTCTGTGGATATTGGGTTAGGCTTTGGATACAATTGATTAATGGTATCGTGTGTGAAGTTTTGTGGAAGTATCATTTACACAATCATTCAATAGTATCGTGGACAGGGTGTCATGGACCATTTTTCATGGATATATTTTCACGGATAGATCAACGTGGACACCATTTTACATAATAGTATCGTTGACAATATATCTTAATGGATGGTCATGTAGCGGGGGATACGTATCCATAAAAACTTGACCATTTTCTATTGTCCATATAAATCCTTGAAACGTATCCACCAAAGCTCGACCACCTTCTATTGTCTATATGGATGTTGTTTACAAAAGAAGATCACCATTGTCCACAATCACAACTTTACTCTTACGAGTTCCACTAGAACTATAGCAACATCTCTTATCAAATTCAGCTTCTCTAACAAATGACTACGAATCATCAAAAGTAATAAATGATCCATCAAGCCACAAATGACTAGATGCTAGAAATTATAGGTCAAAGGCTTTTGTGTATGTAAAACTCGAGATCATAACACTATCACTTTCTAAAGATAGATTGGTTCTTATCTAACAACAATTAATTTACCGAGTAATATCGAGTCGTTCTCATATAGTTCTCGTGGACAACGTCTCGTGGACAAGGGTTTCCATTAGACGTCTTGTGGACAACGTCTCGTGGGCAATGCCTTGTGGACAATGTCTCGTGGACATCTTGTGGGTCTCGTGAAATCCAGTTCTGACAGTCTTTATCTTTAACAAGCCGAGTATGAGAAACAATCCATCTATCAAGTTCATGAGTTGTTATTTTCTTCCTTCAAACAGAAGATTAAATGCATCCAGTAAATTCAACGGATTTTTGCTTAGTAAAAAAAAACCTAAAATGCAAATAAGAAGACCAAGAGTCATTGTCGGGAAGAAATAGTCGACATTGTAAGGTAAATGGAGATCCTAACCAGAAACGCCTAATCAAACGAATAGAAAAAGAAGAAAACCCCAAAACTCATAAACTCAAACCTTGGCGATTCCCAGTGGTGAATAAACGAGATCAATTCTGAATTTCAAGGGTTTAAGGAAGCAACAACTCTTTAATACAAATCACAACGATGTGATTTGTGAATCCTTAGAGCAAATTCAATTAGCCGATACCAGGGTTTACGATTCAATTAAGCTCATTGATGAGTCCGATTAAGCTCATTGATGAGTCCGATTGAGCTCATCAAAAAATTGATAAATTGAAGAAATAAAGAGCAATTCGCTTGTTCTTTTAATCTTATGTTACTGTCCTTTCGCTTTCGTCGTAGACAAATAAGGAACCCAAAAAAAAAACCAACACAGAGAAACAATAGAATAAAAAGAAGGAAAATAAGGAAGAAAAGATAATTGTGAAAGAGAAGGAGAGAGAAAGAAAAATCACGTAAGCTGAGTTGAGGGTATGAAAACGGAGTGGTAAAAAGTACATGTTAAATTTAATTTGATTTTTCGATAGGATGAAGACAAGGAAGTCTTTTCACACGTCCAAAGTCACCTTTCGATTCTTCTTTTGCGAGGAGGTGGTCAGTTTTCTATCTATAGATGACTGAGGCTGGGTTTACGAGTATCCGCGTGTTTGAGTGTTTGAGTTGTTGGTCTTAAGTGGCGTATCCCATGTCGGTGTTCAAGGTTCTTCTCCTTGCGCTATGTTGGTTCGAGATCTTCAGCTCTTTGACAGAGGCAAATTTGGTTTGGTTTATGTTATATGGGTTTGTTTGGTCATGCCTTCGTTTTTGCCGGGGTTGTTGTGTTGAGCTCGGTTGAGTGCTATTTGCGGTTTATCCAGTTTATGGTGGTTACTGTTTGATTGGTTCTTTTCGAGGCTCTTATCTTGTGTTGCAGTTCAGTTGTTTCTGGTTTTTTGGGAAGGCTTGTGGGAGTTTTTTTTCCAGAGTTTCATGGTTTTGAACTTAGGAGTTTTGAGTATTATATAATGAAAAAATTCGGATGAAAAAAAAAAAAAAAAAATCAAAGTGATGGAGAGTTGAGTTACTGGTTGCGCGTGTCCCCCACGCGCGCATTGTCAAGCAAAAAAAAAAGTCTGCGACTCTTCTTTTGATAATATTTACTAGGCCTGGGCATAAAAACCGGAACCGAAGAACCGAACCGAACCGAACCGAAAAGAACCAAACCGATTAATCCATGAATACTTTGAAATTACCTAATGGATCTCAACCTCAGTATCCATGGGTATTTGGAACCGAACCGAACCGAACCGAATACCCATGGGTATACCCATATAACCGAAAATAAAAGGAAATAAAACTCTAAATTTTTATGTCCAATAACACCTAAACTAAACTCAAGCCCAATTGGCCCAACTAAACCAAATGAAACCCGAACTCACTTTTTCTTGTTTCTCTACTCACTTTCAGACTCTCTCTCTGCCGCTCTTTTTCTTTCTCCCAAAGAGGAAAAAAACGAAACTAGTTCATCAATTTTTTCTTGTTTCTCTACTCACTCTCAGACTCTCTTCTTCTTCATCTTCATCACCTATTCACCAGGTATCACATCTTCATGCTTTTATGTTCTTGTATTGTTTTATGCGAATCTGTAATCCTACGAATCTGTAGTTTGATTGTTCTTGTGATTTTTTTGCCAGTTTTTTTTCTCCATATATATTTTTTCCTAACAGAGGAAGAAGAGTGGATTACGTATATACATTTTTTCCAATACAAAAATAAACAAAGATTTTTTTTATTTGTTGCCGGTGGTTTAAGAATATGTTTGAAACTCTTGGAAAGTTCAATCTTTAATTAGTTTACTAGTATATTTTGTTGAGATTTACGTTTACCATCCAAAGATGTGATACGTAATCCACTAATTAGTAATGTTATTGCTTTACCGATTAAAGCAAAGTTCAATATTTTGCTTTAATTAACAATATTTTTTACCTTTGTAGATGGATTGTTCTTCAACTCCAAAAGACAATGGGGAAGGGAGACATGAGGAATCAGATAACGAATCTGGTGAAGAGGTTGAGATTCCATTCAGTGGAACTAGACATAGTAAAGAGATCCCACGAGCAAGCACATCAAGCTCTCCTCTTTCAACAAAGAAGATCGTCATCAAAAGGTTTTTGGTGTGGGGTCATTTTACAAGAACAGAGAAAAACATTAACAAATGCAGATGTCATTACTGTGGGAAGATTATGAGTTGCTACACAACGTCTGGGACTTCAAATTTGAAGAAACATCTGCTGTCATGCAAGCAACACAAGTTATGGATGGCTAAAAAGGGTAAGCAACATGCCATAACTCATGATGGTCACTTGAAGTTAGCTAAGGTTTCAGAGGCAGTGTTTAGGGAGGCTTCAAATGAAATGTTGGTGATAGGTGAGCTACCTCTGGCCTTCATTGAGAGCTTGGCTTGGCGTCATTTCTGTACTAGAGTAAACATGTACCCACCACATTCAAGAAGAACAGCCACCCGAGACATTTTCAAGATGTTTGTCAACAGAAAAGAAGCAATGAGGAATGTCTTTAGAAAGACTAAGCAGCAGGTCTCTCTCACCACTGATATATGGACTGCGCCTGTAACAGGAGCTAGCTATATGGTCATTACAGCTCACTTCATTGATGCATCTTGGGAGTTAAGGAAGCTAATCATCGGGTTTAAAAACATTGGGGACCACAAAGGAGCGACCATCACATCTGTTCTTCTTCAGTGTTTGGCAGATTGGGGAATTGATAAGGTATTCACCATAACTGTTGACAATGCAACAACCAATACTTCAGCCTTAAGAAGATTTACAGAGACATTTGGTGAATTAGGGAATGAGGCTTTGGTTCTACGTGGTGAGTATCTGCATATGAGGTGTGCGGCTCATATTATAAACTTGGTTGTGAAAGATGGGTTACATGATGTGGATAATAGTGTGGTTGCTATCAGAAATGGTGTCCAGTATGTGAGATCGTCCACAAACAGGTTGAATGCTTTTGAGCAAAGGGTTGAAACAGGGAAGAATGTGAGTAGAGGTAGTCTCCCTTTAGACTGCAGCACGAGGTGGAACTCAACCTATCTGATGCTAGGCAGAGCTCTCAACTTCAGGAATGCGTTTGATAGGATGGAGGCTGAGGACAAGCTATATCATGAGTTTTTTCTTGAAGTGGATAAAGCTGGAAACCAAAGGGTTGGACCAGCATCTACAAAAGACTGGGAAGCAGTAGACAGGTTGGTAAAGTTTCTGAAATTTTTTTACCGCTCTACTTTGGTCGTTTCTGCTTCTTCTTCGCTAAATTCCCATAAGTGTTATGCTGAGATTTGCACCATAAAGCAGAATCTTATTAAGCTTGGTAATAGTAGAGATGTAGAGATGCAGACAAAGGCCAAGAGTATGAGAACTAAGTTTAACAAGTATTGGGCTGGTTTGAAGGAAATCAATAGGCTTGTCATCATTGCTAGTGTATTTGATCCGACCAAGAAATTGAAATTTGCAGAGTTTTGTATTGACCGGTTGTATGGTAAAGATAGTATAGATGGTAAAGTGATTCATGCCTCAGTGGTAGATGTGATGAATAGGTTGTTTGAAGAATATAGTTGTTGGAATGCATCACATGGGATTTCTGGCTCATCATCTTACACTACAGTGACATCATCTCAGGTTTCTCAATTTATGAGTGGACAAGATATCAATACAGGAGATAGGTTTTATTTTGATGATGATATTGATGATTTTGACGGTTATGAAAGAATGGATTGTGTGTATAATGAGATGGTGAATGAGAAAGGTCTTCACGAGGCTTTGAATGAGTTGGATCTTTATCTAAAGGAAGCAGTGGAAACTCCACAGCTCTTGAAAGGAACATAGTATATAGAGTATGATGTTCTTGGCTGGTGGAGACTCAATACTTCAAAATTCCCTATTTTATCCGAAATAGCTAGGGATGTGCTTGCATTGCAAGTTTCTGCTGTTGCATCAGAGAGTGCATTTAGCACCAGTGGTCGTGTTCTAGACCCTTACCGGAGCTGTCTAACTCACAATACACTAGAGGTATTGATGTGCACGGAACAATGGCTTAAGTGTGAGATTCATTTGAAGAATGGAGTGGTCACTAATTCTGATTTGCTAGCAGACATTGAATTACAAGACATGCTTCAAAAAGGTAATTTATTTTCTGCAAATTATATATGCAATTGAATAAATTTGTTAACATATTATTCTTTATATCATTTTAGAGTTTGGTTTGTGAGAGAGCTAAAGAAGCTACAGGTAATCTTCTAGACTTTTCTATTCTATAGTTTGATGTTTATTCTCTAACTTTGGTTACTTGTGTAACAGGAGAACTCAAATGGAGGATTAAGGATTAATGAACTAGAAGACTCTCTTTTTGTTGTAGACTTTTTTTAATATCGAACAAACTTTTTTTACTTTGCTGTTTATTGAATTTTTTACACTCTTTTGGTTTTAATGTTTTGTATTTTTTGGAATTCACTTTTTGGAATTAACTAAATTCACGTAGCTAAAGAACCATTAACCGAACCGAACCGAACCGAACCAAAATTCTAACGGTTCCTTTATGGATCCTAAATGCTTGGAACCGAAGAACCGTAGGAACCGAACCGAACCGAACCGAAGGACCGAACGTCCAGGCCTAATATTTACAGCTCGACACAGCAGAGATGGTCTCCTGCAATTAAGACACTTGTATGTAGACTGCCACGTGTCTTTCCAATGTTCACTCATCAGCCGAAAAAAATATCCTCCCTAACACACCTCCATATTTCCTATTCGACCCCACGACTTATATATAGTGCACAGAGAACCTATTTTCCTTTTAATTGAAAAGAAATCCTCCTACCGCCACTAATTATTTTATTAATTTAAATGATATTTTCCCCCAGCGACTTATCTAATCCATATGAACTGATTTGTAATTTCATAATTTGTTAGTCAGAAAGTTATATATATTATTATTCATTTTGAGAAAGAAAAAAATAAAATCTCCTTCAGACAAAGGGAAAAACGTAAGAGTTGCTTAAACCATAAACCTCAAGTTTTTGAGAAGACAAAACTGGCTCCACTTCTCTTTCTTTAAATTTATCAACAATCAAGTCTCCGACAGTGATCCAGAAGCGAAAAAAATAAAATCCAATAAAAAAGAGGATAGGTTTTTATTTTTCTCGAGATTTGAATCTTTTCAAGAAAAATTTAAACAGATTCTGGTTTCTGGATGAATTGGAGATAACGAAAGGTCAGAGAGGATGAAGATTCAGTGCAACGTTTGCGAGGCGGCGGAAGCGACGGTTCTATGTTGCGCCGATGAGGCTGCGTTGTGTTGGGCTTGCGATGAGAAAGTTCACGCCGCTAATAAACTCGCCGGAAAACACCAGAGAGTCCCTCTCTCTGTCTCTTCCTCTTCCATACCCAAATGCGACATCTGCCAGGTCTGATCTCTTGATTTTCCTCTGAATTTCTTATTTAAATCGAATCTTTCATCTTTTTTGTTGTTGTTGTTATGAAAAGCTTGAATCTTTTTAGGTTTAGAGAGGCCATAAACTATTTTCTTAGTTATTTGGAGTTTGCTGGTATAAATAATATATCTTGATTGGAAAAAAATTGATTTTGCTATACTGTGTTTGTTTGCAATTACCTATCTCTTTTTTTGGGAATTCGACAGGAAGCTTCTGGATTCTTCTTCTGTCTGCAAGATAGAGCGTTACTATGTAGGAAATGTGATGTTGCAATCCATACCGTGAATCCTCATGTTTCAGCTCACCAGCGATTTCTTCTGACTGGAATCAGGGTCGGTCTTGAATCTACAGACACTGGTCCTGCTACAAAGTCATCACCATCCAATGATGATAAAACCATGGAGACAAAACTATTTGCTCTACCTACATCTGAGCCTCAAAAGATGGACTTCAATCATCATCAGGTAGTTTTACCGGAAACTACAGTAAGTGATCACATTTCGACAAAGCTTCCTTCCGCAAGCAGCGGATCAGCGACTGGAAGCATTCCTCAGTGGCAGCTAGAGGAGATTTTCGGGTTAACGGACTTTGATCAGAGCTATGAATACATGGAGAATAACGGATCATCCAAGGTAACAGTTTAGTTACCTAGTGTGTATAATTAAAGATTAATCATCTTGGGAAGAAATTGAAAAGAAGTATGTATGAATCATTTGGCCTTTTGATTCATCTTTTTTTTGGTTTCTCATTATGTAAAAATCCATGTTTGCAGGCGGATACTAGTAGACGAGATTCAGACAGTTCTTCGATGATGAAATCTGGAGAAGACGATGGAGAAGATAACAATAACTGCTTGGGAGGTGAGACATCATGGGCGGTTCCACAGATTCATTCTCCACCAACAGCTTCTGGTCTAAACTGGCCTAAACATCACTCAGTGTTTGTTCCGGACATATCTTCTTCAGCTCCTTATACCGGTTCATCCCCTAACCAGAGGGTTGGGAAACGACGGCGACAGTTCTAACAACTACAACTATCTTTTGGCCGGTTTAGGAAAACCATCGGCCGGTCTGATAATAGATGTGAGATAATAATAAAAATGATTTGGAAACTGGAGTACTGTAGTTGGTCTGTGACAAAGAACAGAGGGTCGTTTGAAAAGAGATATTTATTTGGTTAAAGATTGTAACGAGATTAAATTATCAATTTGGCTTTTAATAGAATAACATGATCTTTTATTTGGTGTTGTTAAACAAAAAATGGAATCAAAGCACATTCAGCCAGAACACTATGCAGATTAAAAGAGCCAAAACTTATACATCACATTAAAGTCGAGTAAATCATCAAGTAGTAGTTCATTCCTAAATTCTAAATCCGTAGTGTGGAAGAGAAAAAAAGTTCCATCTAAAGTATCAGTTGCTGCCAGAAGCAGGAGCAGTCCAATGAGGTGGAAGACGGTCGGAAACAGGCAAACCAGGAGGAGTGGGCATAGTTCTGACATTGATGTCAATAGGATACAATCGATACTCAATGTCAAGCTCTCTGCAAATTTTGGCAATCTCTTCAACAAGTTGAGATCTTCGAGCCCATTTCTCTCCCATATCTTGATGATTCATTCGATGCGTTGGCCAAACCGCAATCCTCACACTGTTCAATGACTCCATGTCTTTGAATACTATCATCGGCGCCGGGTACCAATGATCCTTCTTCCCCTCAATGTAACTATCACAATGAATGCAGGCAATGAATATATATAATATTCATGTCAAAATTGTGATTCCAAATTTGCAATGTACCTAGTGATTCTCTGTTTGATGAGGATCATTTTCTCAGCTGGTGTAGCAATGTGGATGGAGAATTCGATTCCATCTCCCATATCGGGGCTACGGTAATAGTTTCCAATGGATTTAGTCCAGAGAAGACTATTCGGGTACACGACTTTCTGGTTATCAAACCTCAAGAACACAGTAGTCAATATGTTCATCTCTTCCACAACCATCTGGAGAAAAAGAAAGAAACAAAAAGAGTTTTCTTTTAACAGTACAATATCGAAAATTGAGAAGTTTTATTTACCGGTTTTTTAATTTACCTGGACTCCGTCGATTTCACATCTATCGCCCACATCAAACGGGTGTATCACAAACAAGTAGATGATAGATTCGAATACTATCTTGCACATGTTTCCAAATATGAATGCGACAACCACCACTTGCGAGCTCATGACCACGAGGAATTTGGTGTTAGTGATTCCAAGTATGATAAGCCAAATTATGAGTATGATGATCCCAACTACGATATTCACCATCTTATGAAGCCTGTTCACTGCTGTTTTGGTGTCGTTTAGGGTCAACGCAAGAGCTCTTCTCTCTCTGAAAGCATTCACCTGTGAAAAATGTTTGTGCAAATTCATTAATATCAGAATACGTTAAAGAATGTAAATTCATCCTCCACACTTCTTACCACCCAGTTTTTAAGTGATGATTTGCTGATCCGGTTTGTCTCAGATGCTCCTTCAAAGAGACTTAAAGTCTTCAAAGCTTCGTCTTCTGGCAGAAACCGCGAAATGTCCTTGGAGTAGATGAATCTAAATAAGAACATGTGCAATTGCTACTGGTTAATATCCATAATGTAATATTGTTTAGGCATTGGGTGTAAAACGAAAAAAGTGATTTACTTACTTTGATCCCGGCTTGGCGACATTGTGAAAGATCTTTCTCGCAGCGAGCTTTGCCTCAAACTCACTTCTTATTTGGTTTCCTTTATCATCATCCAAGTTCGGATCTTGTAGCTGTTCATCTAAAGTGGTAAGTGATCCATGCCGGATTATATTCATCAGCCTCTTCATTTTCCACGCTGAGACATTCTTAGGATTCAGCTTATGAAGGCTATCGATCGTAATCCCATTTTTGTCCCCTCCTCCTCCATTAGAGAGAACGCGAGAGAGAAACGGGCTTTTCCCGATCATCATCGGGCTTTTCTGAGCCCCCGACGTAATCTCAACACCACCGGGATTCTGAAACTTCTTAACCTCGACGCTGATTCTCTCTTCTTCTTCCTCGTTTCTTTGGATCTCAATCAAAGGAGGACCTGAGAGCGTCTCAATCACGTACTGAGTAAACAAAGACTCTTGAATCCTATCGAAGTAAGTGCTCATATGGAACGAGGAAGCAAGAACCTTAACCAATAATGTCTTCACGAGCCACAACAAGAACCCAATCAACAAACACACAAAGATCTTAGTCACAACCCGAAGCGCCTTGGTGTTTGCTGCTTTAGCCACTTTATCATCGAACAAGAAATGCCAAGCGAGTAAAACAAGTCCTAACCATAAGCAATTCTGCACGGCCTTTCGGATACCGTAAACGAAGTACAAAACTCTTTTTCTCAAAAGGAAGTTCCTTTCGATGAAGAAGACGACTATCTTAACGATCCAACTAGAGACTAATCTACCACAGATCAAGACTAAAACCATTGTTTCCCATTTCCATAGCTGAAGTTCCCAGAGTATCTTCTTACGCAAGAAAGGTATCGCAAGTGTGCAAATCAAAGCAGCGATGATCAGAATCAAACTCAACCATTCCAATACAATCCAGAGACTAAGTTTATCTTTCCTGTACTCTTCTGGTAAATCCTCTTCTGCAAATGGATCGTCTTCTTCGTCCTCTCCTGGATGTTTAGGGGTTTTCCCGAAAAACCCTGATTTCAACTGCCCCGATTTCGGGATCCGACCCGATTTCATGTCCGCGGCTTGCGGTGGCAACGGCGGCTTTGGTGTCGGCGGATCCGAAAGCCGTGACCTAGTTCGCATCTTAAGCAAATTGGTAGAGTTTCTCTGAATCGGAGCGTTTCCACTACACTTGACAACATCTCCGTCGGCGTTGTTGCTGCTGCGGCTGTCTCGTCTTCCCACGGCGTCGGGTTTGGTGGTGGTCCCAGCCGAAGACGGTCTCGCCGACGCCGGAGATTCCAAAACCGGAGTTAAACCCCTCGACTGAAGCTCGTCCATACCCAAGTCCATATCAAGAGAAATCTCGCCGGAAGCTTGTTGTTTATGCAGAAACTGACCAATTAGCTTGGTCGTGGGATCCTCGCCGCGACGAAATTCAAAAGCCTCAACATCACCTTTGTCCTCCTCCTCCGCGTCGGATCTCTCAACATCAGCAGCCGCATTAATCCCTTTATGAAGGTTACCTTGTCCATCAGTCCAGAAATCGTAACTTCCGTCTCTCCATATCTTCCCCATCGCCTCTCCGGAGACTCCATTGCTGCTTCCGTTCTCATCGTGGATTTTGACGATTACTTCACGCCGGTCAGCCGAATCAACGGCCATGATTCACCGAACGAACAAAAAGAAGAAAAACCAGCGAATTTGGGTTTTAGCGACTTAGCCTACACACCACCGATTAGAAAGGAAAAAAGCAAATAACACTTTTGGGTAACTGGGAAAGCCACAAGGAGAAAACGCTTTTATTTGAAGATCAAAGCTGGTGATAACTGAGAGAGAGAGACAGTGAGGAAATTAAATTTAACTTATTAAGGTTATGACGCGTGTTACTGTTAGCCAATCTTCTCTCTCTCTCTATACCAAACCTTGCAAAGTTCGAGAACAACTTTAGTTAATCGGCGGAGTTTTTTTTGTTTTCCGTCGTAATTTCGTCAAATAAAATACTGTTGTTTAGTAGTATTTCCTTTTGTGGATATCGTGTACATATTTTATTTGATTCTAGCAAATATTTTAAAAATCTAATAATTCCATTTTTGGTCTATATTTAATAGTTAGGTCTGTACATTCGTCACATGTAT
The DNA here is from genome assembly GCA_002933915.1 of Eutrema heterophyllum. NCBI lineage: Eukaryota > Viridiplantae > Streptophyta > Magnoliopsida > Brassicales > Brassicaceae > Eutrema > Eutrema heterophyllum. Next base: position 366,598 of record PKMM01036428.1, read on the forward strand.
GATGATGATGAATCACCCAAAACGATGAATATTGTATTTAATGAGTTCGAAAAGACTAGTTCTTAAAAGAAAAGTTCCAGTACGAGAAAGTTTCTGTTGTTCTCTCATTCAAGTATTGAACACACGAACTTAATACAATCGATTTTCTTTTATAGACTTTTTACAATATGTCTGTGTGAGTGAGTAAAACCGGGAACTGAAACTAAGTAAAAACCTTTCTGAAATTCTCACAATTTCATTATGTTCCAATAATTATCAAAGTCTACACGCGTGACTATTGAGGTGAGAGCCGGCGATGTAATATTTAGCTGTGTATTGGATGTCACGGCCCATGGGCCATTGTCGTATCTTAGTTCTGGACCACAGGTTCGTAGAAGCAACGCATAGTAATTGTCTTCATCATGTTTCTTAAAGTAACGGTCCTATGCTTTCTCTCTGGAGGCTTCTAAATTAAAGTCGACTACAGAATATGGCAAAAAGAAAAGAGAAATATGATAGGTCGACGACATCGAAAATGACAAAAAGAAAGGAAAGTGTTGGAGAGAAGAATCACGACTCTTTTCTTCTCTCTGTCAACCAACTCTCGTTTTGTCTTTTTGTTACAGCTTTTTCGTTACATTTTCAGAATTCAATTTGCATTTTCTTGAGTTCCTGAGATATATGTCAATAGTGTTTGGATTTAATGTGAAGGACGTACGTCTAAGTGATCAAGAGAAGGGATCCCAATCAGAAGAACTATCGAGACAAGAGAACTATGAGATTTCGACAGTTTTCTCTATCTAATCTCAAAGGCGAATCAAATCCAACGACATATTATCGCTAATTGTTAGACAAGTTTATTTCCCTGATTGTTGTGGGACTATTGTTACATAACATAATGTATTAACACATAATAGAATAAATACGATTGTTCAAATCATTACATCTAACCTCACTCAGAAGCCATGACCTTTCTCACAGGTTTTACTTGACCCAATTCTGGAGTATAAACTGCTGCATCAAAATCGCCACGATGCTTCCCAAACTTATGTTGATCACGTTGACTACATCATTGTTCAGCTACAAATAGCCAAATGGTAACAAATATTAGCAGATAGAAAGGATAGAGAATGCACAAAACGAGAACTCATATTGCATTGTTGTTTTGTAGGGTAGCTAATTGCAAAAATTGGCTTCACAAGAAGCGACAGAATTTTCATCTAATTATCATTTTCTTGCATTGACAATAAGTAGACAGAGCAAGAGAAATAAGACAAGAAGAAAAAATTAACTGAAGTGAGCATACCCATTTGAATCCCTCCTTGTCTTGAAAAGATGCACCTATTATGCTCTCTCCAAGATTAGCAATCTGGGAAGCTAGTACACATACAGCTGCTTCTGGAGGAGTTATCTGTGCTCGAGAAACCAAAAGGAAAAGAAACTTGCAATTATACAGTAGTTCTGAGTAAAAATTCCATGAATATCTAACCATGACATCCATGTTCAGTTGGAAAATGTGCACTCAGAATAATAAATAGACGTATCCAGCTTTTCATTCATGAGCAAGTGTACGAATCTTACTACACGTGCAATTTAGTTATGTGCACTCAAATTTATGGTTACTTTACTTCATCCAGCCGTCTTTCATTGGCACTACGATAAGGTAGTCACTACCTGAGGGGTGTCTATACGATCTAGTCCCATCAACAACAAATGAAGTCTAAATTATGTAACGAAAACGTCTTTATCAACATAAAGAAGATGTGAAAAGGGAATTTTGTTGAACCAAATAACGTAGAAGGTTCCATGTTCCTCAACAAAATATTATATAACATCTAGTACCTGACCCAGGAAACAGCCAACAGCGGCAAGAAAAAATGATGCTAAAAGCCCAGCCAATGTTCCTTCAACACTCATAGCTCCCTCGGTTCCTCTTGGTACAATCTTAAATGTTGTGGCTAAATACCTGCAAATTTTCACCAATTAGTAATAGGACAAAATATATGCAGATCATATCAGCAGTCAACTGGATTCATGCTATGACATCGCAAGTCCATTGACACACTTTCGACAGAAAACAGACCCATATCTTAGCTACTCATTCCAAATAACGCAAACCATTACAGAAGAGGCCATAGCTGAATAACAGTAGCATACTCACGTTGTTTTTCCGTAAGCTTTCCCAATCTCGCTCGAGACAGTGTCAGACACTTTAGTGCAGAAGCTGGAAACAAAACCAAGCCGGAAAAGCTGAGAAAAAGCTGCTCCCCCCACTTGATATATCGAAAGAAAAGCACAGACACAACCAGCAGCACTTGAACCAATCACACTGCGTGGTCCTCTTCTACCTTTTTTCTTCTCAGCAACGCCTTGTGCTTCCTTTTCGGACATTTTAACCTTTGTTGCCGCTGTTCCCTGTGATATTGTAAATCATCTAAACCAACTTCAACGCCAGAATCAATTGCAAATTTAGTGTTACTCTTTCCAGCGCTCTGTCGGTGAAACACGATATTGAAATCTAAACTATAAGGAAAACTTGCAGAGTAGAGACAAATTATCACAATTTTAAGCGTGATCAGACGAACTAGCTCCTTAATCTCAAATTTCAATCTACAGTACAGAGACAAGAAACTGCATAATTACAAAGCTCTCCCTACAGAAATAACAAATTATTGTCCAACGTCTCCCAAAACCTCAGTACATTTTCAAAACAAAGAATCAAGTCTAAGATCAGAGAAAATGTTCTTATTATATCTTGAAATCCTATAAAACCCCTTCAATTATGTCTTCAAGCGTGAATTGTGATCTCTAACACATCCACAGTTCCTACACTAACCGATAACGCAACTACTAAACTCATCTAAAATCTATGGACATTCTTCATTCATCTGCTCGAAATCAAAATCAAATGAGCGAATTTCTATGTCTTAAGAATAATAAATTATTGTCCAAAACCCCAATACATTTTCAGAACAAAGAGTCAATTCTAAGATCAATCAAGAGAAAATTTTCTTATTATATCTTAAAATCCTATAAAACCCCGTCAATTATGTCTTCAAGCGTGATTCGGGATCTCTAACGCATCCACAATTCCTACGATAACGCAACTAGTAAACTCATCTAAAATCTACGGACATTCTTCATTCATCTGCTCGAAATCAAAATCAAAATCAAATTAGCGAATTTCTATGTTTTAAGAGTCAGCGACCAAATTACGGTCAAGTTCATTACAAGTGCACTTACTACGACGAAGTAAGCAGCGACTAAGAGGAAACCAGCAGAGCCGTAAGCCCGCCAAGTTAAAGTACCGAGCAAGAATGCGGCGGCGATCCCAGAAGCGGACAATCCGGTAACAAGAAGCGGTGACCCGAGAACAAAAATCAATAAATTGTTAGCCACGGCGGATTTCCAGGTAGGTGACGCCGATTGGATGAGCTTCATCGCCTCCGTCACCACCCCTTGCACCGATGTAGCCACCATAGCACCGTCGGCTCTGCTTCCCGGCGAATGAATTCCGTTGGAAAGGGATTCGAGATTACGATGACCAAATCGGCAGGATCTAGAGAATGGAGAGGGAGAAGAAAATCCCAAGAAGTTCGGGAATCTCAGAGGTAAAACTGATCTAGAATTAAAGAGTAGAGTTGACGAAATCGAAGCCATGACACTTTGCTTGCTTTCGAAGACGTGAGAGAGAGAGAGAGAGGGAGAAAAAAAGGAAACGAAAAAGAAATCAGCGTTTCGGGCTGGATCCGGAGCTCCTACTAAACCGGATCCTTAACCCGTTTTATATTTTCTTTCCGGTCCTAGAAATGAGTTTATTTACAGTCACACCACTGTTATTTTACTGAAGAACCCAATCTTATCCGAGAAATCGAAAGAGCAGAAGAATTTGCAAAAGAGAGAAACAAAAATGGCGGTTCTCTGTTCGTCTTCGACAGTTATACTCCCTTCTTCTTCGGTGAAACCCTCCGGAAGTGACAGGAGGTCTCCGTTTTTAGGGTTCTCTTTAACGGCTATGTCGAAGCCGTCGGTACGAGTCGGCATTTATGCGAACACGAAAAGGGGATTGCAGGTGAAGTGCGAAGCGGAGCAGGCGACTACTTCTCTTGTTCCGGCGAATCAGCGATGGATGTTCGACGAAGAGGAAGCAAATGGCCCTGTAACGATATTTTCTCTATCTATCTCCCTCTTTTTTAGCTTCAACGCTTCACATCTCTGAAACTTGTGTGCTTAACATACTTATAAAATGTCGAATATCTGTGCGGGCCTGGAAAATTCCATGAAATTTTTTGGAAGATACTGGGAATTTGAAACATGAGCCGATGTATTCGGGCTGCAGATGTATAAGTATCCATGCGTATCTGCTTGTGTAGTGCATCAAATACTCAAATGGATTTGAAAGTTGATGTTTTTTCATCTTAATTCGTTAAATGGGAACTTTTACTTCTTCATTTTGGTTGGAGGAGAATGGGTTCTGGTGAAGTTATAAGACTTTGGATTGTAGCTTTACTGAGAGTATACTATGGTTTACAGGACATCTGGAACACGACATGGTATCCAAAAGCTTCGGACCACGTGAACACGGACAAGCCCTGGTATGTGGTCGATGCATCTGACAAAATTCTTGGTAGATTGGCATCAACGATTGCAAATCACATCCGTGGGAAGAACCTTGCCTCCTACACTCCTAGTGTCGACATGGGAGCCTTTGTGATCGTGGTATGAGCTTTCCGAGCCATCTGTAGAGAATATGCAATGCGATATGCTTTACTTAATTTCTTGTCTAGATGGAGCCATATGATGTGTTGCTTTATTGAGATGTGATATGGTTTTAACGAAATTTACAGTCACCAGGAAGATCTAAGCCTTTGGGTAGATGTTTGGGCAGTGCTTGTAACTTGTCACTTATTTTAACGAGCTCTTGTTCATATAACTTGTGCTTTTGTTTCGGTCACATTTGTTTTAAAGGTGAACGCTGAGAAAGTAGCTGTATCTGGAAAGAAGCGGAACCAAAAGCTGTACAGGAGGCATTCAGGACGACCTGGTGGTATGACAGTAGAAACATTTGATCAATTGCAGCAGAGGATTCCAGAAAGAATCATTGAGCATGCTGTTCGCGGCATGCTTCCAAAGGGACGGGTTAGAGAGACAATTCCTAGCTCTTTATCAGTCTCTTTTATGGTCCAACGTGGAACATTTCCAGCTTGGCGGTATATGTATACTATGATTACTACTCACTCTAACTTGGTCTGGCCGTTTTGTGGCAGCTTGGGAGAGCTCTATTCAATCACCTGAAGGTATACAAAGGCCCAGATCATCCCCATGAGGCGCAGAAGCCGCTTGATCTGCCTATCAGGGACAAGAGAATACAGCTGCAAAAATAGAAACCCCATGGAACATCGACCAAGCTCCAGTGTTACCATTATCACCAAGTCCAGAGAGTTTTTTCTTCTCTGGTTTCTGTAGTTCTACATCTCAAAACCAGAGGAGGCTTTACAGATTCTTGTTTCCATTGCTTGCTACTATCAACTCTATGCTATAAAGCTTTCTAATGTGCAATATCTTTTATTCAGATTTTGTGCTAACTATCTTCTTCAGACACATATAAAGATGATATGCAACCAACAACGAAACAAAATTGGTATAAAACACAAATTTTTTCATAATAAGTTGGCTACCAAAACACCATAAGCAACACCAATCACTATTTAACAAGAAACTTCCTCTCTCCACTTTGTAACAAACCTTCTCAATGATATCACAGATGCAATAAAAATCGAATAGTTAGGCCTTAATCCAGTCATTACGTAAAAGGCTAATAAGGAAGAAATCTACCAATCTGCATTCCTACGGATCGCTCCCCGAGATTAATGGACTAATAGCTTCTTTTCGCAGTCGGCGATTCCACTAGAAAGCACCCGAAAATGAAGCTTAGAATCCCAAAAGAGTCCAATCTCGTCTCCTATCTTTAAACCTCTCCGGCAGACAAAATCATTGAGCCAGCTATTCTTTAGACGATAATGGGCCTGGTTCGTTTTCGATCTCATCAGAAGCATCTCGTGCGTAGTGTGTGTATCGTGATCGTACACATTAACCGTCATCCCATTGCCTTGTCGGAGTTTGTTCTTTTGGTCATCTTCAGAGAGATATCTCAGGATGTGGCTCTCGACGACGCCTTTGCTCAGATAAAGGTACCCACGTATATCGTTCTTGTTCAGTTCCTTCTTGATGATCCATGGATCAGTGATAAAAAGAGTTGGTTCCGTCGAGACTCCGTATCGCTCCTCCTCTTCTTTTTCCAAGCAATCAGTCGTCTTCTTCAAGTCTTCTTCATCTGTGTTCTTCGGAGAAGCAGAGGAGAGAGACATCACTCGCGGTTCTTGCCTCATGTTCGTCCGACTCTTCTTCCCCGGAGTCATATAAACGCCGAAGAGACAAATCTCCGTTTCCTTGGATGGTAAGAGAGAAGAGTCTCGACTGGTCTCTCGCGGTTCTTGGCTCGTACTCGTACGAATCTTCTTCGCCGGAGGAATAGGATCGTCGGAGATAGACATGTCTGTTTCGTTGGATGGCAAGAAAGAAAACTCTTCTTGAGGGGTCTCTCGCGGTTCTTGGCTCGTTCTCGCTCGATGCTTTTCCATTGAAGAGAGAGATTGGAAAGACGGATAGTGAAACAGAGCAAGTGAGGACTAATATATCATTTAGTAATTACTAAATATAATATTTTGGGCCTTTTGGCCCAAACTAACCCGCGTGATCACGTGAGTGGCACAAGCTTCTGCAGACCCAGAACATTGGCGGGAAAGCCAGTCACAGGCGCTCATCGCCCCGAAGAAAAACCTCCCAAATCTGAGAAAACCATTAAAAGAGCAACGCGGAAAGATGTCCCAGACCGAAACCCTAGATGTTCTCGATGAAATCGAGTCTCTTGTCTCCGATCAGCTTCAAGTGGTAATTACCGATTTCTCCTTTCATTTCTCGATTCGTTAACGTTTCTGATTAGGGTTCCGATTTCCACTTCACTGGTTTTAGAGTTTGTCGAAACTCGTTTGTCTCTCCTTGCATCCTCATAATTATAGGGTTAATTTTTCAATTCTGAAGATTCTATTTGTACTTTGTTGTTGTTGTTGTATTAGTGCCGGGGTGTGATTTTTTTCCTTGGACTACTCGGTCCCGAGATTCGGAGGTGTAATGTAAAATTGACCCATTTGGGTTATAATGATTGATTCGATCAATCCCTTTTGTCTCAGGTATCTTACAAATGGCTAAGTCGAAATTTCTCGCTTTCATCAAAAAACGCCAAGAGGTACATCGTTCCACCCATTTGGAGTTCACTATATTTTGGAATGGCTACTTGAGATCTGTTTTGTCTAAAAACCGTGACTCGTTTGTTATTATTAGGTTGCTTAAGGATTTTGTCGACAAACACGGGAAGGGTTTGGAAGTTGTATATACTGTATCCGGGTGGGCAAAGAACAGACCTTCCGATTACCACACAGAACTTGTATCCGGTTCCAAACTTCCAGGTCACATTCCCATCTTCTATGACTGTCTTTTGTGTAAGGATTCTTTTGCAAGTTTCCACTGTTGGCTGTACCATGTTTATCGCAGATAGTTCTCTTGAATTTACGAATTTCGTTAGCTGTCTTCTGTTTGTTTCACCTGTCTGATAAGTCTTTTGGTTTGTTGTCTTACCGATTCTATTTTCGCCAAGTAGTTGTACAAGTAATGTGCTGCTTTGTCTGTAGTTTAATGTACTATCTCAATTGCCAGTTTCTTAATTTCAATGTTGCAAGTAGAAAGTTAAATGATGACAAAAGTGCAAACGTTGTGAATGTAAAGTACCTCACAATTTATCGATTTGACACTTCCTTGTCATTACTTTTATGCAGAAGTGGAGAAAAAGTTCAATGGAACATATTCAGTTTATATCTACAGTGTTCAAGCTAGTATTCCAATGGATCCGGCTGCCATATGGAACGTTGAGTTTGTACAAGCAGAAGAACTCTTCAAGCAGCCTTCTGCCACTGATAATTGCTTGAGAGATAACAGGTACACCTTTTCTGTTATTGCATGAAAGCTGTCCGGTACTGTTGACCCAGCCTTGCCATTCAAATTAGAGATGTATGTTTTTTGTACCAGGTTTTGTGGCATTTCCAATTCCTTTGTAAAACGTAATATAGAGGGAGCCGCTGCAAATGTTACAGCCCCGCGATCAATCCCTACGGTTGGCCTTCAGGCTAAAAGTGAAACTATGACTGCTCCAGCTCAAAATCACTCTGTGAAATCCTCCAAAGATAAAGAAAAATCCCTTCCTGTGCCCGCTAATAAAAAGAACGGACAAGGCGAAAAGAGCGGTACTGGAACTGGGGGTTCTTTGAAAAATATGTGGGGCCGTGTGCCTGTGAAAACAGAAGATGATTCTGCAACAATAGAGGTCAAAAATCATGATCATTCAGGTTTGCTTTCTAATGTGTCCACTCCAGTTTCTGCTTTTCAAATATTTCCTTATGTGGAGTTGGCATTTATTCCTGCCTTAGGTATTGATCCAACGGCTATGGCTTTACTTGGTGTCTGTTTTAGTTAGTTTGTTCCTCTATGAAATGTTCTGTAATTGGTGCAGAAGCCCAAAAACCTTCTCTCGATGCGGAGAATAAGGGAGGCAGCGATGATGAGACCCGCGATGTCAATTTGAGAAGAGCGTCTAAAAATGATAACAGAAAAAGGAAGGTGATATTTGATTTTTCCGATGAAGAGTATGAAGATGTTATCAGCTTAGCATCTCCTAGTAGTCCAAAGATTAATTCATGTCCAGATAGCGAACAAAGTACCAAAGATTCAGGCCCAGAGAAGCCTGACGCACGTGTAACTCGAGAGATAAAAGCTGATGAACCAGAGGTCAGCGAAGAAGACAGGCCAAAAACTGCGTCTGCGGATACTTCTGGTGTCAGAAAAAACAAGAAATTTGTGGCTTCGTCAATGGAGAAGATCCAGGCCATTGGTTCTGAAGCTGAAGTGAATCCCTCAAAGGGAAGTAGAATTACTGATGCTCCAAGCTCACTGAAAAGGAAAAAAGTGTCGAAGTCACGGATTGATGATCGTGGGAGAGAAGGTACGATCACATGCTTAAGCATCTAATATCGTTTTTTTTATAGAGTAACAAAAAACAAGTATACTTATGCATTCCTTTGGCCAAGAGTTGGCTAAGTGCAAGCTCTTACCTATCAAATCCTCTTTTGACTACATATAGTAACTGAGGTAGTCTGGGAGGAGACAGAAACAAACGCAAAGAAGAAAGAAGATAGTGACACAAGTAAGAAGTTGAATGATGGCAAAAGCGCAAATGCTGTTAACAGGTATGTTTTTGGAGATGGTATAGCCAATGTATAAGAGCAATTTAACGTTTGTGAATCCGATGGAAACAATCTTAAAAGCATCCGAGTGTCCTTGTTTCAGGGCGGTTGCGCAGAAGAAGAGCCCGGCGACTGGAAATGCGGCAGCTGCGAACGCAGGAGGAAAAGCAGGAAGCAAGAAAGGCGGGAACGTCCAAGATCCTAAGCAAGGGAACATAATGTCGTTCTTCAAGAGAGTTTAAAAAGCGTTGTTTTTGTTTTTTTTTTTTTTGCTGCTAAGTTTGATTGAGGAAATCCCAAATCAGAACTTGGTTTCCATCTGATTGTATGTTTTGAATTCACTCTTTATGTATTAAAACTCTTGAGCCGTTAAATTATAGTAGTAATATTCTTATTAATTTGAACCAGACAGATCTTGAAACTTGTGCAGGTCCTAGTGCATCGTTTAATCGACGGCTAGCCAACAATCTCGCTGGCTTGTAGCGTAATAAGTAAGGAATGGGCCCCACTCTGAGAGGTTGGTACTCTTGAAATAAAATACATAAACACGTTTCTGGCATGGAGTTGAGAAGCTAAATCGTACAAATTCTTACTCCGATCCGATCACTCTCTCTCTCTCTCTCTCCTCGTCAACACTGCGAATCCTTCACTATTGACCCTTCTTCTTGCTCCGAGATGTGGAGATACTGCTTCTGTTTACCGTTCCTACTCTTTGATATTGGTGTGGCCATGGCTTCCGACTCGTCTGCGTCGATTTTCCTCCCTAGTCAAACCGGAGTTGACGGTTCTCGGAGTCCTGTCTGCTCTTCGCCGGATCCGAACCTGAACTACAGGCCGGTCATCGGGATTCTGAGCCACCCTGGCGATGGCGCGTCGGGTCGGCTGACCAACGATACCAGCTCGACGTACATCGCGGCTTCGTATGTGAAGTTCGCCGAGGCAGGTGGAGCACGTGTCATCCCTCTCATCTACAACGAGCCTGAAGAACTGCTCTTCCAGGTCCAGTCTTCTCATCTCTGAAATCCTGTCTACATTTACTTTTAATCTAATCCATGTTGTCTTGTCTTTTCGGTGAACTACATTTTGGATCTGCAGAAGCTAGAATTGGTCAACGGTGTGATCTTCACTGGTGGTTGGGCTAAAAAATATCAATATTTCGACATCGTCAAAAAAATCTTCAATGTAAGCTGTCATCCTTCAACACTTATCTGTTTGGTTTCATGTTACCTGAAACATTTTCTTTCTTTAACATTATTCCAATATTCTTTATGTTGCTCACAGAAAGCTTTGGAGAGAAATGATGCTGGAGAGCATTTTCCAGTATATGGCATTTGCCTCGGATTCGAGCTTATGTCAATTATCATTAGTCAGGTGACTCTTTTCTTCTTTCCTCTTTTCTTACAAACTCTCGTTTGCTCAATTAACTTGCAGATTTTTTTATAGCTATAAATTTAAGTCTTTCTAGTTTCTAGACTTTGCTGAGATCAACATTATCTGAATACTGGAATCTGTATGATTTAAGAACCTTCCTTCACGCCATTTAATAGGGTAGGTAGGGGAGCTTGAAGCTACAGTTTTCATGAATCACGAGCAGAAAATGGAGTATATATTACATACTAAACTGTACAGTTTTGGAGGCTCTGTACTAAACTTCTAATCCTTGTCATGATTGTAACAGAACAGAGACATTCTTGAAAGATTTGATGCCGAAGATAATGCATCAAGTCTCCAATTCGTTGAAAATGTTAATATCCAAGGAACTTTATTCCAAAGGTGCATGCATAGCTTTTCATGATACACTACTTGTAGCTTTTCAGTATTGATACCCTACGTTTTGCAAAATATTACATATATACAATAATTGTAATGTTTCGTATATGCAGATTTCCTCCAGAGTTGTTGAAAAAACTCAGTACAGACTGTTTGGTTATGCAGAACCACAAGGTTAGTATTGCGACCTCTAATTTTTCTGCAGAAGATGGAATATAGTTGTCAAAGTTAACATATTATGCATTCTTAAAAGAGAGCAATTCAACATTATGTCTGCTTTGTTTACCTCTATGGTTAGGCAATTTTGCTTGCAATGTCTGCTTTATTTTCCTTGAATGGTTATTATATTGCCATTCTGTCTGCTTGCTGATACGAATTGTTGTTATGTTTTTCAGTATGGTATCACACCAGCAAACTTTCGAGGCAATCCTGCTCTGTCTAGTTTCTTTGAAATCGTTACAACTTGCGTTGATGAAAACAGCAAGGTATTAATGTAAATTACCATAAACTATAATAAGGATTCTACAAAGTCCATAATCTGAGCTTACTTTGAATTATAAATTCCTTTACAGACATATGTTTCAACTGTTAAAGCAAAGAGATACCCAATAACTGGCTTCCAGTGGCATCCTGAGGTATGTCAGTGTGACCTATTGTGTTATATTGGTGGACAACTTTTATAAAATTATAATATTATGCAGAAAAATGCATTTGAATGGGGATCATCTGAAATTCCACACTCCGAGGACGCGATTCAGGTGACACAACATGCTGCAAGTTATTTAGTCAGGTAAGATCTCTATTCTTACACTCGTAACTCTGTGCTAGTTTCTCACGGATCGCGATTGAATGTGGTGCAGTGAAGCTAGGAAGTCAAAGAACAGACCAGAATCTAAGAAAGTTCTGAGTAACCTCATATACAACTACAAGCCTACGTACTGCGGATACGCAGGGTAAAACACAAGCATCTTACACAATTCTCTTGTTTTGGTTGTTGTATGTTTTAAATGATACTTATGGATTATATATCTTGCAGGAGGGGTTACGACGAGGTTTACCTTTTCACACAACCAAGATCCCGTTTCTAAGAAAGTCCTCTTCGTCTCGTGTTTGTTCAAGTGAGCCAGTTATATGTGTACGTTCTTTAAATCTGAACTTGGGTAACTCTTGAGAGTTTAATGAGCCGATTGTTTCGCTCTGTCTACATGACTTCCCTTTTGGTTTGGTTGATTATCTCTTTGGAATTATATCCTTTCCAAGGATGTCGTTGTATTTGGTTATAAAGTATTTCTAGCAATAAGATTTGGGAAAATTGTTACAAAAATAATGAACTTTCAAATTTTGGCCATTCAAATCATAAACTATCGCGTAGACAATTTAAATCATCAAAGTCTGAGTCGATAAACAGAACGGATAAACGGAGTTAAAAATTTGTTGTAAAACGACGTTGTCTCCTTTTTCTATTTAAAACTCCAAATCACAAAAAATCCTCAATGTCTTTGTTTGGAGTTTTAAGAAAAAAGAGGAGACGACGTCGTTTTAATTAAGTGTGATTTACAACGGTTTTTTATTTCCGTTTATCCGTTCTGTTTATCGACTTAACATCGTGTCTAATTTGGTTCAGTCAACAGAAGTTTGAGATTTAAATTTAAAGTCAACAGACTTTGATGATTTAAACTGTAAACGCGATAACTCATATTTTGAATTGCCAAAATTTGAAATTTCGCTGTTTTTGTTGACAATTTAAATAACAAAAGTTCCCTGTAATAAACAAAATACTATCAGTTCTCTATTTTGGAGTAACCATTTCTGGATTGGCCAAGAATCGTACTGGGCCACGCACAAAATTAAAATGGGCCCCACACTGAGGGTAAAATCTTTTAAAAAATATATGAAGCTAGAGATTGGTTTCGTGATTGAAAAACAAGAGAGTTGTTGGATCTTCCACGATATCTCGCCGGAAAACTTAGAAGCGTGGGAATTCGATTCACGATTGATCATTCTTACGCAGAGCATCCTCTCCCTCTGAGATGTGGAGTTACGTCTTGTTACCGCTCCTGCTATCCGTGTGTAAAGATATTATCATTATGGCCGAGTCGCCTGCGGCGATTTTCCTTCCTAGTCAAACCGGAGTTAACGATTCTCCGAGTTCTGTATGCTCCGCGCCGGATCCGAACCTCAACTATAAGCCAGTTATCGGGATTCTGAGCCATCCGGGCGACGGCGCGTCGGGTCGTTTGAACAATGCTACAAACGCGTCGTACATCGCGGCGTCGTATGTGAAATTGGCTGAGGCTGGTGGAGCACGCGTGATCCCTCTCATCTATAACGACCCCGAAGAACTCCTCTTTCAGGTTACTCTAATTTAGCTCAGCTAGTTCTGGAATCTGTTCCCTTACCCAACCTGAATTTTTCATCATTGCTATACGAAATACACTGAGTTTTAGATGTTGTTATGTTTGTTTTGGCTTGAGAATTGGGATTTCCTTTTCCAATTCATCTTGTTCAATTACCGCAGAAGCTTGATTTGGTCAACGGTGTGATATTCACTGGTGGTTGGGTTAAACAAGGATTGTATTATGATATCGTCCAAAAAATCTTCAATGTGAGCTCTTAACATTTTTTTTGTTTTTGGGTTTTTTTATAATATATATTTCCAATACTTTGATCTTATTAATATCTCTATGATCCTCACAGAAAGCTTTGGAAAGAAATGATGCTGGAGAGCACTTTCCCGTATATGCCATTTGCCTAGGATTCGAGCTCCTGACAATGATTATAAGTCAGGTGACATTTTGTTCTTGCTTCTCCTACCAACTATTGTACTTCTATTTAAGCTATAAAGCTAAGTCATTTTCTAGTTGCTGAGTATTGGAACATGAGTTAAGAACCTTTCTTCCATCTTGCTGTCTAATAGGTAAGCAGGGAGCTTTAAGCTATCCCTTTCATGAACTACGACCTTACAATATACTCTAGTATGTAGTATAGTTTGAGATTTGTATGCTCCATTCAAAATCTCCAATCCTTGCCTTTGTAACAGAACACAGACATTCTTGAAAAGGTTGATGCAAAGAATTCTGCATCAAGTCTCCAGTTCGTTGATAATGTTAACACCCAAGGCACCGTATTCCAAAGGTGCATACAGATTTTTCAAGATGTATGTGTACTAGTAACCCAAGTTTTGCAACATTTTAATTGCAATGTTTCATATTGCAGATTTCCCCCAGAGTTGTTGAAAAAACTCAGTACAGACTGTTTGGTTATGCAGAATCATCAGGTTAGAACTTGCAACCTCTAATTTGCGTCACTGTATACTATGGAATATAGTTGTCACCATTTTTTGTTGCTTGACATGCTATGAATTCTCTATAGAAAGCAATTTGACATTAAATATGCGTTGATTGTTGTTCACCTCTTTAAGTTTTTTTTTCCACTACAATTAGGGAAATTCTCTTGTCATTTCTGCGTTCTTGTTCTTGAATAGTTATTATATTCTCTTTCTGTCTGCTTTGCTAAAATGAAAATGTTATTGTTTTCCAGTTTGGTATCTCGCCAGACAGCTTTGACGGCAATATTGCTCTGTCTCATTTCTTTAATATCGTAACAACATGCACTGATGACAACAGTAAGGTATTGTTATGTTCCTAAGAACCACAGAAATCTAAAGATATCCAGAGCCTGGCCTCATGAAACGAATCTACTTTATATATATATCCAGGCTTATGTTTCAACCGTTCAATCAAAAAAATATCCGGTGACGGGCTTCCAATGGCATCCTGAGGTATATACTTAGTAGTTAACTTACGTCTCTCATTTAGTCCTTTCACGCCTAGGCTGAATTATCGTTGCGTTATCCTATAATTTATGGTATATTGGTGTACAGCTTTTATAAAATAAAAAGCTCCGTACAATACTCTGCAGAAAAATGCATTTGAGTGGGGATTATCCGGAATTCCACACTCTGAGGACGCGATCCAGGTGACTCAGCTCGCTGCAAATCATCTAGTCAGGTTAGTTCTCTATTCATTGTTTGGTAAGGTTCGGTAAGAGAGTGCATCAACTCTGATTGCTACATCAGGAAAGCAGTTAACTTTAGACTCGGTATAAATAAGAGTTAGTTACATTATCTAGTCGTTTCTCATGGGTAGCACAAGAACATTCATGAATATGTGTAGCGGAATCTCACGGATGGAGTTTGAATTGGTGCAGTGAAGCTAGGAAGTCACTGAACAGACCATCTCCCAAGGAAGTGCTGAGCAATCTCATTTATAACTACAAGCCTACGTACTGTGGATACGAAGGGTAACGCCACTCGAACAATCTTTACATAATTCTCTCTTCTTCTGATTTTTCTACTGTATATAACAATCCTTTGGATCATCTAATATGATGGATTACGCAGGAGAGGTTACGACGAGGTTTACATTTTCACACAACAACGATCCCTTCTCTAAGAACATCCTCTAGTGTGTTTATTCGGTTGAACCAGTGATGCTTCTTCAACTCTGTTAGTGTCTGTGAACTTTTTGGAACTCTGATGATGTCTATGGCTTGTATTTGTGAAGTGTATTTTTTACTCTTGAAGAAATGTCAAATAACAACCTCAATAATCGTTCAGCAAAACAAATGTGAAACCAGTATGTATGAGTTAGCAAAACAAACCTCTCGACTTTGAGTTTTTTTTTTTTTTTCCTTAGAGTCAGAGTTAAACCAATATGTATGAATGTGATGATGGGCTCAAGAAAGTCCAATCAAGCTTTGGTAGCCTGATAACAATTTGCCTGTCTTCTAAAGTTGCAAAAATTCCCGGTTCATCTCTAAACCGCTATTTCATCTAACGAACCGAGTCATACCAACCAGATTCTACTGTTCTTCTTCGTATTACACTGCGCTCTCTCTCTCTCTCTCGATGAATTACTCCCAAAAAAGCTTCTTCGATTTCTCTCTGAAACTAATATTGTGGTCTCGTTTATAATCGTAAGTGGTCTTCCTTTTCGAATTGTTGTTTCGATCTTAAAGTAGATCTTCTTAGGAGGAATTAAGTAAAGAGATTGATAAACCCTAATTGTTCAGTTCTATCGTGAAGATTTTCCTAGATTACCCGGTAATACTGTTATAGAGATTGATGCTTAGGAATCGTAACCTAGTAATGGAGTCTTTGCATCGATTTTTGCATTCAATTTCTTAAGCTTCTGTTATGATCTGTAAAAGGGTGGGAACTTTGAAGCTTGCATTTCTTGGGAAGAGGCATAAATGGGGAGGATAATGGAATGGGCAGCAAGATCTGATCACTTGGGAGGAATTCCAAGGAAAACTGTGATAATGGCCGTTGGTGCGTTTGCGAGAGCAGTAGCGAATCTTTGCAACAAAACCACAGTTCACAATGCAGATACTCTTATGACTCTTGTCCGGTCACGACCACCTGGTGTTCCTCTCATCACTGTTAGTAATCACATGTCGACGTTAGTTAAAGTTAAAACCTTAATAATCTGATCTTTTCTTGTTGGCGTATATTTTTCCTTTCACTTGTATTTTGATGTTGATCTACTTTTTCTTTTTTGTTCTGATTAGTTTGGATGATCCAGTAATGTGGGGAGGGTTCAAGGGTCTTCTTTCCTTTGATCCAGAGTTGGCTCGATGGGTTCTTGCTGCAGAGGACATATGTTTTAAGAACCCTATCTTCTCCTACATATTCCGCACTGGTGCGTCACCTTTTGATTTGTTGCTTCTTTTCAGACTGTAATCAGTGATTTGGACTTGAGTCGAAATGATAACAACTTTTTAGTGGATTTTGTGGTTCCCTTCTTCACAAAGTAGAATTTTCTGAAGATGAATGTTAATACTTTCTTTTGAGCAGGCAAATGTATACCTATAACTAGAGGTGGTGGAATCTACCAAGAACACATGAATGAAGCTCTCCAGCGATTAAAAGATGGATCTTGGGTATTTATCTTGCACATTTGAACAAATACGGAGATCTCTTCGGGTCTTTTCTGACCTCTAATCTTTGGTTTTAATCATGACTAGTAGTTGCATACCTTCCCAGAGGGCAAGGTGTTTCAAGAAGATGTGCCTATAAGACGACTTAAATGGGGAACGGCAAGCCTCATCGCCCGTTGCCCAGTTACCCCAATTGTCTTGCCAATAATTCACCGCGGTTTTGATGAGGTAACATGTCTTAACTCTTACAGTTCCACCTAAGCCTGCTTTATTCACTAAATTGTTTGAATGTCTATAGCTTAAAGCCTGTGGGAACAAGAATAAGCTGTCGTGAACTATACAACCAGTTTCCAAAATTCGGAAATTTTCTTTGATAGTATTATGTTTTAATTCCAAGGCACTTATCTACATTGTTCTGACGACTTAGATGATGCCGGAGAATTACTTCTACGGAAGAAGGCCACCAGTACCGCTGTGGAACAAAAACCTTCAAGTCGTGGTTGGTGAACCAATTGAGTTTGATGTTCCCATGATGGTTGAGACTGCTGTCTCGGCCTCACGCCATGTAACAGCTCCTCTTCACGAAGCGAAATGGCCTGTCCTCTCTTCTGCTGGCCAAAAGCTAGACGAAACCGCTCAGAGATGCCTCTACACAGCTCTTTCCGAGAAGATTCAATCCTCGCTGGAAACATTGAGACTCGTAGCCAAGCGGTTGTGACTTCTGCCTGGATATTTCAGATCAGAATCCGGTTCACAATTTTTTAGGTTCCGGTTTAGATCCGGAAATGGTAATCAATTATTTGATGTATTTGATTTTCTGAAGCTGAGAATGAAACTGTAACAACTTAAATTTAAATAACTCGCATCTCAATAAATAAGAATCGAATATAAAAAAAGCTCCACAAAAACTTGTCATTTGTGTTTACGTCGAAAACAATATGCACCCTAGAAAACAACAAAGACTTAAATGTTTTAAGTATTCGGGCCAAATACACTCGAAATCTCAGTATCTTATACAAATACAAATAAAGTAATTGTGTGTTTTTTTTTAATAATGTAAGAAGACCGTTATTTGTGTGTTGTCTGTAACGCCGATGATCTGGCAAGTTCTGTCTCTCTGCAGAATCATTGATGTTGGACAGGAACAGGTTTGAACGACCAGTTTGAACAGAGTGAGAAGGTTCTGATAAGAGACAACGTGGGTGGCACACAGACGCGGCGGCCACGTGAGACTATATCGAGCCACCGGTGCGGCGAGTGGTGCCTACTCGAATGAAAAAAAAAAAAAAAAACAGTTTATGGGCCCTACAGGGTCACGCCGGGGACGCACCATCACGTGAAAAGGAAACTTCCAAGGTCAGCAAAAACGGTCTCATGGCATTTTCGTAAATCGGATCACGTTTTAGGGGTAAATGCCCAGCTCTAGCACGTGGTTAATGGAAACCTTTTGTGGCAAATTTGTAAATTAAGGCCTAATCACGGGTAAAGATATATGCTCCCACGTGCTGGGTCCGGAGGACACGCGTGACCTCATGTAGTGGCAATTTCGTAGTTATAGGGTCAAATCTCGGGTAAATTGGGTAGTCTATAAGCAATTTGTTTTCCTTGGCTATCTACGATGAAGTATGGACGTATTAATCCCTTCTTCTCTGTCACGAGAGTTCATGGTTAGCTTAAACTCCTTCATCTTCTTCTCCAATTCCCCTCGATCACTGAGAAATTTACCAACATCTAATTTTCCGAGCATCTTCATCCGCCGCGTTCAGCTAAAAGTACCTCTTTTTTTTTACTCAATTCGAGAAGTGAAATCTTTAGTTTTAGCTATAACAAGTTGCTGCAACTGTTTTCACGATTTTTTTCCTCCTCTGGATTCTCACCGTCGAATCGCTTCTGAGTTTTTTTTTTTTCTTTTCCGGTGAGAGCATTTTCTGTATCCAAAGGGAAAAGCCAAGTTGTATCTCTAATCTAGGCTGATCGGAAATTGGAACTGTTGGTGCACGCAATTTCTTCTATTAGATCTGAAAAGGACACTTGTCCAGATATTTTTCCGGTTGAATTAGCCTGCGAATTGTCTCTTTGAAGAAAAAAAAAAACAGAAAGTTTCAGAGGAAGAAACGAGAGTGATGACGTCGGGGACGAGAATGCCGACATGGAGGGAGAGAGAGAACAACAAGAGGAGAGAGAGACGGCGGAGAGCGATCGCAGCGAAGATTTTCACCGGATTGAGAATGTACGGGAACTACGAGCTGCCCAAGCACTGCGATAACAACGAAGTGCTTAAAGCACTCTGCAACGAGGCCGGTTGGATCGTCGAACCCGATGGCACTACTTATCGCAAGGTTCGTCTCTTTTTTTTTTCTTCTTTAACATGAATTTTTTGAATTTAGATACAAAATTATTCGCTTTTTGTTAACAAGATCTAGATCAAGTAATATCCCTGATCGGTCACTGAATTGCTAACGTGTTCCAGATACCACCTGCGTAGGTTAGCTTTAGAGGAGCGCTAGTCAAATGTTTTGATTCTTTCTCCGTGACTTTTATTATGCGTTTATCTAAAAGAAGATTCTCTCTTCTCTCACAGTCTCATGTTGTGTGATTGGTTCACTAAGTCTGGTCTATTCTCAGATGATAACCCACCAAAACATAAAAAGAGAAAAGCAAATTAGCATAGATCTCTAGAAAAAAAAAAAAAAGGTGCCCTTTGCACAGAGTTCAAAGTGTACGTTTTTGATCTGTAGATTTTTGGAAAAGCATGTGAGCGCTTTTGCTTTACTGTCTCAAGTTTAAACTCAAATATCGAGAATCGAGTCCAATGATAATCTGTCGGGGTCAGGAATCCTTGACCCGATCGATTTAAGAAACAGAGAATTTGCTTATGTGAAACTTAGACCTAGCTGACTGGGATAATCAATAACTGTCTGTTTCAGTGGTTTTGACATTGACACAAATCGAACTAGTTCTGCTTTATCTCTAGGCCTTGATAAATATCATTCCACACACTAACTAATTTCTTGATATAATCTCCTTCTCTGATCATATATATCTGTTTTCAGGGATGTAGACCAGTAGAGCGTATGGAGATAGGTAGCGGTTCAGCAACCGCAAGCCCGTGCTCCTCCTATCAGCCAAGCCCGTGCGCTTCTTACAATCCTAGTCCAGGCTCCTCCAACTTGATGAGCCCAGCTTCTTCTTCTTTCGCTAATCTCACCTCTGGAGATGGCCAATCACTCATCCCATGGCTGAAACACCTCTCAACAACATCATCCTCATCAGCTTCTTCATCATCGAGACTCCCTAATTACCTCTACATTCCTGGAGGCTCCATAAGCGCTCCCGTAACCCCTCCTCTAAGCTCTCCAACAGCTCGTACGAACCCCGATTGGCAACAACTCAACAATTCTTTCTTTGTATCCTCAACACCGCCCAGTCCCACACGTCAGATCATCCCTGACTCTGAATGGTTCTCAGGGATTCAACTCGCGCAAAGCGTTCCAGCTTCCCCAACGTTTAGCCTAGTCTCACAAAACCCATTTGGATTCAAAGAAGAAGTAGCCTCTGCTCGTGGAGGCGGAGGCGGAGGCGGAGGCGGGTCAAGAATGTGGACACCAGGTCAAAGCGGGTCTTGCTCACCGGCTATTCCTCCTGGTGCTGACCACACAGCTGATGTTCCAATGTCTGAAGCCGTCGCTCCTCCAGAGTTTGCCTTTGGGAGTAACACAAACGGGTTAGTGAAAGCATGGGAAGGAGAGAGGATACACGAGGAGAGTGGTTCGGATGATCTCGAGCTCACTCTTGGAAACTCAAGCACCAGATAATTACAATCACCTGTACATTTAAAATAAACAAAAAAAACCTCTGAAAAACCGGTCCAACTCCAACCAAAACATTCTCAATATGGTGATGCTTCAATTTCATTTCAATTTATTTTCCCATGTAAGGCTCAAAGTGAAACACAGCTTTAAATATTCGTCTTTTTTTAACCCTCTTCTTTCCCAACCCACCCGGTTAATTAGCTAACCTAAAACCCGGTTTAGATGGTTCTAATCAGATTATGACATTATGTTCTTTACTTTTTCGGTTATGTTTTTTTTTTTTTGGAACCTTTTTTCGGTTTATGTTAACAGCCACAGACTCACAGTCAACGAAGCAAATCACGTTATTGTTTCATATCATCATTCGTTATTAGTCAACAATGATCGTTTCAACACGACAAAATAGTGTTTTTGCAGGTGACAGAGGAGCCTCTGTTCATAACGGCTACAGATTTTATTATCTGACATGGGCTTGATTTTCTTCTTCTTAGTCCTCTTTAGACTCTTTTTTTTTGTTGTTGTACTAATACACATAGGAAGGTGGATGACGAAAGTGTTTCCATATGAGCTATAATGAGAAACAAAATAGCATAGGTCGTGGTCAATTCACGTACGTATAACTGAGAATGGCCACAAGTTATCCATTAGTATTCTGCCACATGTTATCCATTGGTATTCTACTCATCATACTTTTTGAATATGTAACAATATTTATATGATAAAAACACGTGTGAATTATACTATGTTAGTAACATAAATTAAGCATTTAGTAAATTTTCTAAATAAGTTAACAATCTCAATAATCATATGAAAAAAACAAATTGTATCCATTCCGTAATTAAATGGAAGTTTTTTTGTTGTTGTGGTGCCAATCGAACCAGTTTTGCTGCTTTGACATATCCGAAGACTCCGAAGTGATTGAAATTTTGAAATAAGCTTTGAAACAGTTGCAACTTTTTTTTATAAAAAAAACGTTAGTTTTGTCCTCTCGTTTTATTTACATAAAGGTAAATCTACTCTCTCAATTTAACGTATTTGACTGGATCTTCCCCTAAAGGCAAAAAATCTCGCAGATTGAAATTCTCGAGTGTAAAATCGGATCGTTTTAAAATATCATATCATAAGCTTAAGCATGAGAGTTATTTTCTAGCCCATTCTATTAACAAAAAAAAAAATCTTATATATTTAACAAAAAAAACATCCAACAAAAATTATTACTTTCCCGAAATCATAGATATCTGGCTGTTTATGTAGATACAGCCATACAGTCATGCGCGTACGTGTACGTGTATTAACATGTCTATAAATACAACAATTTAACCATAACATGTTACATCGCATCGTCTCTTCTAATTAGAACCAAAAAAAAAAATGGATTTCCACCGGGTCATCTTTCTCCTTCTTCTTATTTTTCTTGTTGGTTTATCAGATCGCAATGTATTAGCAGAAAAAAACAATGCTAATTACAAAGTTAACATCGCAACTGGTTACAAGGAGAAGGCATCAAAGTGTAACATTTACAAAGGAAGTTGGATTTATGACAATTCTTCTGATCCTCTTTATGGAACATCGACTTGTCCGTTCATCGGATTGGATTGCCAAAAAATTGGTCGGCCGGACAAGAATTACCTCTATTACCGGTGGCAACCCACCGGATGCGACATCCCAAGGTGATAATCACTTTCACTTATCTGTAAATAACACTCAAATATTATAGTTAAGATTTTTTATTTGTTAATTCCAATTAACTTTTTTAATAATGAACTCGGATTTACGTTTTCTCGTCCGCTCACGACGAGGAAAACATTTGAAATTGTATGAAGTAATCTTGGAGATTACGCATACTCATTTCATATTTATAATCGGTCCGAAATCTTGAATACTAATGACATGCGATACGAATCTTACATTTGTTAAACGTAGTTCTATTTTATAATTTATTACTAATTAGCAAATCTGACAATTATAAGTTTATAACCATTGCATGCACACTGTGAAAATTATTAATTGACATTAAATATCAGAAATGTATTAACGTAAAAAGTACTATTAAATCTTGTATAGTCTAGTAATCTTCATGATAATTGTGTAGTAAAAATTGTCATGTTCAGATCTTCAAAATGCAAAATTTACACAGCAATTAATTACTGTACTTGTATGAATTAAGTAATTAACAGTAGATGGGGGTTACTGTGGGAATATGACGTGGCAGATTCGACGGACGAGATTTCTTAACGAGGTTCAAAGGAAAGAAAATACTGTTTGTGGGAGATTCACTAAGCAACAGTATGTGGGTGTCGCTAAGTTGCATGCTTCACGCGGCCGTTCCCAACGCTAATTATACCTTCAAGCTCGATAAGCTCCTCTCTACCTTCACCATTCCGGTACGTAATTCAACCGGTTTATTCATGGTTATTGGATCCGGTTAACTAAAACAAATACTATTCATAATATATATATGAAAAAAATTCTCAATCGATATTATAGGAATATGGAATATCCGTAAATTATCTGAAAAATGGGTTCTTGGTGGATTTGGTAGCGGACAAAACAAGAGGATTGATACTGAAACTAGATTCGATCAGTACCGGAAATCGATGGTTGGGATCAGATGTTGTCATCTTCAACACTTTCCACTGGTGGACTCACACTGGTCGTTCTAAGACGTAAATATTAATTAACGATCTCAAATAATGACCTTAATTAATCACATGATCATATATAATCGAATGATGATGATGCATGATGTATGTAGATGGGACTATTTCCAAGTGGGAGACCATATAGAGAAAGAGATGAATAGAATGGAAGCTTTCAAGATTGCTTTGACAACTTGGGCTAATTGGGTTGATCGCAACATTGATCATTCAAAAACTAGGGTTTTCTATCAGGGAGTCTCTCCCGTTCATTTTAAGTTAATCTCTTTCTCTCTCTAGTAATTTATAGTTTAACTAACTAATTAAATGAGAAGACATAACCGTGTTTTTGTTTTGTTTTGTCTTTACTTAATTTAAAGTGGTGATGAGTGGGGTAAACCGGGGAAAACTTGCTTGGGAGAGACGGAACCAGTTAATGGACCAGATTACCCCGGACAGCATAACAACGAAGGCGAGGCTATAGTGAGAAGTGTGATCGGAAGGATGGCTAAACCGGTGAGCCTCCTTGACGTGACGGCTATGACGGAGCTGAGGAAGGACGGTCACCCTTCCATCTACGCCGGTAGAGGACGTAGCTATAATGACTGTAGCCATTGGTGCCTCCCTGGAGTTCCCGATGTATGGAACCAGCTACTCTATACCGCTCTTCTCGGCAACGTTTAGTGTTTTTTGGAGGGTTAAATAAACAAGTACACTTTTCTTTTTCTGAAAAGAAATTATCATGTTTTAAATTCCTGTCTCTCTCTTTCTCTTTGTTGTTTGGGCTTTTTGGGCTAAAATTTTTACTTTTCTTTGAAGCTACTCTGTCTCTAGGTTACTAAGAGCATCTAGGTTACTAAGAGCATGTTAATTGCAGTTTCTTAAGTGGGTATCTTAGTTTATTTTGGAATAAAATTAAATCAAAACAAATAAAATAACTAAGAACCGTTTCTTAATTAGGAACTTTAAGAAACGGTTCTTAAGTAACACGTGTTGAGCAGAAAAAAAACTCTCTCTTTCCTCTCTCTCTCTACGCTTCTCCTCCCTCTCTCCATCGCCAACCTCCACATTCTGATTCATGTTTCTCTCTTTTGTCGAATCTCGTGGTTCCGATTTGAAATTGAAGATCGTTGTTTACAGGCTCGTGCTAGAATCGAAGTTTCTGTTCTCAATCTCCTCAGAATTTTGAATTCTCCAGATCCAGCCATCTCTGATCTCTCTCTGGTACTGTAATTTCCGGCAACTAATCTCCTGATTCCGTTTCTTAAATCTCATATCTTCCCGATTCGAAAATTGAAATTATCGTTTGACAGATCAATAGGAAGAGAAGCAATAGCTGTATAAACTCAGGGATACTCACGGATGTTTCATATATATATTCCTCTCTACTTCATTTACTAAGAGTTCATTGACGAATGCAAAAACAACGAAAGCTTTTGTGCGCGGTATGTAATCTCTCAATCTCCCTTCTCTATGATTCATCCAAATCCTTTGATTGAATTGAAATCATCATATATCAGTCACGATTATGGTTCGTTTTGTTATTCAAATTCTACTGTGGAAAGTTATGGAAACATGCTTTCAGATTCTGCTTCAAGAAAAACGAGTGACACAAAGAGAGCTCTTCTATAAACTGCTTTGTGATTCACCAGATTGAAGTCAGCAGAAGCGTCCAAGGTCAATCCAAAGTCCCACAAATCATGCTTAATTTAAAGAGTTTTGATCTGAACATATGATGCTTATGATTCTGTTTTCTGCTATAGATGTGGTAGCACTTTTACGTTGCAGTAGATACAGTCTTGGGATTATGGCTTCTAGCAGAGGCCTTGTTGCTGGAAGGTTATTTCTACAAGTGAGTTATTAATCAATCTCTTTGCTCTATGCTGGATGAACCCTTATGTTTTTAGATAACATTGTGATCCCTGTCCTTTTCTTTTGTTTGCACACAGGAACCAGATAAGGAAGCTGTAGATTGCTCAGCATGTGGTTCTTCGGGTTTTGCTATATCAGGAGACTTGAATTTGCTAGACAACACCATCATGAGAAGTGATACTCGGTATATCATTGTTGTGGAAAAGGAATATTCTGTTCTCAGCATGCGATATTCCATCGGCTTGTGGAAGATCGTGTGTTCAAACACATTCCTTGTGTGTTCATCACTGCGAAAGGGTATCTGGATATTGCCACAAGGTCAATTCTTTTAACTTGGGTTACAATGCCATGTTTGCGACAAAGCCATTGATATTGAGTAGCTTGGAAGTTGAAACCTTTTAGGTTTTTCCTTCATCGGATGAGCACAACTTTTCCTGATCTGCCAATTCTTGCTCTAGTAGATTGGTGAGCATAGATAAACATTCTCCTCTTGTGGAAGGACTCATGTTTGTTCAAGCAGATTTCATGTTTTCATATCAGTTTTGTACGTTGTCACATTTACTAGAAATTTGAAAAATTAATTTATAAAAAAAAAAAAATTAGTTTTTTTTAAGAACCTCATTAAGGGGTTCTACCATTGAACATGCTATTTCTTAAGTTTCTTAAGAAAAGTTATTAACTTAATTTTATTAATAAAAAATCACTAAAAACCCTTAATGGGTTTCTCCCAATAAACATGCTCTAATATACCCCGAACTAGACATAATACTAATATGCACCTTCGCATTAAACCCTCGAGTATTTATTATGAAATTCATAATATATGAATCTTGCAGTTTTAAGATCACCAAGCCTCAACTACTTAAAGCTTGGGAGCAGCAATTACAACTTCTTTATCTTCATCCACACCCACAACTCAGAACTGTCTATACAACATAAGTGAAACTCAATAGCGACGTAAAGCACACATGTAAAACTTCTACACTGTCACATTAACTCTGCAAGCTTTCGAGAACTGGGTAGCCTATGATCAGCCTTTCAAAAGCCAAATCGTTGGTTTGCAAACTTAACTATATTCATATCAATAAGTTTGAGAGAAGGTGAAGAAAAAAAAAAAGTCGGTATTAGCCAAGATTACTACATTACAGAGCTTTTAGCATACCGAGTTCTGACATCTGTAAACGGTTGACAATGTGCACGCCGCAGGCAAAAGAGGAGGAAATATATAATTAACATTCATTCTAGACAAAGTGAAGTCTTGTGTATCTTGCGAATCAAGTATTATTTACCATCAAAGCCTGATTGTGAAGTAAAATCCGCAAACTCAAAAGAAAATTATTTAGATTTCGATATATTCTTAGCATATTTATTTATGTGTTTAGAAAAGTTTACATTATATGGATGTTAGCATTATAATGATCTTTTATCAAACACAACTCAATAATATATATATATATATATATATATATATATATTAATCTATAATATTTGACACTTGACAACTTCCAAAACATGCAAGTAAGCCAAACATATGATCTTCTTTCGATTAACGGGTCATCAACATCATCACAAACGAAGAAGAAACACAGATTTCTCAAAAACTAAATACTCAAAGACAACACTGTAATGATAGAGAGGATCAGCTAACAATATAATGAGACTACCAGTTTTATCATCAAAAAGGTTGAGATACTCAAGCCTGGGAGCATCGATTGCAACTACCAGATCTTCCTCAATATCGTCGACACACATGAGTGAAGCTCAATAGAGAGTGAGAGCACACACATAATACTTTTACATTGTCACAGGGACTCCTCTCTACAATTAAGCTTTCGAGAACTGGGCAGCCTGAGATGAGCATTTCGAAAGCCCAGTCATTGGCAAACTCAACCCCATCTAGTTTGATAACTTTGACAGAAGGTAAGGAAACGGACTTGGGATTTGCCAAGATTACGCGACAGAGCTTTAGGGATACCAAGCTCTCACAAGTTTAAACTGTTAGAGGTATCTCCACTTTCTCGTCCACCAGCCATACTCTCTCCAGAACATGGAGATGTTGAACTATCCACCGAGCAACATCAGGCTCATCCCATTCCCATTTGTACTTAAGCTGTAAAGAGCGGTCCTTTAACTTAAAATTTTCCAGGCAAGATCTTCCCAAAGTATTCTCTATCAAACGTCAAAAGGAATCGAACGACAAAATCACGAAAGAGTAGGTCAAATCGGAACGATAACTCTAAGCGAGAGAGAGAATACCACTTTAACGGCTCCTGAAGAATGGTAAAAGAGTCGAGAAACAAATCGCGTTGAGTTTTCCGGCCAAAGTATCTCCTTTGTCTCAACTCCAGTGGCTCATTTGCCGGCGTCTGTTTCAGAGTTTCTCTCGGTGGAAAAGTGAAAAGTCTCGTCTCTCTCGAGTATTGTTTCCAATTACGAATATGAAACCCATTCGGTTTAATTTGGTTTAAGTCGATTCAGAATTTTCACCCCAATCAATACGGTTCTCTACGACTATCATTGATCAAACGATGTGGGATTGGTAGTTTGGAAAAGTTTGATGAACAAAAAGGCCATATTTGAAACACTTGTGGGCTATTGGACTGTACGTTTTTGGTCGTGTAAGTTTCTTCAGTGTTTTTTTTTCTTTCATTTTAACCCCTAATTTTACAGTTTCCTTCATCTCTCGCCCTAATTTTTCCCTACTACACTATTAATGTTATAGCTCGCTGCAAGACACAAAAAAGAAAGCACTAACATCTCTAGACAACTTCCAAAGCATGTCTTAGCCACGATGGAGTGATACTGATTTAGTGATTTGACCCATAAATATGATTCTCTTACGAACTTCAACACTTCAATGTCATCATAAACTAAGGAAAAACAAAGAATTCATATTAACTAAGTACTCAAAGACAAACTTGTATGCTCATTGGTGATGACTCTATGGATCATCAGAGAACGACAACTTGGCATGAGCTAGAGAGTCTTGGAATGTTAAGGAGTTCTTTGAGAATGGCAGACTCTTCTTTCTTTCTGGAATCATCCAAGCATAAGGTTAGTTTCTTGAGGATTGTTGATTTCTCGAGTAAGTAACTCACTAGTTCCATCTCCATCGCCTCCCCTTTCAATGGCCTTTCTATCTTAACATACTCGAGAGATGATAGGAAACACCGACGTTCAGGCAAAATATTAATTCCCTCCTTCTCCCGCTGTTGAGTAGATCCCTGCAAGTACAATACAACCAAGTGGAATAAACACAAGTTGAATATATGATACTTTCACCATTTGCATCTTGAGATAGGAAAGTTCATGGTTTAGTAGACAATCCTCACCACGACAAGAGATTTTAGATTTGGGCAGCTCTCAAGAAAGATTGGCAACATTTTCCACCTGTAGCCGTAGAACTCAACACGCAAGAAAGATAGGTTACGGAATAAGGGTAGTGCTTCACATCTTGAGTAATCATACATGACCTGCAACAAAAAAAAATGTATAAGGATAAGCTTATAGGATAAAGTTAGTCATTCAAATAGCGAATTCAACATAGGTTACCTCAAGAGTACTCGAGGCGATGATCATATCTTTGACCTTAGAGATCCCAACGAGAAAATTGCGAATCATATTTCTCTTTTGTAGATCATTTGGATCAAACTTGTTTTTAGAAATCAAGTTAAACACAGTATCGATATCCGCTTCTACGAGGGAAGCCACATTATTTAGTATGAAACTCGCAATTCGATGATCACTGAGCCTCAAATACTCAAGCCTAGGAGCATCAATTGCAACTACTAGATCTTCAAACAAATCATCAGAACTGTCCGCAACATGAGTGAAGGTCAATAGAGACTGAGAACGCACACGTAAAACTTCTATATCGTCACAAAAACACCTTTCAATAATTAAGCTTTCGAGAACTGGGCAGCGTGAGATGAGCGTTTCTAATGCCAACTCGTCAGCAAACTTAGCAATAGTTAGATGGATAGCCCTGAGAGAAGGTAAAGAAACAAACTTGGGACTAGGCAAGGTTAGTCCACAGAGCTTTAAAGATACCAAGCTCTCACAGGTGTATAGGGTTGGAGGCATCTGGAAATCCCAACTCCCACATGAATCATCCAAAACATCGATATGTTTCACTTTCCGCGTAACAACAGTGTTGATCCACCGGCTGATAAGATCAATTTCAGGCTCATAATCCCCATCGCAATCGTACTGTAGCTTAAACTTTTGTAAGCACGATTCACCGTTAAAATCCAGAAAGCTATCGACAAAACCCAAGAATGTGTTGTACTCGGGAAAATCACCATTCCCCAAGTCCAATCCAGGGACGTGTTTCCAGAGATTCCTCCATCTACTGGATAATAGACTAGTCTTAACCACATCCTTGGTGGGAAGATTCAAGAGTACCTGACATAGCAAGCAATCTGGCAAATTGCTTATCCAATCAACTTCACCCGATCGTTTGGCACGGACCCGTTTCTCTCCGTCTTCATCCATGAACGCAAATATCGAATCGAAGAAAAACCTCAAAAACATCGGGTAGAGAATCGATTAAAGGACGGTTCCTTCAAAGTCGTGAATTGGAACGAAAGAGTAGGAGTGGGTCAAAACACATTATCAAGTGGCGGCTTCTGAAGATGGGCGATTGAGAGAGATAGAGTCCCGTTCCACACACATTTCCCCGTTCAGATACGTTATGGGTTAATGGATCTAATACGTTATGGGCCTCAAGCCCATAAGCTAGGGAAGGCAATAAAAAAAATATACGCTCTCCCGCCGAGGCTCTCTGCCTTGGTCCCGCCTCCCTCGCCGTCGCGCAAACATTTTTGACTAGAGAGATATAGTGGAAGCAGCCACTAAGTTTCCCGATAAACAAATCGATAATTGAGAGGCGGAGAAATTATGAGGGAAGAAGAAACTGAGAAGATCCGTGGCGTAGTTCGAGATTGCGTCAGTAAGCATTTGTACTCGTCGGCCATCTTCTTCGCCGACAAGGTAGCTGCTCTCACCAATGACCCAGCTGACATATATATGCAGGCTCAGGCTCTTTTCCTCGGCCGCCATTACCGTCGCGCCTTTCACCTTCTCAACGCCTCGAAAATTGTTCTCCGAGATCTTCGATTCCGTTACCTTGCCGCGAAGTGCCTCGTAATTCCACTTTCCCCTCTTTTTCTGTCTATCTATCCTGTTTTAAACGGGTTGGGTCTAGAAATTTATCTGAAATGGGATTTTGGTTGAAAGGGTATTAGGGTTTATGGGCAATTTATGTGTATTCTCAGGAGGAATTGAAGGAATGGGATCAGTGTCTCTTGATGCTTGGTGATGCGAAGGTTGATGAAGATGGTAATGTGTATGACGCCAAAGATGGTAACGTAATATATTTTGATAAAGATGGAGAGGACCGAGAGATCAATGTAAGGTTTTTTTAACCCTTTTTCAATTGTATGATACTCTTCATTCTAAATCTATGTAATATTATCTATACGAGTCTACAAGGTTATTTAGCGAAATTGTTGAAATTGAGGTATAACTAGTCAACCACCATACTGTTTCCACTATAACAATCGAGGTTGAAGGTTATGCAAGTACCTGAACTATATACGGGTTTTTTTCTTTTGCAGATATCATCGGCAATATGCTTTCTAAGAGGAAAAGCATATGGAGCCTTACAAAACCGTTGTCAGGCTCGACAATGGTCAGTTGGGCTTTTTTTCACCTATCTTGCTTGTTCAAATGATCAATTTAACTGATGAATTTCGGTTGCGATTGCAGGTATAAAGCTGCTATCAAGGCTGATCCTCTCTGCTATGAGGTAATTCTAGCGCCCTAGTCAATTGCTGCATGTTATTTCTAGTTACCATGGGAAGGTGCCGAGCTAATGTGGGTAGATAAATGTATATAGTAGTAAAAACCTGAAGCACCTCCTCTAGATATCAGAAAACTGTTACATGGATGTGATTTCTGTAACCTATCCTTTCAGGCTTTGGAATGCCTTATTGAAAGTCATATGCTTACATCTGAAGAAGGTGAGTTATTATAAAGCTTTGTTGTTATTCTCTATTTTATTGTCTTATTTGTTTCATGGTGCAGTCGTTTACATGACTATAAAGTAACTGAGACTTTTATGTGCATTAAATACAGAAGCAAGTCTGATTTCTTCACTGCAATTTAGTCCAGAAGACGGATGGCTATCTTCTTTCTACTCATGCTTGATAAAGAAGGTATAGCTTCATTTTTGCAAGCATCTTTATTATTTCTTCTTGGTACTTATTGGTTCTTCTTGTCCAGTATGACAAAGAGAGCACAGTAGAAGCTAAGTTCAAGAAGCTTGAGAACGAAACTAGTGGTACTGTCTCTGGCTCATCTATGATCAGTACATTGGTTAATAACACTGATCTGTTGGCCTGTAAAGCTGAGTACTACCATCAATGCTGTGAATATCAGAAGTGTTTTGAACTAACCTCTACGTAAGTTGTATATTACTGCTGATACTGAATTTTGAGCAATATGAAGCTTGAATGATTCTAGTAATGTGGATTATTTTGGTCTAACTTGACAGACTCCTTGAGAAAGATCCTTTTCATCTGAAGTGTACCTTAGTACATTTGGCCGCTGCCATGGAACTTGGTAATTCAAATGAGCTCTATCTAATGGCATGCAATTTGGTGAAAGACTACCCTTCGAAGTGAGTATAAATTTAATTTTTCAAGCTATCTGGCCAGTGGGTGCGCATCTCATTTGGGATATAGTTCTTCTGATTTTATCCCATTTCTAGCTAGGATATTTAACCTGCCTTATGGTTCAGCTTTCCAAGGCCATGAGTAAACTTTGAGAGCATGATTTCTTGTGTTGATTTTTTGGTTGAAAATGTTCTGTACTTGATCTGGTTGAAAATGTTTAGTATTTTGGTTTTTGAGCTAAATTTTCATGAGTTAGTATGTAGGCAGGGTTCCTTTGCTTGATGCTTTGTGGTGTAAATACTCATTCATGACCTTGTAGGGCTTTGTCATGGTTTGCGGTCGGTTGTTACTACTATTGTATCAAAAAGTATGTTGAAGCTCGGCGGTACTTTAGGTAATTATGTTATGGCATTATGCATTCTTGATCAACTCTAGTAAGTAGGTGCAATGGTATGTGTCTGACCTGAAGCTCCATTTCTTCTAATATGGTCTTCCAGCAAAGCTACAAATATAGATGGCTCCTTCTCACCAGCATGGATAGGCTTTGGTAATTCCTTTGCCGCCCAAGAGGAGGGTGACCAAGCCATGTCTGCCTATCGCACTGCCGCTAGGCTATTTCCAGGGTAATCAAGTTACTCTTTTTTTCTTCAGAATTAGTGACTGTAAGTTTGTAATGTCCAAAATGAATCATTCTCAGGCCTGAAGCATTGTGGAAGCCTTCTTATTACGTTACAAATTGTCTTTTACAGGTTGAATCTTGATATTATCTTGTTCCAGGTGTCATTTGCCAACTCTGTACATTGGAATGGAGTATATGCGAACTCACAGCTACAAGCTTGCGGACCAGGTAACAAGTTACAATATGCTGTCTGGTGTCTTCAAATTACATGACTTATCTTTTGTGCTAACATTGTATTTACTTTGATCCCTTCTCTTGGTCCAGTTTTTCATGCAAGCAAAGGCGATATGCCCTTCAGATCCACTTGTTTATAATGAACTCGGAGTTGTTGCATATCATATGAAAGAGTGTGTACCTTTTCTCTTTACTGTCTGCTTATCTCCGAAATTTTCAAACGCTATTAATGGCAAAGCTACAATATAAAATGGGGGAGAAGGTAAAAATCCAGTAAATTGAGTCAACAGCATTCACTACATTTCAGGTATGGTAAAGCTGTGCGGTGGTTTGAGAAGACGTTGGCCCATATACCATCTGCATTAACTGAAATCTGGGAACCAACTGTGGTCAATCTCGCTCATGCATATAGAAAGTTAAGGTATAGTCGTGCACACACAACTACCATATCTTCCTCTTATGCAGGCAATCTCGTGTTGTGAATGTAATGAAGTTATTGACTTGGGAAAATTCTTATTAACAGGAAGGATCGTGAAGCTATCTCATATTATGAAAGAGCACTTACACTATCAACTAAAAGCTTAAGCACTTATTCCGGCTTGGCTTACACTTACCATTTACAGGTATTTGAATGTTCTTTAAACACCAGTCATTTTCTTCAAACAATACTAACGCTGATTTTCACAAAAGCAAAGATTTGTAATTTTGTTCCAATTCATCTCATCCTTGTGCAGGGGAATTTCTCAGCTGCCATATCATATTATCACAAGGTATACACACTACTATATATGAGCAAACTTCTCCTTAATAGTTAGCATATGGACACTTTTCTTCACTATCAGACGATGAGCTAAATGTTCTTCATTTATTCTCAATCATCCTCTCTGTTTCTTTTCTCTCTCTTCAGGCCCTATGGTTGAAACCTGATGATCAATTCTGTACTGAAATGTTGAACGTGGCTCTCATGGATGAATGTCAGACCGGGGTTGATTCAAAGGTTGAGCTATGCTGAGAAACTGGTGAGTTAAGTTAATTGCCTTAATCTAGTTATTGCCGTAATTTATATGTACTATCATTGTGACGCCTGCAAACATAACCATAACTTATTCCATGCATCAAAAACCAAGTGACTGTTACAAATATATTCTTCAAAGGGTGGTCTACACCCTTCTGCTTTCCTTATTTTCCTGTATAACCCAATGCTATACGGAAAATAAACATTCGTAGATCCTAAAATTTTCTTAATGTGTGAAGGGGCAGCTTTGTTTCTCTGCAGTGTTGTCTCCACTATCTGTGGTTTTGGTCTCTGATATAGGATTTCCCTTGAGCAGTCCCCCGAACAGCTCTCCTGGATCATAGTAAATCTCAATCTCCTCTACTCTAAGCAATTCATCAACCTGTAGAGAACATCTAGATGTAAGCAAATCCTGATGCTAGAGGTTTTAACCATTGAAAGATTATGAGGGAAACAAATTCATGTTTCAGACATACCTTTAGAACTCCCAGGCCGAGGAATTGAACCATATCCCCAGTAGGAGCATGACCTTTGAAATTTCCTTCAAAGTATCCCCAGTGTCTAAACTTGAATGCTATAACAGGCGGCCCCGAGTACACAGAGAGTATTTCCCACGCAAACCCGCGTGGTAAAGCAGATCTAAAGGCGTCATGTGATGACTCGAAGCTCTCTTCCTCTGGCTTATAGTACTGAAACTCTTCAGGCAGAGAGTTCTTGAGCAAAGCATTGTAACTCCCAAGCCTAAGCGTTTCTTCAGCCGATAGTCCTTCTCTCCCTAATAATTAAAAACCACTTAAATCTTTGTTTGGTAATTATTGAGTTTAAGATCATATCGAATTAGGTGTTTGTGGTGATTACCATTGACAAAGAGCTTAAACTTGTCAGGGTTTATAGTCTTGAAGTCTTGTAAACGGATTTTGTGTGAGAACTCCATCTCCCATGACTTGATCGCATTTTGCACTGTCTCTTCCAAGGACCCTTCTGGCCATACCTGCGATCAAAACCAAAGACAGGCAATGAATCAGATTCACAGATTATAATAAACTTAGCACATACATAAGTGATATATAAGTTAACCGAAGGACCTTGGTCTGGCCTTCTTCAAAGAGCTGGTTCACAGTATCGAAGGCTGGAGGGTGACCATACCTCCATTGGACCTGTCCTGCATCTTCAAGGACAGATCTATACTTATCTCTCTCTTCCCTAGTAGCCATATTAGCTTTTGATGTAGAGAGAGTTAGGCTTGTTTGTCTCTTTTATAGACAATGAAAACAGAGTTTTTAGTGGATTACTCATGAATCCCGTTTCCTTAACCTCATTAATTTGACATTTTTGAAGTTGTTAAGAGTCACAATCACATTTCTAAATATTATCATGACTAAGTCGCAACCAATAACCCTCGATTACTTCTTTGTCTGTCCACTTTTTCTATTCATTGAAATAATAATATGTTTGACGACTAGGAAATTAAAAAAAAAAAGCATAAATCATGGAAAAATTCTAGAGGATTAAACTTTTTCAAGTATATGTTTGCTCTGTCCAGTCGGATATGGTATGGCCATTGACAATTCCTGATTTTCTTTCTTTAAAATATTGCGGAAACCATTTGATACTGTATATAGTTTTATTAGTACTATCATTACATGATGCTATAATTTTATGAAATAGACAGAAAAGAGAGAGTTGCTTTTAATTACATGGGTTCTTTCTTCTTCGAAGAGCTTGTTCACAGTGTCAAATATCGGAGCCCCCCCGTATCTCCACCGTATATTTCCCGTTTTTTCATCGTTCAAAATCGATCGGTACTTATCGGCCGCAATTCTCAGAGACGAGAGGCCACCCTCTAGAGCATCCGCAGAATAAGCCATTTTTGTGAGTTTTCATAGAGATTATTAGATAACTAGATAAGAAAATGCCATATATAGAAAGTATCGAGGTGTCCTTTTAACCTAAGACGATAATGTCAAAATACAAAAGACAGATGTCAAGGTTTGGTCGTGAATACTCATTGGGCGTCACGCAAACCAATGTGACCTTAAAGTTAGCTCAAACTTAGTTACGGTCTGGTCAAAAAAAGTATTAAACCCTATCATCAGCTACTGAGCCTACCCTAACTGCGTCTGTCATTGCTGCTCAGTGACGAATTGTTGTCCAAAGGATCATATTCAAACAATTGCTATGTGTCTCTCCAGTTTAAGAACATGTACCAAAGTGCAACTATAAATCATATGATGATGATCTTTACACTGAGTTAATCAAGAAAACACAATACTTCCATCTGTTCACCTAATTATAAAAATTTCTTCGTGCGGAAGCTATACCATTGAGAATGGAGACAGAAAATGTGCAGGCATAAACTCAGATTTATTTCCCGTATATAATCGGTATGAAGTAAGATTTAGTAATAGATATAATCAAGTCAAATACATATACTACGTTCTCGTTATTTTTCATGAACATTACCTTACATGAACCATATATAACCACAAAGAACAAACAGAGATAAACTAGTAATATGATCTTCAGAAAACCTTGAGTGAAATCACTGTTAATCTTCAGATACTAACAGTCAATTGCTCTCAATCATACCTTAAAAGTCTAAAAGAAGCTGTGGAAGAATCCTCTCTAAATGAGTAGCTTCAATCTTGTCCATCCCCTCAGCTTCAGCGATTATGGCGGCGCGCTGCACAGCCTCTGCCAATGATTTAAAAACCCCATTTAGATACAACATGACTAACCGAGAAAATCGAGAACTTTGCAAAAATCCAAACATGGATAGATGACCTGAGACAAAACTCTTGAGAAGCTCACAGCTGAGTTTCAGAGCATTTGCGTTGGCTACAAGAACCAAAAGCCATAAATATTCATCAAGGGTCACACAAAGACATGTCTCATCTCTGCTAATTTACAGGAGAAAGTAGGCGACAATTCATTATACAAACCAGAAGAAGTAAGTCTGTTCTTCTTGGATGTTCCCAGAGCAACCTGCACTAAATGTAATGCATAACATGGTGTCTTCAATGACTTGGTTTGCACATATTGAATCTCAAAAATCAGGAGATCATAGCTGTTACAGGATCAACCTCAACACCAGTATCCAGTGAAGGAGTTACAATACTAGAGGAGAATTCAAATTTGTGCAAAATCCGAAAAATTGAGGAACATGTAACCAGCGATTTTAATCGAATACCTCAGCTTCCGCAGCATCAATTGCATCACTCCTCTCCCTTTCTGCATCGCAATCGGAAAAACATCGCAGATAAATCAGAACAGAGAAGATCAACATAAGCGGATAAGTTACTCGAGAAGACATAAATTGGGTACCGCGAAATCTTCGCGCCCAAATGTGCTTGAAAATGGCGTGAATCAGATCCTAATTCCATGAAAATCGAAGGTAAGACAATGAAGATCATCGAATGCAGACAAGAAAACTACGAAGGATAAGGAAAGGAGAAAGGAAGAGGCGAGCAGAGATTACAGAATCGAAGGTATTGTTCGCGTCCATGACGTATTGCGCATGTAAGGAAGCTTCCTGGTGAAAAATCAGAGACCGATAAAAACTCAGAGAAATCATCCAAGAATCGTGGAAATCAAATACCATTACATCCAAAATCATAACAGCCGAGAGAAAACCGATTTGAAAAATCAAAAACTAATTTAGCTTAAGATGTTGACACAAAGGCAGCGAATTACAGCGAGGCGGCGTGGAACAACGACGACAGGCGGAGGGAAGACAATTGGAATTTGGAGGACGAAGAAGGAAGCTCGACAGATACTTAACGAAAAACAAAACCAGATCTAAACGACAACGTTTCAGTAAATTGCAATATAATGGGCCAGTTCGACCCAGCCCACAATTTTATTGACCCAACCCATACCGTTGTTATGTTGTGTGGTTAAATTTGTCAGACGCGCCTCGCGTAGCTCATTTTCCCAAATTTTTAAAACGTCCTCCGATTTTTCTGGACTATATATTAACCCAGCAGATTTGGCGACAGCGCTCTTCATGCGCGTGGAATTATCTATTATTAATGGTTTCCATCGATGGTATCTTATTATATAAAATAAAATGATTCAAAATTAGTAATTTGGCAGATCGCGACACGTGTCAAGTCAAACGATCAGATTTTGATACGTGTTTAATAAATTTTCAATTATATTTTAACACATAATATTAACATTAATAAAAGTAAAATTTAAAATTGGTTCTTCCTAAAAAAGTAAAGAGAAAAAATAGTAGTTTGTTGTGAATAAAAAAGAGAGAAAATTATTGTGTGTCTTATTCCATGAATAATAAAAGGTATATATATGTTTACAAAGACTTGGAGAACAAGCTAAACTTGGAGAATAAGTAAACCTAAAATATTATAGAACCTTATAGAATTAGGCCTTATAATGGGCATCCATATTAATTATTCATAACACTCCCCCTTGGATGACCATTATTCGTAATGCGCGTCAGATGCTGCCTCATTAAAACCTTACTAGGAAAACTCAATGGGAAAAACCATAGATAAGAGGAAAAGAGTGCAGCGCGCTATTACTCCCCCTCATGAGTACATCACTTGAAATGTTTGAGACGACACAATCAGATATGAGGAATTAGCTTCTTGAAAGTAGCAGTGGGAGACGTGTTGGTAAATAAGTCCGCCAAATATTTACTTGAACAACTTTGTAGTAGATGTACATCGCCATTATTCTGCAATGAATGGGTGTCGCAGATGATCCATCTTGATCATTCTCTTTGCTTCTGATGATCGCAATAATCTTTGGAATTGTGATAGACTTTCATATTTACATTCCCCTTAGGTGTCTATCATTTGTTTGTTTTTTGCTGTCTCGTTAAAACCTTGTCATGGAAAAACCCAGTGGGATAAAAACCATAATAAGGAAAAAGAGTACAACCACACACATCATTATATTTCTCCCATGAGAAGCATCTTCTTCAAGAGATGTATTCCATGGGAATTGATATAAGCATAACCTTAGTTAATACACTCGTATGATTATCATAATTTCTCAGGTTATTGGACTTTTAGTCCATAACATCCTTTTCAGATAGAATATATTTTCTTCGTCTATTTGGACTTCATGCCAAATTTCCTTTTACATACAATCTTCTAAACATTCATATTGTACATACAAGCTATTCATGCTCCTTGTTGTAAAAGGTATTGTTTTGACTTTCCTTCTTGTTATATGAAAGTACATCTTTCAATCATGAAAGAGATCAATAAACTACTCAAATAGCATTTTAAGTGTGGTACTTAAAGACCAAACACATGTGAGCATTCTTTATCTCAAATCATGCAATGATCTTTTGAGATAACATCTCTTTCCTTAGATTTACAATTTGGAAAACCTAAAGACAATGTTGTCTTTCCAAAGTCGTTTCTTCCAAATTTTGACTTCCAATAACTCTTCAAGAGTTTCGATTATGTTCAATTCAAGGATCACATTGATCTATAATCTTTTGATAAATACACATGGGTATATTGGTTAACCTCGTAATACTCACTTTAAGAGTATAAACCATGAAACATATTTGTTTTAATTTAGTCCAATAGCTAGTGCTCTCAAGAACTAGAATTTGCTAATTCTATTAGCTTAGATCCTTCTAGATTGCTTCTAGCACTTTAAATATTTTTGCATGCTTCTGGCAGTTTCAATTCTTTTGAGACTAAATAAAGTCTTTCTCTCTTTGTTAGACAGATAAGGGATCTGAAAAATAGTTGCACCCACCACAAGAAAGTATATCTCTTCATATATTATCATTTTCATTCATCTTTCGCATAAAGATCCACTTATGTCTCACTAGTTTTACACTTTCAAGTGTACAGATTACAAGTCCAAATACTTGTCTGCAAGAGATTCTAACTTTGCCTCTATGGCTTTTTCTATGATTGGCCAATCATCACTTTATGTACGTTTTTCAATACATCTTCTTCTACCGCGGTTCATGATCCTCAATTCTCATCAACTGCTTCACTGCATGGAAAATATTATCGACGTCGATTTGCTCTTGGTTCCATTTATTCCAGACATGACACAACTAGTTGAAATTTCTTTCTTAGTCATGTCTAATGTCTCTTCTTCGATTCCTCGGTCTTGCCATTTAAAAGTTTGCTCCTTTTCTTTTCGAGGATTCTTATCTTTGGAACCAATAGGTCTATCACGCTTCATCGATCTCTAGACTCAATAGCAGTTGATATTGTCCCCCCCCCCCCTGGGACATCAATATTAATTAGAGCGTAGCTGGTATATGTGACTTCGTCACTCAATCATGGTTAGTAAATGCTCCTGGCGCGCATCAAATTTGCTAACTCTGCAAATGAATTATCTTTTGAACTTCTAGTGCACATTATTTATGAGGATCAAGATAATTTCTTTCACTGATTTTTTTTCCAGCTGTTTATTTTCTTCTCCCCCTTAATTGTTGGAAAGATCGACTCACTGAAATAACAGTATGTAAATTGAACCTTATCCCTTGTTGATAGTTCAATATATTTGCTCATCAAGGGAGATTCATATCCAACATATATTCCTAACCTCCTTTGAGGTCCCATCTTAGATCAATGTGGTGGAGCAACATTACATCCAAAAACTTGTAGATGGAAAATATATGGTTCCTGACCAAAAACCAATCGTGGGGAGAACTCAAAATTATTCGTTGGCATAATGCGAATCAATGCGATTTCACTCTAATCAATTAACCAAATACTTTCGCAAAGATACATAGTGGGTGATCAGTCCAAAATATCTCATTGTATACGTACCAGAAAACTAATATATTCCAAATTTATTAGATAGTGAAAGCCGTATTATCAACTTGCTTTATGGACAACATATAAGAATCTCCTGGTTCTTTAATGAATGTCCACATAATTTTCTGATCCTTTTTCGCATTACTATTGAACCGGAATGGCCTAACCACTCATGCCAAAACAGTGAGATTTTTTAATAAACTTCTGTTTTACTGTTTTACTTATCTTCATCTTAGTGTAGTACAATCAAGTACAAAATGCAAGTAGCATCTCCAAAATACTTTTACTGCCTTTGGTAATAATTAATCGTGATTCATCATTTCCTTCGATTATTGTCTCAACATGATTAGTTTTGAAATCTCATGGATTTGCTTTATAAATGATTCATAAAAGTCTATTTTGAGTGCGAACATAATCTTCTGGATGTTCCACTTACTATGGATGTGAGATTTCTTAATTCTCCCCCTCGAGATGATGACATTTCAGGTCCATCTATCTCGAACTGAATCTCATTTTAGAATCAACAACATACCCAACTTGGGTCATGTATTTTATCTTAGATTCTTTTAACTTTTGAGACTTGGAAAAGTATAACACACCAACGATTTCAAATTGCATTGTCATAGGCAAATATATATGCTCTTCCGGAGCCTTTAATAATCTTTGTACTACCTCATATTGTACTCACACTAGCTTATTTCTCGTCACATGAGATAAATATCTCTAAATTAATCTTAGATTAATCAGTCATAACGAACTTTAAGCAATATCACATTCTATTGAGCATATTTTTCTTTTAGATTACTTTAAATAACATGTGGATCTTTTATGGTCAAATACTCGAACCAAAAATAATTGAATAACATCGATTTGCTAAAATTTAGATTGTATAAAGTAATGCATCAATCATCCGTTCAATACAAAAAAGGGAAGATGAAGTTGGTGGATCAAACTGCTGGTGTTCTCTGTTTTCGATCTTATTTGCTCAACGATCATAATAGAGTCACAACAACATCAAAAGTATATGAGGAGTGAAGAAATCGAGTTTACTGAAATAGTTGGATCTTGGTTTACTGAAATATGAAGAAAATGATCAAGTTTCATAAAAGTATTATAATCAACCAAGATCCAACTATTCTGTTTAAAGTTCATTTAGAAATTTAGATTGAAAAACATTTAATTTGCTAACACTCAAAACATGGTCCGATCTATGATTTAAACAAATAATAACACAAAGCATATGACTTTAACTAGCATGATTTAATTCAAAAGACAAAGTCAAATTAATATTTAAAGTAGTATTCGATAATATGATATCCAAAAGCAAAAGAAACTTATATAATAATATAATTTGATTGTCATGTTCCATAATAATATCACCGTCATCAAAAACAAACAACATCACCATTACCAATAAGAAATTAATCTGATCTTTAATATTACTTTCATATTAGACAAACGATGATGGTGAATTATCAATTTATTTTAATATGAACGAACGATTTATATGATGACGGAAACTAATAATTTAACATACCGATTGATATAATGCAACGATTTACCCAATGATTCTATAAATTGTAATCCCTATATTTATGTGCTATATTATATTGATTGAGGAATCACAAGTCAAGTCAAACAAAACATGTTAAATCCAAAACCCTAATTGATTTAGACAACGTTTGCTTTATAAATCAAATTTTCTTTATAGATCGAACCATCGATAATTATTCTAAATAAGCATCGTGAATCCATATTACAAATCATGAGTCGATAATAAACATGGTTTGAAGCATGATTAGATTTATAACCATCTTCACTATAATAATGATACGAGGAGATATAGTCTACCATACGATCATGATCGTGAAGGCATAGCCTACCATAACGATCAGTTCGAGGAAGGCATAACTTATCATCCCAAAATAATACATAAACATAATCATAAATTAAATCTAACCTTTTCGGTGTAAGAACAGATCGAGAGACTATCGTGCTGATAACGTGTTGTGAATAAAAGAGAGAGAGGAAATTGTTATGTATCTTATTCCATGAATAATGAGAGTTATATATATGTTTACAAAAACTTGGAGAACAAGCTAAATTTGGAGAATAAGTAAACCTAGAATTTTCTAGAACCTTATAGAATATGAACCTTATATTGGACATCCATATTAATTATTCATAACATAGTTATGTTTATATTAAAGAAATAAAATTATAAATAAAAGCTAAAGTTAAAAACACCATATTTTAGTTTAAAATAAAGAAATTAAACAATAGATTACAATCATAAAAAAGGAGAATAAAAGCCAAAGTTTATATAAAAAAGAAAAACAATATTTTCAATTTAGAATAAAGAAATTAAACAATAGTTTACAATCCTAAAAAGCTAAAGTTTTTAAAAAGGGAAAAACAATTAGTATTTCTATTTAGATTAATGAAATAAATTAATGGAATACAATCCTAAAAAGAAAAAGAATTCTCATTCTCCACCTCTATATAACCAAATTGATAGTTTCTCAATTTCACAACCAAAAAAACATTTCATAACATTTTTCGTCCATAAACTACATGTAATATTTTGACTAATAGAAGACATGATTACGTAAAGAGAAAGTTCATGTTACGTAAAGAAAAAAACATGATCGCGCCACGTGTCAAGTCAATCGATCATATTCTGACATGTGTAAAAAAAATTTCAAAAAAAAAAAAATCCAATTAGTTTTTGACACATAATATTAACAATAGAAGGATAAGTTTATAATTAATTCATAATCCTAAAAAGTAAAATTACTATACAAAAAATAAAAATAAAAAGGTAAATTTATCGTAAAAGCCAAAGTTGATTAAAAAGGAATAATGAATAATTAATTAATAATGGAAAAAATTAAAATCGATTAATAAAAAAACTTAAAAATTCGGAAAATTTAATAACCGATTCATAATCTTAAAATGTAAAGTTACTAAAAAAAATATCAAAAAATATTAAATTTATCCTAAAAGGTAAAATTAATATAAAAAAGGAAAAAAAATNAAAATCCTTAATTTTTCCATTTATATTAAGGAAACAATTAATTACTAATCCTAAAAGGAAAAAATTCTAATTTCTCACATCTATATAAACCACAATTTTATAATATGTCAATTACACACCAAAAAAGTAAAATTCCTATAACCTTATCCAAAGCTATTTACTGCATATGATTCACTAAATTTTTTCTTTAAGGTATATATTTATTTCATCGGAAACTTTGTTTCTAAATTAATTATGTATTATATATTTTCACGGGTGGTCTAATTTTGTTTTTCATTTTATCGTTTTTAGTTTTTTTCACGGGTTATAAAATTATAATTATAAACCCGCATATATGCGAGTACTTATCTAGTAAACTATAAAACGATTAAAAAAAATAAGTAGGTGATATATAAAAATAGTTAAAAATGTAGAAACAGACATCAATGAAAATAACGACACAAACACGAATGGAAAGAATAAGAAAAAAACACACACACCTCTTTCATCGTCTTCTCTCTAAAAAAAAGTTGTCTTCTGCAACTCTCCTTTTTAGCATCGTTTCTAGCGGCTATTTAGCGTGGCGCCGTGCTTCTATTCTAGTATATATTATAAGTTCTTTGATTAGTATTATTAGGGTTTCATATTTGAATCAAATGTAAAATTTATTCAACAAAAAAACGTTTTTACAACAAGTGCTTCTTTGTTTTGAGAATGTTTAAACATAAAATAGAGATTTTCTGAACATTAGCTTCTAGTTTCGAGAGTCAACTCCTGGCTTCGAACCAGAACTCGAGTGCTCCGTCATACTTCGTATCCTTTAGAGATCGTATCGATAGTAGCCGATTGCGGATTTGCCTATCAATGAACTTTATCATTGTGGCTGAAGGTGTGGGGATTCTATGTGACGTCTTGAATTCCTTTCTCTCCAAATGCTATGTAATGTTGCTTGAAAAACATACCTAGCAAGGAAGAGAGGAATGCGGTCCATGTTTGTTGCTGAGATGATGGCAATGATGCATTGTCAATCCGTTGAGTATTGTGATTTGAGGAGTCCTTTGCTTAGTGCTTTCCATACTTCCATCGAGTATCCACAAGAAAAAAACAAATGGTTTATGCTCTCCATCGGATCTTGACATAGAACACAAGTAGTATTGGCACCCGTATTC
This sequence comes from Eutrema heterophyllum, assembly GCA_002933915.1. Taxonomy (NCBI): domain Eukaryota; kingdom Viridiplantae; phylum Streptophyta; class Magnoliopsida; order Brassicales; family Brassicaceae; genus Eutrema; species Eutrema heterophyllum. Next base: position 411,454 of record PKMM01036428.1, read on the forward strand.
CATGTCGCCATACGCTCAGCGGTCGTTAGACCATTATGAATCGCTAACCAGGCTAGGAGAGAGTACTTGGGCGTTGAATGAGTAAACCATACACCATACCCTAATTATCATCCATTTTCTTTTTGAATTGAAGATCAGCTTGTAAATATCATCTTTCCATCTCCGTAAAGGTGTATCCTCTCCATCCAAATGCTGTTGTGACCGATTGGCCAATAGCGTTTCGATTGCATTCATATACTCTATTCGATGACGCCTTCGTCTTCGATTTACCAATGCTTGTGCTACCGTAGAGTGAATAGAGATCCCCATATCAATGAAACCTCTTGTTCCAGTTCGTTCGATTAGATGTCCCAAATGCGACCATGAATCAAACCAAAAAGATGTCGACTGCCCATTTCTTGCGTCTACTTTGTAGAGGCTGCTAGCTTTATCCCTTAACTTCAGCAATTTTTTTCACATCCAAGAGCCTAAGCTAGTATTTGATTTTACCGACCAGAAAGAACCTTCCCGAATCAGATATGTTTTGATCCAATTTACCCATAACGAAGAATGAGAAGAAGCAATTCTCCACACTAATTTGAGACAACAAACCATATTTACCTCCTTTAGAGGCCTTATTCTGAGTCCTCCCTCGTTCCTCAGTCGCGTGACTTCTTCCCATGAGATCTTAGCTTTCCTTGTGTTTAGGCTTGGGCCAGACCAGAGGAAAGCCGAGCATAACTTCTCTATCTCACGAAGACAATATGATAGAAGCCTAAAGGCCGCTAACCAGAAGTTCGATAGACTTAGAAGAACCGATTGAATGAGTTGTAGTCTTCCCGCAAAGGATAAGAAACGTGCTGTCCAAGTAGAAATCCTCTTCCGAATTTTCTCTAATAACGGTAGATAATCATTTGATGTCATTCTCTTTGTCAAAAGCGGTAATCCCATGTATCTTACCGGTAATTGCCCTGATGCAAACGGGAAACGAGTCTCCATGTCTGTCCTCACTTGATCCGTAACTCTAGCCCAAATTTTTTTTGACTCTCCAAGCTTATTTTCAGTCCCGATATCCGCGCAAATTCATCAAAGAGTGTAATGATCCCCTCCACCGATCGTACTTTGCCATCCGAAAGTACCATAATGTCATCCGCAAAGCTCAGATGTGTGAGGCCAATATTTTTGCATTTCGGATGGAAGCCAATTTCTCTTGCATTTGCCGCCTTGTCTAGTAGCTTGGACAGAACATTCATGCTTATTACGAAGAAATAAGGAGAAAGAGAGCAGCCTTGGCGGAGACCCCTTTCACTCCGAAAAAACCTGCTAGCTCTCCATTTACTTGCATAGAGAAAGATGCTGTAGTGACACACAACTGAATCCAATGAATGAACTTTGGAGGGAGATTCATTGCTTCAAGGGTATTCATCAAGAAATGCCATTGTACAGAATCAAAAGCTTTTGAAATGTCAATCTTTATAGCACATCGCGAAGAGATCGAATCTTTATGGTAGTCTTTGACAAGTTCCGTTGCCAATAGCATATTCTCGATCAAGAGATTGTCCTTGATGAAAGCCGATTGATTCATCGCTATAAGATCTGGTAGTACTCCTTTCAGCCTGTTTGCTATAATCTTCGATATGACTTTGTAAATCACGTTGCAGCACGATATAAGTCGATAGGCCTGCATCTCCTTTGCCTCTATCTGCTTCGGTATAAGGGCCAAAATCGTTGTATTCATACCTTTTGGCAAGAAACCTTTAACAAAGAAAGATTGGATAGCAATAACAAATTCTTTTCCCACCACCAACCACTTTTAAAAAAATTCCGAAGTGAATCCATCTGGTCCCGGCGACTTATCACTCGGCATTGAAAACATCACTTTTTTTATTTCCTCCTCCGTTACATCTCTTGTAAGCGCAACATGATCATCCTCCAAACAGCAAGGTAAGAGTTATTTGAGATATGCTGAAGATATTCATTCATAATCATATGGTTTATGTTGGAGAAAGTCTCTGAAAAAGCCCTCGGCTTCTTTTTTTATCTCGTCATTCCCTGTGACAATACTACCATCTCGGCATTGTATCTCTTGAATAGTGTTCTGCCCTCCCCTCACAGTAACTCCATTGTGAAAAGATTTATTTTTTTTGTCCCCTACCTTGAACCAATGCATCTTTGACCTTTGCTTCATAAATTTTTCCTCAATACCCGATATTAGATCCCATCTCCTATACGCATTATTCTCCTCCTCCATTGAAAGCGTTGTAGGATTTAAGAGGTTTACTTCTTGTTTCGAGCATAAGAGCTCGTGAGCCTCTTTTGCACGCTTGCATAAATTTCCCAATCTCTCTTTTGCTAGCCCACAGATCAGTGGCTTCAAGCCTTTTTTGTTTTTTTTTAAATCGAAACAGGGACGAGGTTGAGAGAAAGATTGGCTTCGTCTCCTTCCAATAATTCTCGACCAAGGGCAAAAAACCATCTAGATCTGCTTCTACATTCACAAATTTGAATGGTTTTCGCTTCGGTACAACTTCTGAATCCAAGTGAACTCTTCACTGTAACTGATCTGAGCATCCACCAGCCTCGAATACATTATATGAGTGAGGAAAAACTTGGAGCCATCACTCATTCATAAGGACTCTATCTAGTTTTTTCGTAACTAGTCCATGCTCCCTTTTGTTGCACCAAGTGAATAAAGAGCCATGAGCTTAGATCCGTGAGAGAGCAGTAATTTACCAGCTCCTGAAACTCTCGCATTCCGGAAGTAAAACTTGGAGAATTTTCAAAACTCGAATGCTCCTCTCCATCGAGAATCGCATTAAAATCCCCCAAGAATTAGCCACGATTTATTTTGAAAGATAGAGGAATCATGATGATCCCATAAGTCACTCCACAAATTCCTACGCTCCACCATGAAGTTCGATGCATATACGAATGTGCAAAAAAATTCATCCTCCCTCTCCTCTACTTTGATCGAGCAAGTAATTAGCTGATCACTCTTGAAAAAGGTGTTAATCTGACGTTCTTCTTCCACACCAGCCATATTCTGCCCAACCGTTGATATTCATAATTCGTGATAACTGACCAATCAACAAAAATTGAACACACGAGCTTCTGAGATTTTGGCTCTTTAACTCTTGTCTCCAACAAAGCACCAAACTGAAAAGATTTACTACGAACCCAACTCCTTATAACTGAATGTTTTATAGATTTATTCAAACCTCAAACATTCCAAAAAAAACCCGACATAAATCAAGTTTGTTTCCGCGAACTCCTTCTTCCCAAACCACTCATGAGTAAATCCTTTACGGTTTGAACATTAGATTTCGAGAAATTCTTTGTTGAGTTCTTCTTAGCTCGTGGGAGTGAAGGTCGAATATCTTGAAAATCCTCTTTCTCTGACAAACTAATAACTTCTGATCCGTCCTTTACCTCCCCCTCTTCCATTTCTTCCTCAACTTCTTCCCTGACTTTTTCCGCTTCTTCCGTTGGACCCACGAGAACATTGAATCGCGATGGCGAGACCGTGAAAGTGGTTATCTCAGAAGTTTTTGTTCCAGATTGTCGACCAATTTTTGCTGGTGATACTGAGTGCCAAGTGCTCTTCTCATCAACTTCTGTTTCCCCTATTTTCGTTTCAGCTATTATAGTTGCTTGTTCCATTCCATCTTTTACCAGAATTCCATAATCTACCTCTTCGAACTGCTCTTTTGGAACCTCCTCATCCCTTCTGATTCCTTCCCCATTTCCAGCCACCTCTTCCTTCTCCTTAGCTTCGATATTTCCCACTTGCTCCTTTTCTTTTTGAGTGTCTGAATCATTTGTCCCCGAATTCTCTGTAGCAGAAACTGCTGCAGTTTCTTCGATAACTCTCTGCAGTATTGATACTTTTCGTGCTTTCGCCATACAAGCTTCGTGCAGATGACCCCATTTAGAACACGTCGGGCACTTTGGTGGAAGCCATGGGTATTTAAACTCAACAACAGAGTCCACTCCTTTGTCTGATGTGAATCGATACGATTACGGTAAGTTTTTAGAAAGATCCGCTTCAACAAAAATCTTCGCTTCCTCAAACTTTTACAAGTTTATTTGTCCGGATGTAGTTTTTTGGGAACTCCTACAACACTGGACAGAAATCCTAATCTCTTCCAATGAAATATCTTAGGCGGAACATTCTTTAGAATAATCCACATCGTAATAGATTTTATCTCTGGCTGCGCTTCCTCAATCATCGGTGACCACTTTGACGCTATCATCAAAACATCAGTGATATTCCACATACCTCGTCGCAGAACACTTGCACGAATCAAACTGTCTTGAATACAAAACTTTATGGTTGTTGAATTAACCACGAAAGCATTAATCCTTGCTGTCTTGTCTCCCAAGGTCCATATTTTATTAACTATGACATGAACTTTTGCTATGTGTGGGGCAGTAGCTAGGAATTTCCCAATAATGAGATCTTCCCACAGAGGAGATGACCCTTCGATAATATCATTAGGTATCTCCATTGTTGGAGCACCGTCGACCACCTTAACATTGAGTTCATGCTTCGAAAGAGTTTGTTTGTTTTGGACGATTGAGGTCCATGAAGGCTTCAGTGGAGAATTTGCAACTTCTCCTTGTGATTGTTGTGGTGAGATGATGATTTCATGATCTGTCGGGATGATGATCGGCGGCGAACCACCACCGGCAGCCATGGTGTGCGGCTCATGCATCGAAAACCCTAGAGTCGCCAATTTGATCTCCTTGCCACGTTAGCAGAGCCTCTAGGATATCATGTGACCATACTTCATCTATCACGATTAATCTACGATTCCGAAAATTGGTACAAGGGCAATAGATTTTACCGGTTTTTTTGTTTTCTTCTACGTACCCGCAAATGCCATGAAATGCTGCAGACCTTGTTTGTATTCTTCCGTTATTAGGCTCGTCTCCGAAATTTGATGAGGCTTGTCCATCCATGATCGAAAATAATTATAAAGATATGAAGAAGACATTTTGGTAAGGTTGTAGATGAAAGTTTTTTTTTGTGGTAATTGTAGTGAATGAGAGGGGTGGAGACGTTTTTATAGGGAAAATGTGCGCGGTTTCTAACGGATTTCCGTCAGAAATCCGACAATATTCAAACGGCTACAACATCCGTCTAATACACGTCGGAAATCCGTTGGAAATATACCGACAGACGCGTGTCGTCGGAATGCCGTCAGAAAATGCCGACGGATTACCAACGGGTACTGTTCCGTCGGAATTCCGACGGATGATACTTTCGTCCAAACCTCGTCGAAAAATTCTAACGTATTTACGTCCGTCAAAAATTACGTCGGAAAGTGTCCTGTTTTCTTGTAGTGTTTGACAGCGTAGAAACGATTTTGAAAAGAAAAAAATAAGAATCAAATACGTTTGGGAATCATATGGATACATATATATTAAAACACCAAAAATATCAACCATACCTACAAAATTATTTGATAAATCCATAATAAATAGATTAGATTTATCTTGGTATAATAAATAGATATTATGTACTGGATTTGTCTTGCTTATAATAAATAGTTTTCTAGGTCATGTTTGTAAAGAAAAATGAAATTAGAAGTCTAGATTCTAGAACAACGATTCATATTTCTTTTTCTTTTTCTTTTGAACTAGATTGATTTTTTAATTAAATTAAAAAATAGCAAAATATCTTTACATCTCTACAGAAATTTCGACCCCAAAGCGATTCCAGAACATAAAACGTGCTTGGATGGAATTTGTTCAAGCTTTTCCACTAATCCATGTCGTATATTTCGTTTTAATTTTCTTCATACGACGTCGTTTGTGTGCTTTGTTCATTTTTTGGGGTCAACTTTTCCAATATAACCACTGTTCATTAAAAATAACAGAAAATACTATTGTTCATTTTTTGGGGCATTTCTTTCTCTTTCTAAAGGAAAAACGGTAAATATTTTTTTCTCTACAGGACACAGCGAAAAACAAGAAAAAGTGGCAGAATTTAATTTCCATTTGATTGATCAACTTTAAAAGGAATTTAGAAGAATTTTGTTCCCTCTTATATATTTTTTTTGCTCTAAAGAGGTTAACCAATCAGACTCTTAAGTGTTGCATGCTTTACAAAAAAAATACAAGTTGGATGACAAAAATACAAGAAATACAAGATGAATGCTAATATTGTTTAGCTAGTTGGATTAATTATATTTACGCCATTTCCAAGTGGCCTTTCGTATATCAAAAGGTGCATGGAAACGAAAAAGGTTCCCTTTTTTTTTTTGTCACAAACTTATTTAACGAAAATGGCGTTATCAATTAAAAATTGGGGATTATTTTACTGATCAAGCACGTCTAAATATTGCCTCGATCATAGAGAAATATGCAAATGTAATTTAAACTCTTTTAAATCCTTACGTGCTAAGCAAATTCAGTGGCAACGGAAGAAAACTGGTATTTTTTCTCTACATCATATTAATTCTTCGCATACAACATTAATGATAAGTTTCATTCGTTTTACTGATATAATAGCTAGGCATATTTTCAGGTTTGGAATTATCAATGGGAAGGCCTGATGTGTACTTGGATCGACGAGCAGTACAAATTTCAATACCACCAAGAACCGATGTCAGATCCACACCATCTGTCGATTTGTCCACTCTCTTCGACGAAACCGGTGAAACTATATCCATGGATCCAAAGACAATGGCTGCGGTAAGAGCAGGTAATGTAAATTACCTGAGACATAATTACAGTTACGTTAGGCTCGCTCCAAGCTTAGTGAACGATCGTGGAAATACAATGCTTCATCTTGCTGCGTCATCGGGTCACGCAAGCCTAGTTCGTTATATAATCAAAGAAAGCCCAGGCTTGTTAATGAAGTCAAATCTGATGGGTGAAGTTGCTCTCCATGTTGCAGCAGGAGCAGGCCATATTGATGTTGTATTGAATCTAGTTGATCTCATAAAAGATATATCTTGTAATGACCTAGGTGTTGCAAAAAGGATATATTTTGCTAAGAACAAAAACCATGACACTGCTTTGCATGTTGCCTTAAAAGGGAAACACATGTTGGTGGCTTCCTATTTGGTCTCGGCAGAGAAAGGTTTGACTTTTGTTGCGAACAGCGATGAGTTCTCTTCCTTGTACCTTGCTGTAGAAGCTGGACAGGCAGGTCTTGTGACTACTATGTGTCACCAATCATATGATTTAAGTTCAAAGGTTGGAGGAAGATCCATAGTACATGCGGCATTGAAGGCTAAGAAGAAAGGTTTGTTGTTAATTTCCACTAAATATGCGGCATTTAAGTTTCTTGTTCATGCTACTTTAATCCCAATAATATTTTCTTAAACAGATATCCTTACGGCTCTACTTACCAAAGATGCAAGTCTTATTAACTTGAGAGATGAAGGAAGGACTTGTCTTTCTTTTGGAGCGTCCATAGGATATTATGAAGGGTTTTGCTATCTTTTGGACAAAGATCTAGACAAGGTTTATGTCAGCGATGATGATGGCTTGTTTCCAATTCATTTGGCCAGCAAATATGGTCATGTCCAAATTCTTGAGGAAATTCTTAAACGTTGTCCAGAGGCACTTGAGTTGCTTGACAGAGACGGTCAAAATATTCTTCATGTTGCAGCAAAGCATGGGAAACTCGAAGTCATCAAGTTTATCCTAAGAAATCATGAGGATAAGAACAAGAAAATTTTGATTAATGAACAAGATGTGGATGGAAACACACCGTTGCATCTAGCCACCAAAAATTGGCACCCAAAAGTTGTGAGTATGCTTACTTGGGACCATAGAGTTGACCTTACAAAAACAAACTACAATGGTTTCACAGCTTTAGACGTCGCCGAGGAGAACATTGACTCAAGCTATGTATTTCATCAGGTAATATGACAAAGATGTCTCTTCCAATCAAGGTAGTTTCAAACTATTTGAAGGTTATGTGCAACTTTTTTCATTAAAAGACTTTCAGAAACAAATTAAGGACCCCAGTTCTATATATTCAAAATTTTCTTTAAAGTATTTTTTTTTTCAAATTGGTTCGAAGACTCTAGTTGCACATGCTAAAAAACGGTTTTGTTCCCAATATTACCATGTATACATTTTCCATACTAATCCGTGTATGTGTATATACAGAGATTGACTTGGATGGCTTTGATCAATGGTGGTACACCAAGAGGTTCCATCCTAATTACGGAAAATCGTAGATCATTCAAGAAGCCATATGGTGAAAAGTACAAAGATCGAGTCAATACTCTTTTGCTGGTTGCAACTCTTGTAGCCACCATGACTTTTACTGCAGGGTTCACATTACCAGGTGGTAACAACGACTCTGCTCCCAACTTGGGAATGGCCATTTTGACCAATAAAACAGCTTTCCAAGTCTTTCTTGTATGCGACACATTGGCGATGTACTCTTCCATCATAACAATAGTTGCTCTCATTTGGGCACAGCTCGGTGATCTTTCTCTCATACTCAAAGCGTTCAACATCGCACTTCCATTTCTTGGACTTGCACTTACATCAATGTCGATAGCGTTTATGGCTGGCACGTATGCTGCAGTAAGCCATCTCCCCTTGCTTGGTTGTTTCGTTTTGGGTATCGGTGTCATCTTCCTGTTGGTTTTGTTGCTGCTCTTTGTTCCTTACGTGTCTCCATATACTCATACCCAACCCTTTCTTCGACACCTCTTCTACTATCCCTATTTGCTTATGCTTTTGGCTGCTGGTGACACCAACAACAACAATGATTAAAGAATCCATGCTAACTAGCTTTCAGGCTTCTTATGATCTGTAAAGAACAATCATGTGTCAATGTATGTAGTATGTACACTGCATCAGATGAATGAAGAAACTTGAATACTTTACTTTGCATCATTTAATAAACCCATATGATTGGGTTTATTGGGCTTATTATTTGTATAGCTATATAGATGAGTAGTCTCCCTTTGTAAACATTCATTCAAAAATAATACATAGATTATGAATCTTTCATGGTATCAGAGTTATGGTGACATATTTGTGAGGGTGGAGAGCAAGAGGGCGGACACGTTAGCAAACAACGTTGTGTCGTCTTACGCTCTGCCTGTGAAGGACAGCCCATAGAATGTAATTGAACGAGTGGATAGTGTCAATTATATGGATTGTAGAAGAAAACAAATTATGTATTTAAATCGAGAAGAAGAAAACAGTAGGAACGCAATTGGATTTATGAATCAAGGTATGTTGTGTTCTTATTGTTTGAAGTATGGACATGATGTTCGATCATGCTTTAAAATCTATGGATATCCCGATTGGTGGCTAGAAAAGTTTAGATAAAACAGAGGATTTGGGAAAGATAATCATAGATCTAAGATAAATCAGGGTTATGATTGAAACAACCGCATTTTTTTTTTTTTTTATAATTAAAACTTCCATAAATAATTAAACAATTTACACAACACATAAAAGAATACTACAGCTTACACAAGCTAACAGTTCTATAAACAACAGAAACAACAACGACAACATAAATAAAACCCCGGGTCCTAATCATCCCCTCTTCACTGCCTCGATTCCACGATCACACCTTATCTTTACCTGCATCGACAAAAGTGATGCATCAACATTTGGCTAACCAAACGCTGAGTGAGATGATCATTCCAACAACAGGTAGCAATTAACAATAATCAGCAATATCAATACGAAGAATTAATTAACACCAATTAAGACTTCCAACACAAATAGCAATTCAACTCCATGAAAACTATACCAACGCCTAGCAATTCTATTCCAAGAAAAACTAGACACACCGCCTGAAAGCTAACACCCAACACGCTTCCTAGGCCCAACCAACAACTGGTATCGATCGATACACCCCTGGTATCGATCGATACCCAACCAATACAAGTTTCCCGACAAGGGACTGGTATCGACCGATACAACCCTGGTATCGATCGATACAGAAACAACCACAGGTATCGATCGACACACCCCTGGTATCGACCGATACTGAAACCACCACTGGTATCGATCGATACACACCTGGTATCGACCGATACCTAACAACCCCTGGTATCGACCGATACACACCTAGTATCGACCGATACCGAACAATCAACACGAGTCTACCGACAAGGGACTGGTATCGACCGATACACACCTGGTATCGATCGATACTCCCCTGCGACTCACAACCACCGCGAAATCTAAACCCAGAAATCGCCACAATCGAGCCACCAACTCAACAATCAAGCTTAACCAAGTACCACAGAAGCTTAATTGCTAACCTTTGGTCACAACTCACCTTAAAATCGGATGGATCGAGCTCTAGAAGACTTCCCCGAGCTCAAGAACGCTTCCCGCTCTTCCCCTAGCTCACGCTCAACCCTAGCTCCTCCAACCTCCCTCGATCTCGCAAGATCCAAGCTCTACAAGCTCTTCTTCCCCTTTCCCGCACTCTCTCTCTCTCTCTCACGCAAGACCAACCTCTGTCTCTCGCTCTAGAAAGAACACGCGTGAAAGAAAAAGAAGATAAGAAGAAGAAGACGACTTAAAGGACTTTTCTTTCGAGAAACCCGACTGGCATCGATCGATACCCACCTGGTATCGATCGATACACACTACTGGTATCGACCGATACCCACCTGGTATCGATCGATACACCCTCTTCCGGAACACGGGCGTTACAATGATAGTAGAAGATATGAGAGTTTTGTGGTTGCATATGCGAATAGTTTGATAAACGAGCCAAGACAGGGCTGACAAAAGATTAGTGGGAAAAGCTTGTGGGAATGCTTGAAGCAAAAGTAGGTGTGTCTCACACAGGAGATACGGGTGCACATGCAAATAGTGTCACACATAGAAGTATTGCAAGTGGATAGACGAGCCATGACAAGGCTGACGAATGATCAATGGGAAAGGCTTGTGTGAATGCTTGAAGCAAAAATAGAATCTGCTAATAGCGTAAGCAATAAAGAGTATATAGAAGAGTGAATAGTTGATAGTGGTGCATCACATCATATGACCGGCACGTTGAATGATTTAGTTGATGTACATCAAGTAACACCATGTTTGGTTGGGCTGCCTAATGGGAAGACTGTGATTGCTGATCATGAAAAAAGTGTGATATTGACAGAGAAGTTGATTTTGAAACATGTTCTCTTTGTTGAGGAGCTTAAATACAATCTCATATATATGTCACATGTGGTTGATGAGATGAATTGCATTGTGTTATTTACTAAGACATGCTGTCTTTTACAGAGTTTTGGTTTGGATATTCCAATCGGAGTGGGAAAAAGAAGAGAAGAATTGTATTTCCTTCAAGGTATTTAGATTATTCAAAACGTGAAGAAAGTTGCGAAGATTGAATCATTGGAAACTTGTCATAAGAGGATGAGACATGCTTCTTAGTAAATAACACGATCGTTCTCTCCTTTATGTGAAGAGTGACTTTTGGATAGATAACCGTTACATAATCATGGCGTTTATCATCGGTTATTTCCTTAATTCAACAATTTCCCACAAATTTCAGGCTTATTCTTTAGTTTCGGGTTCAACGAAACTTCCATGGATCTCTATCTTTTTAATCCCATTTGTTGATTTCATCGAATTTCAATAGGATCCAGGTTTATGGATTAAAGAAGGATGTTTGATATCAGTTTATGTTTATGGAATTTTGGTGTTGGAAACACTGGTTGCTATGGAGTTTCGCTGGCTACCGAGTGATGGTCAAAGAGAAAGATTTTTAACTATCATCAACGGCCAGTGTCATCGAAAGAGGCCTTCGACATACGCAAGGATAAATGGAGTCAAATCGGGAGCAATATGAAGTCTAAATTATATTATCAAGGACGTGAATACGGACTAATTGGTATCGTGTCAACATTCCAAAACATGTAACGGATGCAATGGCTTTTACTTGTACGATGTGGAAAGCAAAAAAAACAATGCCAATATGGCATACATATCGTACTAGAGTGAGACGAATAGCGAAGAAGGAAAATAACAGTCTACAATGTATATTATCGTGTAAGGCTTATCTCGAAAGAAAGCAACGTTAAAATTCATTTCTACTAATATTTTGTTTTCAGTGTGCATGGCGCATATAGCTATTTATGCAATAATTTGTATTTCGATATTCTTTGGTATTTTAATGAAATTTAGTCGTAAAAACAAAAAATAACGACACAAACAAAACAAAAAAAACGTTTTTAATACCACTAATTCTTATCATTTTTGTGATTAGTAACTAATAAAACTTTTATCGCAGCGGTACCAATCAAACCCAGTAATTTGAGTTTCACTTATTCTTTTTCTTTTTTCCTTTTATCTGTTCTTTTAGGCCTGGTCATATGGTAGAAACAGAAATTTTCAAGCCCAATAAAGCACAGAATTTATGACGACCATAATTTCTTTTACTGGTTCGATTTGATTTCGCCAAATTAAATCTCAAACCAAACCAAAACAAAACAAATACGTAATGGCCAACCTAAATTTCAACCAAAATCTTCAAGTCCAAGATGATTGATCCGACATTATAGCACTTGTAGTTTCAGAACTAAGCCTAAAGTAATGTGTGTAACGAAAGATCTATGAATACTAAACAGAGGAATCTCAATCTTCTTTAGGACTCGATACTACATTAACGAGATACTGATTCAACTTCTGTCCAAACGTCTTCACAGAGAATGATTCAACAACATGTTTCCTGGCTTCAGTTCCCATTCTATTCGCCAACTCAGGATTCTCAATGAATCTAGCCATCGCCGAACTGAAATCTTCTGGAGTCGGTTCACAGAGATAGCCTGTTACTCCGTTCTTTACTGTCTCCACGGGGCCACCACTGTTACAGGCTATCACGGGTTTGTATGCACCCATTGCTTCTAGTGGAACAATACCGAAATGTTCATCCTAGCATTTGAAATGGACCATGAGAATGAGATGAGATTGAAACTTGGAGGAAGAAGGTAACGATGGTGACTTTACCGTTGGTGTGTAGAGGACACACAAGCAGCTTGAGAGAAGTTCATTTCTATCACCAGTTGAACAAGATGTGATGAAGTTTACACGATCAGAAACTCCTTCTTTCTCAGCTAAGCTTTTGAGCTCCTCCAAGTACTCTACATTCTCTTTCAATCGTTCGTCATATCCGCCTGAACAATGGAGTTTTCTTAGAATGCAAAACAGTAAATCTTCATTCAATATTAGATTTTGGAAGAAAGAGGAATAATAGTACACTTGCCTGCAACGGTAAGGGTAACATCACTCAGATTTTGCTTATGTTTGCATAGAATAGCAAAAGCTGAAACAGCTAGATCGATGTTCTTTTTCCTCTCAAAACGGTTTATGGAGAGGAAATTCAACCTGGTCAAGACAAAGGAGAAGAGAAGAACCTATAGAAAGCGGCATAGAAGTACTTTGTAATGTGGGAGCTTAATTTTCTATCCTGGAAATTTGGAGTTTAGGGATATACAATACTTATAAGCATGGGGTTCATTGAACTGATCGATATTGACTGCTGGGTAAAGAACAGCTGGGTGACATCCTCGTGCATGAAGACGCTTAAATGTATTTGCGAATGTTGATGCTGTGAAGTTGCTGTTAACAAGGATCATATCAGCCATTCCTGCAAGCCCGCAAATGATATAAGAACAAATGGTTCCAAATGAATGGAAGTAAGAGGAAATGAAAACAGAGGTGGAACTACAGATAGCAAAGGCTGGATTCTTAATGAATGGAACCAAACCTGTGGTTTGTTCTTCGATAAAGTCAATGGGTTTCCGATACACCCTCCTAAGTGCGGTAGTATGCTTAGCTAATAAGAGATCCGGGAAATGGCAGTAGAAAACAACCTAGATCGAAATATGTTAGAGATTAAGCTATTATATGAACTGATCACAAGATATGATGACGAAAGCAAAGTCTGAATACCTTTGATGACCTTTTGAGTTTCAGCAATGGGACTACGACTGAAACCTGGTCTGCTAGTATAACATCGAAAGAAGACCATCCCAAAAGAACGCAAAGAGCAACAAACAAGCACCTCAAATATGCACACACTGCGTGTAGACGGTAGAAAATGTGCCGTGGCAGGAAAGAGCCATACACCGTAACTTGAAAGATGCCTGGATAGTTAATAAGACAGAACCGAGATTATATAATGCTCAAAAATTTGAAGAATATCCTAAAACTACAATGGGGAAACTAGAAACGAAATGGGAAATTGAGAGTCAGGAATCTCTGTAGATACTTCTTTCAAGGCAAACATGAGAATTTATAGAAAAAGCTTCCGCTCTCTTGTGTTTCCGTTTTCTGATACTCAAGCTATACCGTCACTCACCGGAGAGAGTTTCCTCGAAGCATCGAGATTTGTCGTGGTGAGAGGTGAAGACATGAACTTTATGACCGTGCGACGCAAGCTCAACCGCCGCATCGACGATCAATCTCTCTGCTCCACCTGCATGTTCCATAAAAACACCGAAATAAAGGGCAATTCAACGCACTAGTGTAAACTCGCTCTGGATCTTTCAAATGCGTTTATTCGGCGAATTTGCAAGATGGATCCCAGGAGAAGGACCAATGAAGGTTAATCGGGATATATAAAAAAACGAACGATTGATGATGAACGTACCTATTCCAAGATCTGGATGTATAATGGCGATGTTCTTCATCTTTGAATCTTCTTTTCTCCCCATTTTGACTCACTCGCGTCTGTTTGCGTTTTCCTGAAAATTAGAGGTGTAAAAAGGGGAAAAACTAATTGATCAAAATGTCGGTATCATAAGGGATGCTTGAGGCCCATCTATTTGGCCCAGAAAAGCCCAACAGGCAATTAGATTTCTTTTACTATCATTTACAACAGCTCCGATCTTTCGGAATTTCCTAAAACGCCTTAGCTCTCTTGGTATTTTCAAGACTACCACATATCTTTTGGTATTAACGAACACGCCCCAGAGATCCTGATATTTTCAAAACCACCTCATTCACAAAAACGCTCCATATCTCTAGTTATTTACAAAACGCCCATATTATTGGGTATTTTAAAAACTGCCACATGTCTTGTTATTTTAAAATACCCAGATCTTTTGGTATTCTGAAAACTGCCGCAGATCTTTCAGTAGTTTGAAAACTGCCCCAGATCTTTTCGCGTTTACAAACCACCCCATATACTTCGGTATTCACAAAACTGCCCCCAAGTCTTTAGTTATGTATAAAAACGCCTCATAGCTTTTGGTACTGACAAAATTGTCCGACATGTAATGTAATGGTATTTTTGGAACTCCCCCAGATCTTTGGTATTTCGAAACTGCCCTAAATATTAGTTTTTATATGAGAAATAAATGATTTAAATCAATGTCTTACAACATTTTCTCTTCTAGCATCTCTAAAATTTAATCTTGAAATTTTGGTCAGAATACTCCAAATTTCTCAGTGAGAAAAGAAGAGTATTCTTAATTTATGAAAGTTCAGAATCAAATGTAGGGTATACACATTGTCTTTGATGACTCTACACCAAGTCTGGCAAGTCATAAGAAGACTGATGAGATATCGAAAACTAGTAATCTTACCTGAAGATTCAGTGCCTCCATTTACATAACTTTGTTTATCTTGACTCTTTGAATTGAATTCCCAGAAGAGAACAACTGATTATGCTAGCATCCTGCGTATAGAAAACATAAACATTGGTTCATTGATCAAACATAACCAATCGATCAACCAGATAAATGTTAGAAAGCAAAAAGAAACAACAAGATTTGATATCAAAATGTGTGATTAGGTGTGATCAAGTACGATGTATACATACCATCTACTAACCAACGCATGCCTCATTGTTGTCCTGTGGATTATCAGATTTGTCTTCGCACATATGTTCCTGAAATGATGTCACAATTAAATTGATGAATAAAAGGATAAGAATTAAGAAAGAGTTCTTGTTCTCTTTGTAAACTTTCTTACCTCGATCATCAATGATGGCTTCTCATTTTTCTGGTTAGCAATAGATTCGACAAGAGGAGCGCCACCTTTCACTACCCTTCGTGGAAGACAATCAAACTCCCAGCCAAGTAGTTCACAGACAAACCGAGCAAAAGCCTTGTGGGCTCGTTTTTTCATTTTCGGTTTTTTAGTAGAATGCAGAACAAGTCCATAACAGTGTTTGAACCTCTTTATCATCTTCTTATCAGTCGCAGCACAACACACAAGACAGACAAAGAGTCCACCTTCGCAGTTTTTCTCGTAGTAACTTTTGAGCTCAACGTTCTCCGAGAAGAGTCGAGATATTAACTCCAACTCCTCAGAAATATGTTCATCACCATTCTCCTCAATTTCATCAACTGAACCAGCAGTATCCTTGGCAAAAATGCCTTTCAAAGCTTCTGATGCATTCTGTTGCATTTGTAACACTGCAGTCTTTGCTTGTTCATCAACCGACATGACATGTTGATTCTCCTGCGGCTTCTTTGGGTCTGTAAGCGGCTCAGTTGCACCTTCCGCAACCGCTCCTACCCCTAATATCTGTGAAGACAAAAAAAAGGTATTTCTGAATGATCAAAACTATTCAAAAGCTACCAAAGATCATAATGATCCAGCAAATTCATCTTTCATCAATAAGTCAGATGAAAACTTTTCCTCACAACAACATAATAAACTAATAAGCCAGTCTTTGACCATAATAACCAGATAATAATCAGGCTATGATCCGGCCCTTAATTGGATTCACACAACCAAATCAATGAAACAGTTGCAATGCTAACTTCTTTCAAGGTATCCATCTACACACGAATCCAAAAGAATAAACCTGACCTGAGCGTCCTTTTGGCTCGAAGCAACTGGATTGTCAACGTCCCAGCCAAGAACATTGCAGACAACCTGTGCGAGAGCCCTATGCTGATTTTTCAAATCCGTCTTGTGAATAGCAAGTGAATGCTGAATTAAAGCCAAACAGCTCTTGAATTTCCGACAACTTTTCTCTCCAATTCCGCCACAAACCAGACACCAGAATTCTCCATTCCCCGCGTTCTTCTCATAGTATTCCTTGAGCTTCCCGTTCTCTTCGAACAATCTCGACAAAAACTGAAACTCCTTGGAAGAAGATCCTTCTTTCTCCGAAGACTGATCATCGTCTCCTTCATCAGTATCCGATCCATCTCCGCCAGCGACGGAGCTGTCTTCTTGGCCGATTGTTCTGCCGAAGAACTCACGACAGGTGCGATGGATATCTCTCTGAAGCTGGTTTACAGCGAATTTGGCTTTCTCCTCCTCCGAAACAGTTCGCACCTTCTTAGACGGCTTGAATTCAGGCCATCTAGATCCCGTAGGAGGAGAACGAAGCAGTTCCTTCACGGGCCATTCCCGATCGGAATCGGGCCTCGGGCGCTTAATATTGTGGAGATTTTGAGGATGAATAGGGTTTCTAGATATGATCTGGGGACCAACGGCTCCATAGCGAGAGAGAAGCTGCAAATCCGCCGGCGGGATGTAATTCGGCCTGGATCTCTGAACCGGGTCGTGAAACGGGTTGAAACTAGGGCTGGGGATCGGATTCCGAATCGGAGGACCTTGGTGCCAGAGTGAGTGAAGGTAGATTACCTCCTGCTTCAGAGATTCATCGTCGTAAAGATTCATCATACTTTGTTTCCGCTTTCCCCTAAAAGACGAGATTTTCCAGCGCTGCAGAGTTTCAGTTCCGTTTTTGTCATAGATTACTTTTCATTTATCAGGTCCCTTTTTCTTACCAATTACTGCATTTTAACGCCTAAACTTTTTCCTATATCTATTTTCAACCTATAAAGTATAAACCTATCACTTACTTTGTAATATTTCCACCCCGAATCTCTGTTTTGAACAAGTTAAACCCCTGAACTTTCAGTTTGTAATATTTTTCCCCATTTCTATGTTGTTTGACAAATGAAACCCAAAATTTTCAATTTAGAGTATTTTCTCACTCATTTCTCATTTTTCTTAACAAGTTAAACCCATTTGTAAAAAAAAAAACAAGTTAAACCCTATATAATATTTTCACTCCCCATTTCTCTGTTTTTTACAAGATAAACCCTTGAAACTTAAAAGGGGTCAGGAATGGAGATCTTTATTTCTTAGAGATTGTCAAATATATACTATTTTCTATTTTAACCACTGAACTTCTACATAATAGGCCTTTTACGCTTTTTGTTTTATTTTACACAACTTCAAAACTAGAGAACATTATAGCCGGTACGAATTGAAAAGGAGATCAATCGACGTTTTTCAAAAGAAGATCATAACATAAGAGTTAAATCGTCAACGATAAGTCCAAAGAACGGAAATATGTCTACTTTACATGTTCTGAATTCGTTTCAGCTCCTTAGCTACGTCTTCAATCGTTGGCCTCTTCTCTGGCAATATCTCCACACACCTTGCAGCGAGCTCTGCGCTCGCCTCTAAAGCATTTTGCTTCTCGTCCTTTATCAGATTTGCCTTCAAGAACATCAAAAGATCTCTTCTTTTCGGCGTAGAGACAGACATGAGAGAAGACTCTGCAACTGGAGTAGTGTCATGATCAGATGCTCCAATGAACACATCATGAGGCTCTCTTCCAGTCAAAATCTCTATTAGCGTAGCACCAAAGGCGAACACATCCGTCTTCTCGTTGAATCTTTCGTTAACTACTGATTCTGGAGCAATAAATCCAATTGTTCCTTCGAGTAGAGCTTCTACAGAGGTCTCACCTTCTGGAACTTCTAGGGACAGTCCGAAATCGAATAACTTGGCGTTTAAGTTTTCGTCGAGTAAAATATTACCTGTTTTCACATGTCTATGAATCAGAGGTCGTGATTTCCCTAAATGGAGATAAGCAATCGCATCCGCAATCTGAGCAGCGATACGAACCCTGCGTCTCCATGGGATAAGACCTTTCTTTTTCTGCAAGTGATCAGATAGATTCCCACAAACGTATTCAAAGACAATTATTGGTACCTTGCTCTCCAAACAACAACCAAGAAGCTTCACTAGATTCATGTTCGTGCTGACGTATGCAGCAATAGCGATCTCCCTTATGCAATATTCCACGAGCTCTTCAACATCATTCGTCTTCTTGATTAGCACGGTCCCTCTGTTCTCAAGAACTCCTTGAAACAATCTATAGTTGGCGTCAAGAAAACAGATTAGATGTTGATCGTAGTTTTTGGTTGCTTGCTTCAGCTCGTGTTCTGTGAATATACAGAAAGGATTATAGTCTCCGTTCGAAATACGGATCAGTTTTTCCACCAGTAATCCTCCATTCTTCAATGATGATAACTCACTGAGAGATGTTTTGTTAGATGTTGTTCTCTCTGTTCTTGAACAACAAGTGATGAGTTTTTTCCAGGACATGGTTTCGATTTGATGGAGCAGCAAGACGAGATCGAGAGTTATATTAACAAGATTATTAGAGTTGACCCAAGGAGAAGAGAAGTGTTACGGAACTTCTCTTACCAATTGACTCAATATATATATACTATAAGCGGGTTTAAAATTTTAATTTTATAATTCGTGAAAAACAAAACTTAAAAACGGAAAAATAAAATCACCTAAAAAAATAAATAAAATAAAATTGAACTTAAAAAAGTAACAATTATTTATTATTTAAATATTTTATTTTATTTTATATTATATGATTTTCAATTAAATTTTGTCACATGTATCCAGATATTTAGTTTATCATATTTTTATTTAAATTATGTTTATTATTATTATTATTTTTATTAACTTTACTTTTTATAATAATTTAAAATTTCTATTTTTTTTCATGTGTTAAATTCTGATCGACTGAATTATTAACTTTGAAACATTATGTTTTGTATAATAAGATATATATCATATTCTTAACAGTTCTCGATTTGACTTTTTTATATCCTTATTTGCCCCTTTTACGCCGGATTCATTGATCTTAAAATTAATCCAAAAGGGTTTTTAATAAATACATAAAAAACTAATCCTTTATTCAAACTTAGCCAATAGAATACTAACTTTGATTTTTTGTTTCCCTTTTTACTCAATACGTTCATTGATCCAAAGTGCAGACGCGTATTTGTGAGTGACTTAATTGCCTATAGTTGTTAACAGCTTCAAGACTAATAAATAGTAGTTTCGTAGTCGAGTTTTCAAAAGTCATCACTAAATAGTCGTCATAAATAGAGTCTGTATACACACGGTTTTTTTTATTTCAATTAATATTTTTAAATTTAATGTATCAACTATTATTTTTTTTTGATTATTCCGTTACATAATTGAAAACTTTGGTAATAAAGTTCGGTGTTTGATTTAATACGTCCATAACATTTTTAAAAACGATAAAAAGTTCACATAGTAATTATAAAATTGAGAGAAATCATTACATGAGTTCATTATTGTTGATAAAATTTCAATTGTAGTTGTTGACATGTAGTAATTCTTGAACAATCTCTAATTCTAAAATTGAGAGAAATCATTACATGAGTTCATTATTGTTGATAAAATTTCAATTGTAGTTGTCGACATGTGGTAATTCTTGAACAATCTCTCATTTGAACTGAACCACTGGCCACTATAATTGTCCTTCCAAATTACTGTTTTGGTCACCGTGCACTCCATTAGTAGGCTCCATGATCCTCTCGTTCAACAGAGCTAGTGTGTTCTTAGCTTCTTCAACCTTCTTTAACAACTCGGCCCTCTTTAATTCCTTCTCCATTTCTCTTTTCTGTGATTCACTAAGAGTTTCCTCTGTGCGCTTCTTCCTAGACTTACAACACTCCAATATGTATATGAATTGAAATAGCACTAACAATTGTAAAAAAAACAAAGAAAATTCACTGTCAGTATGAATACAGAGAAAGAGAATTTACCATGAGAACTCGCTGAGAGCTCTTGATATCAAACATTGAATTTCTAACTCCAAAAACAGAACCATGATAGAACAATCAGAGTTGAAAGTAACAATGAAAAAAAATTGAAACGTAATTGAGACGCATGTTTTTTTTTTCAAATTATATTTGTCTAATCTGACAAATTAACTTTTTCATTATTTTGGAAAACTGTTATTATCATTCATGTTTCGTTATACTGAAGGCTTTGGTAAAAATCAGTGTTTTGTTTAAATCAGCAACATAACACTTTGGCCAAAAATAAAATAAAAACAGCAACATAACATTTTTTTACATATGATAAAAGAGTGAAAAAAACAAATTTAAATAGAAAAGTAATTCATTAGCAGTGTTTCCTCTCATCAATGAAACAAACCCCTCATCCTCAATTGTCCAGCCTAAATAGTCACCAATGCCCTTGTGGGAATCAGAGCCAGCATTGAGCATCTCATCCCTGTTTGAATCAAAAGCTTGACACGCTCAATAGGAGCAGAAGCAGAAACACCGCCCATATTTACATATTCCTCTATCATTACCACACCATTTACCGCCCATATTTACATATTCCTCTATCATTACCACACCATTTACGTTCCTTTTCCATCTGCAAATAAATATCACTGCCACATAAGTAATGCATATCAGATGCACTTGAACTCTTTTACTAAGAACCAAAATATATAAACTCGTTTCATTAAAGTAAATCGAGAAAGAAAATGGTAAATATTTATTTCACTTACTACTTACATCTGGAGAAAACTGAATTACATATTAGTAACATGGATCTGCCAAGAGTCAAATCTGAACCCAAAATTATGTTTGGAGAAGTTAAACGTTTTTACCTTTCCTTACACAAATATGCTTCCCTGAGTGTGTCAGTCGCACATGCCTAAATGCAATCCTGCTATTGGTTGCCACCAGTGGGAGCCTTTATGCTCAAATCAGGAAAAAGAGGATGAGATTTTGGCGACAATGACAAATTTTCAGAATTATGTGTTTCAAATTCCAGCTTATTCCAATGTCCATCCAAAAAATCCCGCATCCGATGCCATATAAAACATGAAAATCTTAAAAATATCTGATAAATGAAGAACATGAAGAATAAGGTGAAATCCAAGACACTTACAGTTCCAATCTTACGAATTGAATATTGAAGAACAATCAAAATTAGTAGTAAGACGAAGAAAATAAACCACATGAGAGTAGACCCTAATTAAGTCATATTAACAAAGAACATATACAATAGTGTTCATGTAAGTATGTACCTCTTTCGTGATTTGGGAATTGTTCCGAGCCAAGTGAGCATCAAATTTCCGGAAGCCAAACCTAAATAAAAGCTAGGATGTGGGACTGAAATTAAAAAGGATTGAAGACATAATTAAAACAAGATTAAATTATTCCGTCTAGAATTGTCTGTCTTGGGTCATATCAGATCGAAGCACAACCTTAGAAAGAGGTCAATTGAAATTCCTTGGATCAAATTGAGATCGATCGAAGCACAAACTTATTTCATACTTGGGTCAAATAAAATCTCAAGGTTGCAGATTGAATACCGAAATCAGATGGTGTGTGCAGAGAAAATACCTAGTCCATCACCAAAAGCGATCGATGCCCATCTTGTGACAAGCCTTTCTGTAGCAAACCAGAAACTTCATTCTGAAAAATCAATTTGAATGTGAGTATGGATCATGGGAATGATATGTCAATGAAGAAATGCATTTCGATTTCGTTATTGTCGCTAAAGCATAAGAGACTAAAACCACTGACATTTTACTTCTCTTTTCACGATGCAACTACAACGCATATGTGGAGAAGAGAATGATAAGACTTTATCATCTACAAGTGGATATTGCATAAAATCGTTTCGTAATATATGTAAAAAATGAATGGAAAGCTCGAAATAACTCGACTCTTAAGAGAGGAAGAAGAAATTGACCGACCATTGAAGAAAGCAAAAATCTTCTTGCTTATGTATCTGATTTCCCATACCTTCCATTTCATCAATCAAAATCACATTCCGAGAGATCGATTTTGACGGCAAAGCTATGCAATTGATCGCTTTTATGAATGGCCAATATCCTCTCTTATTCTTCTGTGATGATCCTCATTCCTCATCAGCTTTTAGATTTGACGATTCAGTTCACTGCCGCTAGATCCGGATCGAAACCTGCCCTATTTGCCATCACCATCGATAAAACTTAATTCCTCCTCGACTAAGGCTGGATGTTCATTAAGCAATAAGAAGCTCATATCTTTCTGAATATAGTTTGTTGACATAATACGGATGGGAGGAGAATTATATATGGGTAGGAAATCGTCTTTTATTAGAGAAGGAATTGATTTGTATTCAATCTTTTGATGTCGCTTAGGTTTTCAGAATGAATTTATGTTTCTAGTAATTTGATCATTGATGGATGGAATATGAGTTTTTTTCCCCAGGCTGATGTGTCAAAAGAATAGATGTTGATTTGTCATCTTCTTGTGAGACACACAAAGAATAGATATAATAGATTTAAATCACTGATTTATTTTTATTTTTGGTAGCTTAATTCAATCAATGTAAGTGGGGAGCTATGCACCTTTGGTTTAACTCGGTTTAAATCGAGATCGTCCCAATTGATTCCGGTCAACGACAATTTATATCCGACAACAATATAACCCACATCGGCTCGATAACCGGTCTCAAAGCCCATTAAGCCTGACTACATTAAGTCAGCGCTGACCTCCGAAATAAACAAAACATTTCCATATTTTCTCCGCGAAAAAAAAAGAAATCTTCCCGATCCAAACTCGCAAAGGAAAAGAAAATCTCCAAGTGTTAGCCGACAGAAGATCTAATAAATAGGAGAAATCTCTTCATTCGAGACCTATCCTACAATTAATTCACTCACGAGAGCTAACATATTGAGATTTGCGAGATTACCGGCTTTTAGTTTCTTAACTCATAGTTATTTTTCTGATTAGCTCGTCCCCTCCGACGATCTAATCAAACTTGTACTTTGCCGAGCTTATATTTAATAAAATGAGATTTCGATCCCTTTTTGTTATTTATTTAACTTAGTTGAGAACCACGTTCAACAATCAAACATCTACCCTGCAAAGATCAAGTAAATACACCAAATCAACTTTAGGTAATAACACTTCCGTTTTTTGGTTTCAAACCTAGTTTCTCTCTTAGTGGGATTAAATTAGGTAAATACAACTCAACAATCCAGCAATGTACTCACTACTAGCATTTAATCTGCGCTATAGTGCGGGACAAAATTTTCTTATTTTGAATTAAGTGAAGTATTTTTTTAAGTTTCTTTAATTTGTTATAAACGTTACATGATTATAGTATATAGTATTTTTTGCAGAATAAAAATATGAGTAGGGCCGAAAACTATTAAAAATCAATTTTCTCGTATCTAACTCTTTATAAAAATAATAAAATATTTATTAAATTTGGGTTTGATATATACTCAAATAAAAATATAACAAATTATAGTTAATTTTCAAAAACATCATATTATTTAGTAGATTCAGTTTACCATCAATCTTTAATATTAAAAATTAATATTTTGACTTGTGAGACCGTTTTTGTGGACATTTAAAAATTAGAGTCATAACCTGTCCCGTGGCGGGTAAACCGCTTACTTAACCCCTTTTGCAGTTGACTAAAATATTATTCGTGATAACCCGCAAAAAACTACAATCTTGAAAACATCAACTCTAATATGAACCGCTTAATGACTCTGGGTTTTGTGGTTCGTTTACGAACTCTTAAAAAATCAATTTTCTCGTGTCTAATTTTGTATAAAAGTAGTAAAATATTTTTCAAAATTTGTTTTGATATATACTTAAATAAAGTATAACAATTTTTTGTTTTTGAATATATATGGATTGATTATTATTTTTAAAAATATAATATTTTTTAGTATTGAAACAAAATAATAAATACCATCTTGAATGTGAAAAAAATACTTTTCATATTCTTTTCAATAGTTTTAAAAGACAGTTATATATTTTCCAATTTTAATTATCTTTTTTTATTTGTAAGGACATAATATGTAATAACTTACAAAATAAAGTTCATTTTTCTAAATGACTTTTTAAATAATAATGTAGAGATATAAGTAGAGACTAAGCGTTATTTTTCTCTTGGAGATTGGTCCTCAAACTAAGATACCTTCAAGTCCAATAATAGCACAAGTGATTAAAACCAGTTATTGATCAAAGATAGTTTAAGTGATAAGGGGTTGTTTTTTCCTAAACCTGCCAACTCGTGCCAGGTTACCTAGAGAGCGCGAAAGTATGGAAATGAGTAACCCGGACATGCACATGTTGATTCCTCGATGATGGCAACATAAACCGGGTAGCGATACCCATGAAGGCAAGACTCCCAGATAACCGGGTAGAGATACCTGGGAAGGTAAGATGAACCCGATATCCCTCAAAACGATATCGGGAAAGGTAAAACCTATTCAAATATATACGGAATTATATATGTATTTTCCCTCCAATATTCCTTTGAACTAAAGTAGACTCTCGCATTGATCTTATCTCTGGCCAATTGTGGTCTATATGGCAGGAAAAAGCAACCAATCGATGCTCATGGGAAGATAAAGATATGTGCGCTCAAACACGTGACAACGCATAAACCGCCGAAATAGCACGGACTTGGCGCGGCCCCTGCAGAAATTGTTTTGTCGGGGATACAGACATAAGCGACAAAGGAAATATGCAAAAAAGCACTCGAGTACCCCGTACCTGATCCAACAAAAGATCCACAGTCTGACCCGGCCGAACCAACGTAACATAACCCGGTATACTAATATGGGTTAGGTATTCTTATAAATACAACCTTCACTCCCCGAGAATGGGGGGATCCGATTTTTCATCTCCCTTAGAGATTTCTCTCAAGACACTTAGTTTTTCTTAAACTTCCGAGACAAGATCTCACCTTTCTTCCAAGGAATATTCAGTCTTGTGCCTTGAATATTCCGATTAAACTTCCGGTCATTGTTCACTAAAATATGTTCTCCGCGGATCCATCATTTCTCAGGGCCCGGAGTCACCATAACTTTCTCTCTTCCACATTTTCCGATTCTTTCCCACTTCCGACGTAAATCTCTTTGGTCTTCCTTCCTTATTACTGATTTAAGCGTCGGAGAATCATCGGAAACCTCGTTTGCTTTGTGTTATAGGAAACTTGCCCCAAAAATGACAAAAAAAAAAACCGAAACAGTTTATATATATACAAAGCAAACGAGGTCTCCGATGATTCTCCTTAAATCAACATTATTCGAACAAAAAGGAATATACATCAAGTCCATTCCCGTTTCTATTCACAAATCTGATCAAATGAGAAATCTACATTTTTTTCTTTTATAAAGGGTTTTGAGAAGTCTACATATAATCCATATGTGATACATTTGTTTAAATGTTAAAATATGATTACTCCAATTCAATATGATTTTTCTAGTCATACAAACTAATTTTACATTTGCGTTTACATTTTAAAATAATACAAATTAATCGTGGATCTAGTCTAGTTCTAATTATAAGGAAAATTTAAACGCCATCGCTCATCGAGGTGGGCTTAATCCATTGCTCTTTTTTCTTGATCGCAACAGCATAACAGTAGCATACACACATATGTTCAAGGATATAGCCTAAACCACCTGTCTAAAATACACGATTAAAAGCAATAAAGTATGATATATATAAGTCTACAAATCGTAACATATATCATTTTCTATTTATTTATTTATATATTGATACATGATTTTAAATATAAGAAGGAAAAAAAAGAAGCAATTTCACCATTTTTTTCGCGTTTATAAATTCTTAAATGAGCAAACTCACACATTTAAGATCAAACAAAGAAACCCACGGCAAGAAACTAATTTACCAAGAACAAGTGATAAAATCTATAATCTATAGATGATGTATTTCATTTGATTATCAGGTTACTGCAACCGATGTATATATATACATTCATAAATACACACTTACACTAGCTAAGCCGAAACTAGGGTTTTCTCGCGCGTGTGTGTGTATCTACGCTCTAGGGTTAACAAAGTGAACAGACCATACGTCACAATTCGTCATATATAAAAACCGCATACGTATCCGTTAACAAAGTGATTAAGAATCTCATCAGTCACATAATTTATATGAAATGATCTTAGATCAAGATTTAATTTTATCATTAAGTATTTATAATCATATTTCTGATCACTATTCACATGTTAGTACAGATGATCTTAGCTTAAACATTAATCATATAGTTTTGGCATATGTATAAAGTCTGCAACAAGAGCTTACTATCGGTATCTATTTCAAATACATAGGTAGAACTGCAGATAGATCATAGACGTGGTAATTAATTGAAAATTAATATAGAGAGAAATAAATGCTTACCATTAATTAATCCCACATTTGTTTTATTATATGTTTTTTTTTGTTTGGTTGCTAAGATGGCAAGTTGGAGCTACTAGTCCCCGTAGTTCCATCTTCAACATCATGACTCTTCATAGGATTCCTTTTCTTCTTCTTCTTCCTTTTCCTGTACGGAACTCCTCTTGCCTTCGCCTGTGAATCTCTCACTTCCTTAAGAAAAACCCTAATTCCGCCGCCGGCAAAAGGGTTTCTCTCCGGCAACCCTCCGTTCTCCTCGTAAGCCGCTCTCAGCCGTCCGATCAAAGCATCTAAACTCCCCCACGCCTGTTTAAGAGGACAGTTACACTGTCCAGCCGGCTCAACTTGTCCGAAGAAAACGCATCCATGGACATGAACCTTTGTCTTTCCGAATTGGTCAAGATATTGGAGGAAATCAAGGATGTGGTTCGTGCCGCACTGTGAGATGTGAACCGGTGGCTGCTGGTTACGAAGGTATTGGCAAAACGTGTTCCAGTCTCGCCGTTTCTGTGACTCGTACCGGCTTAAAGCTGGCGGGTTAGGAGGTGATTGCGGTTGTAGTTGCGATTGAGACGAAGATCCTTCTGCTATGCCTTTGCCTTTGTTGCTAGGGCTAGCCATGGCTTCGATCGACTCTTGTTGATTTCACGATCGATGATGATCACTACATGACTAGAAGAGATGATTCATAAGACTTTATTGTAGTTTTTTTCCTTTTTAGTATATTGGGTCTTTGAAGGAGAAGAAAAGAGGAATATAGAGACACTATGTCAATGATAGTGGGGAAAAACTTTAGAAAAATTTCTTACACTAATTAGAAATAATCTTATTATATTTTTGCGTAAATTATTTGATGGGAATATATATATATATAT
>PKMM01036428.1:439908-562546 GCA_002933915.1 Eutrema heterophyllum
ACTAAAATATTTTTCGGACCAACCCGCAAAACATAACTCTAATATGCACCGCTTAATGACTATGAGTTTTGTGGGAAGTCTACAAACTCTTAAAAAAACAATTTTCTTGTGTCTAACTCTTTATAAAATTAGTAAAATATTTTTCAAACTTTTATTTTGATATATATTCAAATGAAATATAATAACCATAGTGAAAAATATTGCAAAATTACAAATATATTTTCTTTGAATATGTATGGATTGATTATTATTTAATAATATCATAATAATTAATAAACTAAAATAGTAAATAAACTCTTTAATGAGAAATAAATATTTTTCATATTCTCATCAATAATTTTAAAAGACAATTATATCATTTTCTATTTCAATTATCTTATCTTATTTGTAATGGCTTAATATGTAATAACTTACAAAACAAACTTCATTTTTAAACATTTCTTCTTAAATAATATTAATATTATAGAGATGATACTCTATTATATGTTCGTAATATAGTATGCTCTTCTTTTTTTTTCTCCCTTATTTCTCTCCCATTTCTCTCATCTTCCAACAACAGTGCAAGCACACATCTCTTTTTCCAATCGATCTCTTTAATTAACTCTTTCCCATATTTCATATTGTTCTTTTTTTTCTCTCCCAAAAACAAAATAATATACTATTTACATATAATCAATATAATAGAATGCTAATTTATTATAAACCCTAAATTTTGACTGAACAAAATGATGTAAAATTAAATTATAAACTCTAAATTTTGAACTTTAATCCCAAAAATTGGACACTATATTGGAAAAATTAAACTCAAATTCAAAATATAGGAAATTAGTAAAATGTATGGTAACTAGTAAATATGCTACAATATTCTTTTTATTTATTTACAAGGGCATTTTCGTCTAAAACAATCAATTGGTGATTCACCTAATTGATTTTTGTTATGGCTATATTCTTATATATGAACCCCAATATGGTTAGTTTTGCAATTCACCGTTAACATATTGATGTTGCAATCTATTAGTTTTCTTACTTTCTACAAAAACTATTGGGTATGTAATATTAATGTTCATAAATTAGATAGATCATGGATGCATACAATGATACAATTTATAACAAAACTAAGCATATATTATCATAAAGATGGGTAACGCATATAACTCAAGTTTACTATTGTTTTGGATTTTTTTAGTCAACTTTTTTCTGTCAACAAATATTGTTTTGGAATTCAATTAGGAAAAGAACAGAAGTTTTAGAAAAGCTTATCGCAATTTCTGCTCCCACTTCCTATAAACAAATTATATCAACCTAACAATCTTTTGCTATGACTAAACTATCTTTAATTTATTTGTCCTTGTTACAATTTTTTTTTAAATGGATGTTAACAAATTCTAATTTTAATATATATTTTTGTTAAGTGACTTTTACAGTATTTTTTTCTGATGAAACTTGTATTTATTTATGGATTTATATGCTAGATAGCCAGATTTTGGCAAAAACACGAGTGACAAAACCATAATTAAAGGAGATTTTTTTTGGTAGGTGTTTTTAATGAATACGTGAAACATGTATAATTTGCATATCTTGCTAAGAAATGATTTGTCATTGTAAAGAAATCACGGATTAAAAAATTTCTTTACAATTTGGAAATTTGCACGATTAGTTTGAAATTTGCACGATTAGTTTGATCTTTACAAATTGCACGATTAGTTTGAAATTTGGAAAAACAAATCGTGCAAATTTCCACACTTTTAAAAGTATGTTGCAAATAAAAAAATCATAGT
This sequence comes from Eutrema heterophyllum, assembly GCA_002933915.1. Lineage (NCBI taxonomy): Eukaryota > Viridiplantae > Streptophyta > Magnoliopsida > Brassicales > Brassicaceae > Eutrema > Eutrema heterophyllum. The sequence goes on from PKMM01036428.1 coordinate 441,687, forward strand.
CATTTTGCCAATTTTTTGGATATATTAAGATCAGTTAGATTATTACCCTTAAACATTTGGTATTGAATAGAATTTTTAATTCTGTAAAAATATGCATAATTCTGATTTCTTTCTTTTTTTGGTCAACAGGCAAAATTCTGCATTTTTCACCGTTTCTAAAACCTAATCAATGAGAATTTTGACTTTAACTAGTTAACTTATCTAGGTAGTATCAACAAAAACACAAACAAAGATCTTTTAGACCATTTTAAGTTTACCAAACAACCAAAAAATGAAAGGAAGAAACTGTTCGCCCTAATTTTGTTCTCTCCCAGACCCGGAGTTCGAGGTAGTCGCCGAGCAAGTCTATCATGAGTTTCATCCTCCGGCGACCATCCTCCTCCTGATCGGTGCTGCTTCAACTTCTCGAGACAGGCATCTCCCGCAAACATGTGTCTCACCTTCCGCCGGCTCGTTTCATCGCCGGTGAGATATATTTCCACTGCGGTTGCCATCCTGCACTTCGCTTAGTCTCTCCATGGTTTCCGGTGAGAAATTATGTTGCCATGGGCTTAACCTCCGTCGGCTCGCCTCGCCGCGGACGACGTCTCTGTCAAAATCGCTAAGGATGCTCTCGCATAATGCGCTTCAACTACCGGAGTCGCCGGATCCACCGGATCTGCTCTATCAAGCTCCACAGCCACCGTCACATCTATCGCAAACCTCCGACATCCGTGCGGGCTCGCAAATCTTATTGTCTGATGCTTTTTCCAGCATTATTATGGCTAATCAAAGCAGATCCGTCACCGTCGGCCTCGTCTTCATAGGTCCGGCGATTCAAAGCCCGGGCTCGTCTCTTGTTTTCTCCGTCGTGAGAACCGTCTCTTCTCTTGAGGTTTTTGGCCTAGCTCATAATGGTTTTAAGCTGGGTATTGATTTGCAAGGCCCACTAAGGCCGTGTTTACTTAATCTCTCCGGCGTCGACTTACTCAAATCTCCGACAATCCCTCGATTACATCTGTTCTCCCACGTCTTCTCCGACGACAAGCGAAAACTTCTCTGGATTGAAGATTTGGGCTGCACTTCTCCGCACTACTGTCACCCCGATGCAGTTTTTAGGACGTTCCCTTCCGGCGTTTCTTCGGTCAAAGAAACTTCATGCTTTCTCGTCTGAGCCAAGGTATTCATTGTGGAGCAAATCTCCAAACCCAATCAAGTAGGATTCGAGTTTGTTTTCTCGCTTTGTTCAAACACTGGAAAGTATGCTTATCGTTCGCCGTCGGGTATGCCGAGACTAATCTCCTCCGCGGTTCGACTTGTTGTGCTTCCTAAGATTTCCACCACCGCTCCTTTTCCCCTTCGGTTCAGCCACCGGTATCAACTGTCTCCGCCACCCTCCCAGCTTGCTCTCTGCTCAATCTTCCAAGTGAATCGATTGACCGAGTCCAATCCGTTATCGAGGCTGTTTAGCCCATGGTCCTTCTCCATCTTTGGCCCATCCCCCAGGTTCAAATCGGTTGCTGGCTTCCTTGGTCTTTCGATCGGGATTGTCACAAATTCTTTAGAGTTGGGGATGGTGGTTTAAATATCTTCCCTCTTTTTGAGAGGTGTACTTATCCCGAGCTCTTTGCTGAGAAATCTTATGAAGGTTCTTACCGAATTGTCTTCTTGCGTCGCGGTCTGTACGGGACCAGAAGAGGCAAACCGGATCGCTTCAGCGACCTCCGGAGGTAAGGCTTCAGTCTCATCACTTGCCAAAGTGACTAATTTCAAACAATCCGGCTCGACCGTAAAGATGATTTTGACACATTCGAACTTAGTTTTGAATTCGTTGTCATATTATCAAGTTCTATCTATGTTAAGTTTTATCGTCTTTAATTTGTATTTGAGTTTTCAAAGAGGATGGATAATTTTTTCTGGTTGTTTTATGATTGATTAAGTAACGAGAAGAAAGAGTTGCAAAACAAAAAAGTAAACTAAATAAAAATCACAACTGCTTTTCTGCCGATTGACTTTCTTCCCCAAAAAAAATAAGTCAACCAAATTATCAAAATAAAACGTAAAAGTAATTAAATCAAGTTCCGTCAATAAATTGTGAAATTACGTCAATAGATTATGAGTATGATGTTTTTCACTCTTCTGCATAATTACTATTCATAATTAAATTTTTTTTTTTTTTTAATATGCTCTACATACACATTATAATCGATAGGACCCACTTCTACATGATTCCTTCTTTTTACAACTCTACAACATTATAAAACCCTTCCCCCACTTCATCATCTTACTTCAATCAAACGAACCTCTCAATTCTTCACACAAATACAATTATACAAACTCTTTCATATTTCATATCTCACTCTTATAAACAAAATCAAAACCATGATTCCGGCGGAAATCACCGGATACTTCCAATACCTATCGCCGGAAAACTTAGCAACAATCCCGGCGGAGTTCATCAACATAATAAACATGCCCTCATCTCCAACCTCTTCCTCTTCCTTAAACTACCTAAACGATCTCATCAACAACAACAACAACAACTATGCATCATCATCCACCACTGGTCAAGATCTCATGATGAGCAACAACTCAACTTCCGACGAAGATCATCATCATCATGAAAGCATCATCATACTCGACGAGAGGAAACAGAGGAGGATGCTTTCAAACAGAGAATCCGCGAGGAGATCGAGGATGAGGAAACAGAGACACCTCGACGAGCTCTGGTCTCAAGTGATAAGGCTTCGTAACGAGAACAACTGTCTTATCGATAAGCTGAACCGCGTATCGGAGACTCAAGATAGCGTATTGAAGGAGAACTCTAAACTCAAAGATGAAGCTTTTGATCTTCGACAGCTTGTATGTGAACTAAAATCTAACAAGAAGAAGAACAGCAACAACAATAGTTTTCTACGAGAGTTCGAAGATATTTAGTATTTCTTCAAATTAAATCGGACGGGGAGGGATTTTGGGTTTGTGTTATTTCTATATCAACAGAAAAATATATTAACCCAAAAATTTTTAAAAATCTAGAGAAAAGATCGATGGATTTTGGGTTTTGGTTGTTTCTCGAATATAAATTTGGTAACGATCATATTTAGATTTTAAAATTGATAAACCACGTAAATATGCCTCGTATAATATATTATATTCTAAATTAAGGTTATAGTTTAGTTATCCATAAATTATGTTTTGTAATTCGCAATTAATAAAATTCGAAATTGATTTATATTACTCATAGATCTGATAAACATTAATTCTAAATTAATGAGAAGATTCCAAAAACAAATTAATAATCTTATATAATTTAAAACTGAATCAAATTGATTAAATTAATCTCTTTAAAAAAATTATTATCTCCGAAAACTCAATTGTTCGAACATGTTAGAAATTTTATGTTTTAATGTAATAATTCATATTTAAAATCCACATTCTTGATTTTTTGTCGTTAGATTCATTATAAGAAATTATCAAACACACGGTAACAAACTATTATTTCTCTAATTTTTTTATATATTATGAATCTTATATAGATTTTATAGTTTACATTTTTTCAATTTTGTAGTTTCAATTTTTTTATCTTATTTTACTTTTTCAATTTTATTAGTTTCCATTTAGAAAAAAAACACAATTCTTTTTTTCCTTTTTGTTATTTTGTCTTTTTAGAAAACAAATAACAAACAATATAATTAAAAGTTTATATTTTTACATTGACACAATCTAAATTAACAGTGACACATGCCACGATTTTGTAAGTTATAATAATTATCTTACGTGTCACGCTTATATTGAACGATTCAATTTTATATAATAAGATGATCATAGTATATGTATTAAAGTTAAATAATCTAACTTAGTTCTTGAGCATATTCATGTTCTCTAAGCATTTGCACAAAAATCATGTTCTCTAAGCTCTTTTTTGTATATATTTAATTTTATTTAAATAATCATAATATTACGATATATGTATATTATGTTTATAGACATACCGGGAAAATATTAATACAGTACATATCTGATTTGTAACATGCATAATACTTTACACAATTCTGCAGATCCGGATTTTGATTGATTCATTCCGCAATTCCATTATCTAATTTTTTGATAACAAAAATCAAAAGATTTACGTCGTTATGTGACTTTTCGGTTAATTGATTTCACCTTACTCAATATTGTCATTTTCCCAATATTATATTATGTCGCCATGTAACCCAATCAAAACCTATGTTAATCTTACTTAGAAAACCTATTTACAATATTCCCCATAAAATAATGCTTGAAGTATAAATTCTGACATTATATAATACCTCGAACACAAGGGATTACTAAAAATGAATAATGAAAAACAAAATAGTGATCGGAACTTATAATATAATTGTTATAAAAAAATTATAATCTAATTGTTTACGCTGTCATAATCTAGATTCAAATTCATAAGCATGTCAGTATGTATATATGAGTTGCATATACAAATAAAATAAAATGTAGATCAATTATTTATGACAACCTCTATTAACAAATTTTGAGAGTTTTTTCGCCGCATACACTTGCATTGCATTGGACATCATTAAAAACATCCATGGCAAACAAGAAATGAAACAAAAGATTGCTAAAAATGGTGGCCCTTTTTATTTTTCCGCAATTTAATCAAATAGTTAATCATTAGATTTTTATTTTATTTTCTTATAGCTTTTATCAACTTTTCTTTTTTAAAACTTTTTTCATCCATTTAAAGCATCACTCCGAGTGTGACAAACCCACCAAGGAATGTTTTCTTAAATTTCACCTTGCGCATTACTATTATGTAAAAATTGAGCACTAATAGATATCAAGTTGTTTACCAATAAAAACTTTTCACCTACTTAAACACATATATGGGTAATAATAGACTTTGTTTATAAACCGCATCTGTTTTCAACCACAAGCTTAATTCACATATTTATTCTCTATATTAATGTTATTACCGACTAATATTAACCACATAGAACGATATCATACTCGGAATCACAGCTTAGGATTTGGTCGAATTATCTACAGAAAATTATTATATAAAAATATAAGAATAGTATTTACGAATCGGTTTTGGACCTAGACACAGTAGACACCATGATCCTTCTATTCAAAAAGTTGGTCTGCAAACAAAAAAAAAAATTTAGAACAATTAATATTCTATGTGTCTATACTTCCAGTGACTTTTTCATTGGTTACGACAGAAATTGATCAAGTTGTTGTGACCCATTAATTACGCCGTCTAATGTAAGATTTATTCAATTAGATATTGGTAATTGCTGAATATAATTATCCATGACTTTATAAAAGAATATGGTTGATGAGTTAAGTTTGTAATGAAAGAAGATAAATTTTATAAAACGGAACACAAGAAGACAAAAAATCGTGGAGGCTCTGGTGATAGTGCCTGCCAACAATGTCAACGCATATAACGTTTTCGAGACTACTAAAGAAAAATTAAAAGTTCATTATAATGCGTTACGTTGCGAGGGCTTTCTTATAATTTGTGGAATGACCAATTGTTAAATGATGATGGTTATTACCAATGTTCTAAACTGTACTAGGCGCTAGTCGAGCGGTCGGATTGAATCTAGCGCCTAGCCCAAAAATCGGGGATTAGTTTTTAACTATTTTTTATTTATTTTAAGATTTATTTTTTTTTATTTTTTTTTAACTTTCAGATAGGTTTATAAATTATATTCGCCGTTATTAGGTACATCGGTAATTCTAGTTGTTGTTACCCATAAAGTCACGGATTCGAATAGAGACTTTATTATTTTTGTGTTTTTTTTTCATTTCTCTTTAATGAAGGATAAAACCGTAATTTACCTTTCATCTTCTTTATCAACTCTCTCTTTCTGCAACCCTAATGCGGCGGTGGCTCTGATTTTTTTTAACAGATTCATCAATTTTTTTGCGATTTGCCTCGTTTCAGTTTTGTTTATTTGTTGTTAACAATTAAATATGATAGATCTAGATAAAACTACCGATTTTTTGAACTAAAAAATAGCAAAATAAATAATAATAATAATAAAAACTCCGAGTTTTTGGCCGATTAGGCCATAATCGCGGCGGAGCTCCGCCGTCGAGCGCCTAGGGTCAGCCTTGACCGCTTTTTCGAACATGGGTTATTACATACATGTTCGTCAATCGCATAACTATGCAGAATTATAGATTATCTTCGCTCGGCTGTTAATGATGATGGTTATACTATTACGTTATTTGACAGAATAATGTGTTATTTTTAAAATATGCGCAAAATCATATTCTCTTATTAACGATTTTACCGCTAAGATTATCTAGCAAATCAACTCTTTTTGATAAAGTTAAATACTTTACTGTTTCGTCTTACATCATTTTGAAAAAATGTCTCACAATTGTCAATCAATCAAACTCTTTTTTGTTTGTTGTTAAAAGGTCGTCTTATATAAATAAAATTAAAATAAGCAAATACAAACAAACCTATACTAAATCCCCAAAGGGTCCCGGTTTAGGGACTAAACCGTTGAAAACTGTTAGGATCCCACATCGAAAGTTTAAAGCAACCAACACTAGTATATAAAAGATATGAGTCAATCCATTCATTGCCAATTGATTTTGAGATGGAAGTCCGTAAAGTTTAATATGATATCAGAACCTCGTTTGTTGACCCAAGTATGGTGTCCCAAGAAGGGTTATTACCGATCCTAAAGTGGGATTCGGTTCGAGATAGGCCGATAAGAGCCATTATCTCGAGGGGGCGTGTTATGATCATAATCTTTTGCTTGTCCTCAAGCAAACAAGACTAAGAAGAGGAAGAAGATCAAAACGGAGCTCAAATCCAAAAGTACCATAAAAAGAATTCAACTCAATGTACAAGTTACTAGCTCTAAGATGCGATCAAACAAGTCTACTCAAAAAGAGCTAGCAATATCCTTCCCTACACGAATCAAATTCAAGCATCAGCCTACACAAGTATTCATGTCATCCAATCCTTTAACATTCATTAATCGTTTCAAGTGAATCATGCTTACGCAAGGCAAGTGAATCCATTTGGCTAGGGTAAAGGTTTTGAGATAAAGATGATATCAAATGTATGGGATTACTCCAATGCAAGGGATCTCTCAATGAATGAGCAAGCTTTAGCAAAATGCTAAGAGTAAAAGGCAATCTATGCATACAAGGATAGACTCACATCTACCCAATGCCTAAAATGTCTCTAGCCCTAGCATATCTACCCATGAAGTCCTCATCCTAAGCTACCCTTTTCTCACTTGGCCTTTTTGCCTTCATGCCTCATACGTGAACTTTTTCTTCCACTTCATCTTTTTCTCACTTGGAGAATTTCTTCTTCTTCATTGAATCTTGTGGTTTCGTGCTTCTTTTTGTTGTTTTTATAGCTCTTCTTTCTTTCTTTTCTTTGCCTTGCCTCATCATTTACCAATTGTTCCTTAGCCAATTTTTGGCTTTTTTCTTTGCTTCTATGAGGCTATAACTATCACTAAGAGCTATTCTTGATAACTTGCACTAACCACGTCACAATATTGCATTCCCCTTTCACCTTCACTTTCTCCTTTTTGAACCCACTTCATTCTTATCCATAATTCCATTGGTCACACATTTTCGTTCACACTAAACCCAAAACTTCCCTTTCCCACGAGCCTAGCCTAGTCTAGCCTTTGATGTTCGGCTAGATCTACATGCAATCCTATCCTTGTCGCCCAAAACTCAACACTTTTTTTCAAGCTTACTCGAAAAATTAGGCCTCACATACGCACACTAAAGAATTTGGCTTGAAAGGAGGGTAGGTTAAAGGTATGGAAAACCGTTCCAATGATGGGAATCGGCTACTTGGACTAGCAAAAGAGTGGTGAAAAGGATAAGAGAGCCCAAGTATGTATATGGTAACCATGAATTCACTATGCAATGCACAAGTATGATAATTTCAATGTCAAAATTATGGTTCTCACTTAAGTAGGATTGGAATCAAATCAAAACTTGCTTTAGCTAAGACCCTAGTAATGAAACGCGAGATCAAAATATGGTTCATCCTTGATTTCAACACGAGATCAAAAGCATCAAACAACAAGCAACGAGGGCATTGAATCAAGCTCTAAAAATGGTACTCTACAAGGATAAATCTGTCATTGCTCCTAATGCTCATGCAAAGCTACCTTATATGCTATGCATCTAGACTCGATCCTATATGGAATGCACAAAAGTTCAAAAAATTTCAAATTTATTGAAAATGCATGATATGCATGAGACTCAAGATGGAAAAGGCAAAATAAGATCACAAAACACAAGGTTAAATGACATAAACCCCTCCCCCAAACTTGAATTGCACCGTCCCGGTGCAACAAAAGTCAAGGAGAAGGTAAAAATATGCAAGAATGTATATACAATGAAATGGAGTGAGAATCATACCTTGGAATTGAATCGAGGAGGAGAGGAGTGTGACATGTTGTGGCCGAACCCTCCTTTCATCACACACCACGACCTTGGACCCAAGAGACAAATCATAGACCGATCCGACCCAAATTTGCCGTCCTTTATTGTGAGGAGCGTGGTCCTCTTTATTCATGCTTGTTTTGTGTCGCAAGCTTGACGAGGGATAGGCTTGGGGAGGTCCCCAAGGGCGCGTTTAACGTCACTAGCTTGACGGTTGCTTCCTCATTGTCACTTCCTTCATGAAAATCACAAGAAAAGTGAAAAGATTAGCAACAAAACAAAATAAAAAGGCTCTAGTCTCAAAAAGATTCAAAATCCTAATGATCAATGCTAAACCCCAATGGCAACGGCGCCAAATTGATAAAGAGATTTTTGTGTTATGTTCATATCAATTCCTCTATGCTTGTCATTGTAGCATAAGAGGTGTCAATCCATAGGGGTTAAGATCAATGCACTAAGAATACATGAACCTTCCTAAGCTAGAGCAAATGTTTTTGGGTTTTTATGTTTTTAGATTAAGAAAGTAAAATGCAAGAAAGAAAACAAAGGCTAGAAGTGTTGGAAAATGAATTAACTATCAAGAAGATGATTAATGAACAAACAATGATGATTTAGATTGAATTAAACACTATCCTAGAACATGGAATTCACAATTATGACTAATCCACTCTCGTGGCACTAATCACTTTGTTAATCACCAAATCAAGAACAAACTCTCGTTTGTGATAAGATGATTAACAAGCTTTAATCTCCAATTCCACTTAGTTCACTAATCACCCTAGACATCAACTCTCATTGGCTAGGCATGAAAGGCTCACAAAAGGTTTGGTTCAAGCGTTTCATCGAACACCTCTCGGGCGTGAAATGCCTAAGCTCTAGTTTTGATCTCTCAATCCAAAACTAGCTTTAAGATCAACCTAAGTGAAGGATCTAACAAGATGCAACCTAAATCCATCATCATCTAACCATCAAGACAATTGACTAACGATGCTAATACACACAATCTATGCTATTCCTTAGGTTAAGATCACTAATGATGACTAATCCTCTCTCAAGGCACTAATCACTTTGCTAATCACTAAATCAAGATTAAATTCTCATTTGTGATGAAATGATTAGCAAGCATTAAGATCAATATTCAAATCAACCAATAAACACCTTAAGCAACTACTCTCATAGGTTAAGAATGTTTATCTCTTTCTAAGTTCTTTGAGAAATTTCATCAAACACCTTGTGGGTGTGAAATTCCCAAAGATCTAGATTGACTATCTCAAGCCCAATCTAGCATTAAGATCACTTAGAAAGAAAGGAAAACAATGATTTAGAATCTAAGCATCACAAATCAATCATCAAACCATCAATAATCAAGCATGATCCAAAAACCAACAAAGACCCTAAAGTCTAGACATAAAGAAGAAAGCTTACTAGAAAATTAGGTTTCAAGAGTATTTATAGAAAAAGAGGCGAACCGGGTCAACCCGGAACAAACCGGGTATTGACCCGGCCAAAACTGGGTTTTTGATGGTTCTAGAGGTCTGTACCGACCCATTCTAGATCGGTACAAATGGATCGGTACAGATTTCTTCCTTGTACTGGTCGGGTAACGTCGAGCTAAGACAGGTCGGCATTGGTGCGCTTGGGTCGTGCGGGAAGAGTTTTAGCCGGCAGAAATGATGAGCTTGTCGATGCATGATTAGTACCGTTTGGCAGTACCGACCCAGGATGGGTCGGTACTAATCTCCTTTGAGCAACACTCGTTTGGGCGCCAGCCTGACACGTCCCCGCTAAATCTGATGTATCTTTTAAACTACCGCTCCGAATGACTTCAAACCACATCCAGTAGATAGCCAGCTCATTTATCTACAACTTCTATGAAGACGTCGAGAGCTGAATCTGAACGCAAGTTCTTCGTTTGTCGCGATCTTTGGGTGACTTTGGCTGGCTTCGATGAGAACAGACTGGATTTTGTACCGATCCATTCTGGATCGGTATGGGGAGTGAAGCTAGGTCGGTACTACTCTCTGCTTCAGTACCGACCAGATAGTACTGGTCTAGGATGGGTCGGTACTGGGCTTACTTGTGCTGATCCAATGCTGGTCGGCGTTGGTCTCGCGGCCAGACGGATACACCTTCGGTAAAATCGCAATATCTCCTGGAATACATGTCCGAATGACTTCAAACCACCTCCAGTAGACAGATAACTCATCTGGTTACATCTTTCATGAAGATCATTGACGCTGAATCTGAACGTAACCCCTTCGTTCTGCCGGATCTACAAGACACTTTGGCTGGCTTCATGGGGACGGATTTGGAAGTGGCTTTGTACCGACCAAGTGTACCGAGTTAGGACAGGTCGGTACTAATCTTTGCCTTTGTACCGACCAGTTATTACTGGTCCAGAACAGGTCGGTACTAATCTTTCTTGTGCTGATTGGTGGTACCGACCTAGTGCGGGTCGGCATTGTATCGCGGCCAGTCAGACATGCCCTTAGTAAAATCGCCGTACCTCCTGGAATACGTTTTTGAATGACCTCAAACGACCTCCTGTGGACAGATAACTCATCTGGCTACAACTTTCATGAAGATCATCGAGGCTGAATCCGACCGTAACCCCTTCGTTCAGCCGGTACAAATGGATTGACCTGCACTGCCGTGTTTGTACCGACCAAGTAGTACCGCTCCAGAACAGGTCGGTACTAATATTCCTAAGCCTTCATGCCGAGCTGATCTGGAGCGGTATTGAGAAGAGCTTCTGGTCGGTACAATTCTCTGTTGCAATACCGATCCGATGGACCGATCCAATGCTGGTCGGTATTGGTTGACAGCTTCGCGGCTAGTCGGGCATGGCTTCAGTAAAAAGGGCATATCTCCCAAACCACACGTCAGAATGACTTGATTCTAACTCCCCTGGACATCTAACTCATTCCTCTACAACTTCCATGAAGACCGTTGAGGCTGAATCAGATTGGGGGGTCGCCGTACAGCTGCATCTTTGAGATGCCTCAGATGACCCTTGCTTCCTACTTTGGTCCATTACTCCTAACATCTCCAAAATGTCTCCAAACACCTAGAAAACACTCCAAATGCATGCAAAACTCTCTAGGACCTAATGCAACCTAGCTAGACTCTGATTTAGACTAAAACACTAAGGAAAACAATGATTATGCATGCATGTGACTCAAAACGCTAAGTAGAATGCATGCTAAAACAAGTAAAATATGAGAATATCATATCCCACATCAGAAGTTTGAAGGGACTAACACTAATATATAAATGATATGAGCCAATCCACTCATTGCCAATTGGTTTTGAGTTGAAAGCCCATGAAACTTAATAAAAATCGCTTTACAAAAATTGGTTTAAACCGGGAAAACGAAAATCGCTTTCGGAGCAGAGTTCTTCGGGGCTTTGCGGCATTGTCGGCAAAAATCAATTGTCCGATCTAGCCTAGACAAGGGCGCACACCGGCGAAGAGAAACCATCGAACCACCGGCCTGGAAGGGGACAAGGAGACCAGTTGCACTAATACTATCCCTTCTTCGCAACGCCGCGACGACCCACCAAATTATCAACACTGCGTGGTCTCTTAGATAGGTGACGAAGCTCGGTAAACCAAGAACACACCGTCGCAAAAAAACTCACCGAAAAACTCCACCGAAATCCAGGATTCCGTCCTCTTAGCATATCTGAATCAAAACTCATCTTTTTATGTGATTAATGTAAAATGGACCTAATTTTTTATCTAGGGAAATTGCATTGAATATTGGAAAGATTACATGAAGAGACTACCATGTTATATTTACAAACTAACAAAACAAAAAAGAAAGTCATGATTACATAAAAGATCCTATGGCTTTTATTTAAACTAAAATAATACATTATTGGGTTAATGTATCCTATAACATTAGGGGTTTGCCCGTCTTTAACAAATTCACCACATAAGTTCATAAGTCCAACTGTCCAACCAACAGCAAAATTGTTTTAAAAAAAAACGAGTTTACGTTATGTCCTAAGTTGATTATTGTGGGGTAAAATTTCGGTCCGGTAAATTGGATCTAGTAAACTTATGGTAAAAATGGTCAATGAAGTTAAAGAAGCCAAACGAGGTCAAATGAGTAACGAGGTGACATACTGAGCTGAAAAACCCATCGGAGCGAACATCTACAGTCTAAAGGAATTAAATGTAGAACCGTTAGTCAACCCCGCCGAGACCAAAAACTCTTTCAAACCGGTGAGTTAGCCGCCTAAACGTAACGACCGGAGCCTCGGACTTAAAGATCGTTCTTGGCGAATCAGGCGGAGTAAACGGAGACGTTAAACATGATTTCGGAGTATAAAACAAAGACAAATGCAAGGAGCCAATGATCAGATTCCAACTCTCTACACCACTCTCAACTACAATTTATCTCTAGATTCACACTTGTTATTTCTTTGTTCTTACTCTTGTAAATCTCTAATAAGATTCGAAATACTAATTCAGTTTATTTCCCAAAAACTTTGTCCAAAACACTCTCGAATTATATATGTTCTCATCGAACAACAAACTTTTTGTTTATTACTTGATAGTCCATCAGTTCTTCTTTTCTTAAAGATAAACTAAATATTTCTCTATTTTTATTATTTACAAATTTTGACCGTTGTATTTCCAGCTACAACAATTACCACTAAACCACTATTACAAAATTGTTTACAAAAATATTGATTTACTTCCTTTGGAAAAAAATAATTCAGCAAAGAAATTATCATGCTTATGTAAGTATGTAACATGGACGGATAAAAAATTTCTTGTAAAAAAAAAATGGACGGATAAATAATTATTTAAAATTATCCAAGTTTAATTTATTATTTGTAATCACGAATAGAGATACCTTCAAATATCCCATTCGACTCTGTTATTTGGATATGTAAATGTTTTACGAGTAATGACCGATAGATAGTTAAAAGAAAAAAAAGCCCCAAGTTAAATTTTAATTCTATCTAGCATGAATATATCACATATATATATATATATATATAAAAGCTCCTTGAAAAAAAAAACTATTTACGTATAAAATCTCCATAAATCTAATATTTCCATATTAAAAATGGGTTTTCGGCCAAAAAAAGCATGTACTATGCTCGAATCGCCAAAAAAAGCATGTACTTCGTGTTTTACCAAAAAATGCCCAAACTAATGTTGACTATCCAATTTATTCATAAACTTAATGTTGACTTGCCAATTTGTGAACTCCGTTAGTGGACTAAACGGAAAAATTAGACGGGTGTTATCTCGGGGTTACCGTTGTCGTTAAACAACAGACATAGAAAAAAGGAAACAGACATAGACATTAACCACAAGCATCTGTTTGTAATGGAAACAACAGAAAACCACAACAACATCTTAGTTCCATGAAAGACTAGAAAACATAAAAACAACAACAACATGATAGAGTTCCATAAAGGACTACAAAACCACAAGACATAATTGTGGAACAGAAAACAGAAAAAGAAGGAACATGTCTTCAGGGGAACCATCTGCCCCAACCCTGCGTGTGTGAGGCTTGATCCCATCTTGTGTTCTGGGCATTCGATGACTGAGCTTGGGAGGTTTGACCTTGAGAGGATTGTGGAAGTTCACATGCAGAGGCATCACTGAAGGAGAATTGTTGTTGAGACGCTTGTGACTCCTCAAAGATTAGTCCCTATTCAGTGTAAGCAAGTAATATGTTAGTCCCTAAGCTAATAAGAGAAACAGACTAAACATACTAAGCTAACCTGATTCTTCCTTGGCCTGCCTCGTGGTTTCTTTGTTGCTGGCTCCTGAAACTCATTTGGGCATCTGGTCTTATTGTGCCCTTGGCGTTGGCAGTTTGAACAAGTCATGACTCTGTTCTGACGACTTATTTTTGTGTCTGTCTTATTCTTAGGCTTCATCATGTCATGATTCTTAGGCCTGCCCGGATTCCCATTTCTGTTTGGTGGTGGAATAACTCCCAATTTGTTTGTTCTAGGCCATTCTAACTGTCCATTCAGAGGTCTGATTCCATATGAATAAGTTTCACGCCACCTGAAAACCAAAAAAGTCCAGCATAACCAACATAGTCCACTTAAATTTGAGAATACAAAAACAGAACACAAACCTTGTAGTTGTGTAACACTCAGCAACATACTCTGACAACTTTCTGCCATAAGCAAGTATCACCCTAGCATCGTGGATACATGGGATGCCATTCATTTGCCAGCTTCTGCATGCACATGTTTGGTCTACCATACTCACAACGTATGAATGACCTTTGTGCTCAACCTCTGTTTCTGGCCCAATTGCCCAATGAAGTTCACATTCTTGTGATTTCTTTTCAATCCTACCCAACTCTTTGTGTGTCTTCTTTGTGAACCTAGTACTCAGTTTATTGGCTAGCACAGACCTATTGTAGTTCCTAGTCATGCATTGTAGCCTAATTCCCTCTAAGAGGTCTAGCAAAGGCTTTTTCCTAGGTTCTCTAATGGTCTTATTGAAGGATTCACTTAGATTGTTAAGAATATCATTGCAAAAAGAGCCTAACCCGAAAAATGCTCTGGACCATGTCTCTGGCCTTGTCAGAAGGAGTGACTTATGTGCACATGCATCATAAGCAGCTAGGGTGTCCATGTTGTGCTGGTACAAACCTGGTGTGTGTGACCTTGCAATGTACCAAAAGAGCTTCTGTAACTTCAGATCCTTGCCACTTTTCCTCCAGTTTTCATAAATATGCCTACAACACTGTCTATGCTTTGATTGAGGCAGGACAGTGTGTATGGCCTTCACTAGACCCTGTATAAACATAATGCAAACATTAGAAACTGTTAAACAAAAATATGCACAGTTAATCAGAGACTAGAACATAATCCTTTTGTTTGACTTACCTTCTGTTTATCAGAGACTAGAACATAATCCTTTCCAGTACCTAACTCCAAATCTCTTGCTAGATGAGTGACAAACCAATCCCAGTTGGTGTCATTCTCAATCTCCACCACAGCCCAAGCTATAGGAACAATCCTATTATCTGCATCTCTTCCAACAGCAGCCAACAACTGACCCTTTATATCCCATTTTAAAAATGCCCCATCTAACCCTATAACTGGCCTACATGTCTTCTTCCAAGACTCTTTCTGTGCCTGAAAGCACACATACAGCCTATAGAACCTATGCTTCATTCCTACTTTGGTTCCTGGGATTGTTTCAATCTCAAATGTTGACCCTGGATTGCTCCTTAGAACTTCAGCTTGATAATCCCATATCCGATCAAAGTGCTCTTGATGTGTTTTCCTCCTTTCATTCATCACCAATGTTTTTGCCTTGATACAAGAGTTTTCTTTAACAGACATCTTGTAGTATGTCCTTATCTCTTCTTTAATCTCTTTTGCAGTCATCTTTGGATTCAGACGTAGTCTCTCCCTAAACAAACTCGCAATCGCAGTCCTCTTCAACAGCTTTGACTCTCCTGAAGTTTCACATTTGTGGACATTCACATATGTCTTCACCATCAGCTTCTCCTTCCTCTTATCATAAGCACAATAGATGCTCCAAGGACATGGATCCTCATCAGGTCTCATCGTAGCTGCACATACTGCACCAAGCTTCAAAGCTGATGATCTGACATATTTAATGTTCAGCCTGGTTTTGATTGTGTATCTGAGGAGGGCGTGCTTGAAGTCATCTGCATTAGAAAAAGTTCTACCTAATTGCAGCAACTCCTCTGGGTCTATGTCTTCTCGATATGCTTCTACGACTATATGTTCTTCTTCATTCTCGTCATCAGATGACATAGGATCGGGAATTCTCTCCTCATCCCAGGCGTAATCATCACCTTCGTCTTCATCCACCTCACACTTATCATCCTTTGCCTCCTCTCTTAATACAGCTAAATCCAAGCAAGTTTCTTCCACGATTCCAGTAAAGCCATTATCGGCTTCTTCTTCGTTTACAGCCTCTAGACTCAGATTCAAGTCCTCTGCGACACCATCACCAGACTCAGAGCTTCTTGAATCACCCACATCCTCTAATTTAGGAGTCTTAGCCGGAGAACACTCTTCTGAGCTGCTTGAACCCAAGTCTTCTACCTCCATCGGGGAATCCAGCTCAGCTCTCTTACGCTTCTTCGCATGTTTGGGTTTAGACCCTCGGTTGTTCGAGCTTTTAGCTTCCACCGCAATTCCAGACTTCTTCGAGTTTTTGGGTTCAGACCCTGTAGCTCCGCCACCACCTCTAACACACTTCGTCTTAGCTACAACTGGTTTCTTCGCCGATTGTTTCGTCGCCGGTGGTTTCTTCGCCGGTGGTTCTTCAAACGTAACCTTCTTATTTGTCCGCGGAGAACTTCGAACAGGAGGACTTCCGTTAGTTTTTCGCCCTCTTCTCGACGCTGGTGACTCCTGCGCAGCTGGTTCTTCATGACGGATCCGACGAGACCTCCGAATCTCTTTACCACCTCTCGTAAACTTAGTCTTCGCCATCGAGTTCAATTCGACAGAGATTCAATCGAAATTTGATCAGTGGGCTTATTAGGGTTTGTCAAGCTACTGAAATCCCCAAATCGATTTGAAAATACAAACCCCAAGTAATATACATTTTAAGTGGGTTAAAACATTGAATATGTTACTAGCCCTGTGGCAAAAGCGCCACACTGAAACCCCCATTACCCGAGTTCGATTCACCTTTGCAACATAATTTTGAAAAAAATATAGACAAAACGACGTCGTAACCCCGAGATAACACCTGTCTAATTTTTCCGTTTAGTCCACTAACGGAGTTCACAAATTGGCAAGTCAACATTAAGTTTATGAATAAATAGGATAGTCAACATTAGTTTGGGTCTCTTTTGGTAAAACACGAAGTATAGATTTTTTTTGGCGATTCGAGCATAGTACAAATTTTTTTTTTGGCCGAAAACCCTATTAAAAATATTTATTGTTTGTAAAAAAAATCACATACCACAATCGTTATGAAAAAAAATGTTTCGAATTAAATAAATATATTATCCGTTTAGACATGGATGCTAATATCCTTCCGTTTGAGAAAAAATAATTGAAGGCGAAGCCCATTGAAAGGATTAGTAAACCCTAAGACCTTACCCTCTTAGATTCATCAGAGCAACTAAACGAGTAATTTTGATCCGATCAAGAGACTCACTTGTTGTTAAATCTGAGAGAGATCGATTCAGTAAATCCAAAATAGCATTGGGCGTTCTCTGAATCTGCTTGCTTTTGGTCAACCCATTGAAAATCCTGACGAGATTCCGATGTGGTTTTCTGATTGATTGAGAATCTTGCTTCGATAGAGGAAATCTCCGAGATGGGTCTCTTCGAATCGGTGAAATCGATCAACTGGGAACACGAATCGTTCCCGACTTACCAGGATTTTGGGTTTTTGCCTCTCTTTGCAGTGTTCTTCCCTTCAATACGATTCCTACTCGATAGATTCGTCTTCGAGGTAATCATTACCTTATCTTTTAATTTGTTGTTTCTCTGAATCGCATTTATTTACATACAACAAAAAATCGTATATATATATATATATTTATATGTTATGTCTCTCTTATTTGTAACTTTAATGCTAAATTTCTACTTTTAGTAACGACTCTTCAGACTAATCATTACTCTTGACTCGTGTCTCTCATTCAGATCTTGTGATGAAAAATGTTTTGGAAATGCAATGTTGATGAAGATTGTATGTAGGAGAAAGTTAATACTTTTTTTGTTGTTCTTTTAGTTTGGTTCCATATTTGATGAATAGATACGTATTGGTGTTTTTTTTGTAGAAATTGGGAAAGCTTTTGATCTATGGAAGGAAGAGTCCGGATATGAATGACAACATAAAAGAGAGGAAGACAAAAACGCGAAAAATCCGAAAATTCAAAGAATCAGCTTGGAAGTGTATTTACTATCTCTCAGCTGAGCTACTTGCTTTGTCTGTGACACATAACGAACCTTGGTTTACAAATACTCTCTACTTCTGGATTGGTCCTGGAGATCAGATTTGGCCTAATCAACAGATGAAGTAAGAGTTTCGTTATCAACAATCTTCTTCTTCTTTTTGTGTGATGGGAATTTGCTAGATATGATCTCTTGTCTAATCATTTTTTTTTCGTTTTCTTATGTGCAGGATAAAGCTGAAATTTTTATATATGTTTACAGCTGGGTTCTACACATACTCTATATTCGCTTTGGTTTTCTGGGAAACAAGACGGTCTGACTTTGGAGTTTCGATGGGTCATCATATCACAACTCTTATTCTCATCGTCCTCTCCTACATCTGCAGGTACATCTACATATACCTTTTTTGTGGAGGAAAGGACCCTTATTTACTTTTGATCTTCTTTTGTATTCGATGTTGATAGATTCTCTCGTGCTGGTTCTGTTATTCTTGCACTCCATGACGCGAGCGATGTGTTCCTTGAAGTTGGGAAAATGTCGAAATACAGCGGAGCTGAGAGTATAGCAAGCTTTTCGTTTGTTCTTTTCGCTTTGTCTTGGGTCATTCTACGTCTCATTTACTATCCTTTTTGGATCCTTTGGAGCACAAGGTTTGTTAATCTACATATCGGTACTTTTTTCTTGAATGACTTTTTGAGGTTTGTATTGTTTGTGATTTGTGATTTGTGATTTTGCAGCTATCAAATTATTACGACTGTGGACAAAGAAAAGCATCCGATCGAAGGACCGATCTATTACTACATGTTCAATACTCTTCTGTTTTGCTTGCTTGTTCTTCATATTTTCTGGTGGGTTTTGATTTACCGGATGCTTGTGAAACAAGTACAGGATCGAGGCAAGCTTAGCGAAGATGTCAGATCCGGTATGCAGTGAAAATCTTCCATATTTTGTATCATTTGAGTAGAGATTATGTCAAAAAAAAGAGTAGAGATTAAAGTTCATGTCTTTTGCAGATTCTGAAAGCGAAGATGAACACGAGGATTGATCGCATGTTGGGACTCTGTTTCTGAATCAAACAGAATTTGAGAACAAGAGACTTTCTGACTTCAACATCAAGCAGGATTCAGTGAAGGTGTTTGCTAAAATTTTAACAGTCAAGAAGATCATAACCGAATCAAACCGCTTTTTTAAATGGATCGGATAACTTTGGAGATTGCATTCTTGGATCGGTTTTCTCAATAGGAATTTCGAGTTGATTGATTTCTTTAGTTTGAGCCAATTCAAGATTTTGTTTAGACACATTGCGTAAAGCCTTAAACTGCTTCACTTGTTTTTCTTTTTTTTTATTTATGGGCTTCGTTGTTTTGGATCATTGCAATAACACAATTTCTTGTATCATCGAAATGTCATCGCATCTTGGCTCCCTTCAGTTTTTATGGAACAGAATTTATTTATTAACTTCGTTCAAAATTTATAAGTTATTTAATTTGAATAGCCCAATAAATATTGGACAATTCTCGAAAATATCACTAAAATAAGTTTTCGATCTAAACATACCCTCACTAATTTTTTCTTTCCAAAACTACCACAAACATTGATTTTTTCCACAAATACCACAAAACTAAATTAAACTCTAAACCCTCGAAACTAAAACTTAAACCCTCAAAAATAAATCATAAAAACTTAACACTAAAAAGTCATTTATTAGTAGTTTTGAAAAAAGAAAACTAGTGATGGTATATTTGGAAAAAAACTTTTATAATAGTATTTTAAAGAATGTCTAATAAATATTTGCCCATGAAAAAAAACAAACAAACAATCAGCATTTACTTGAGCGCCCAATAGATAGATTCACGCCCTTGAGGTTTGTTTGAGGTTTAGGCTAAACCGTTTAGCATCTCGCTGTCTTGATCGAGAAGACAGTAAGTAACATCGCAAGAAAAAGAATAAAAGTCTCTTCTTCGTTCTTCATCGATTCTACTGCAAAAAAGGTACCTCCTTTTTCATTTCCTTCTCTACACTAAGCCCTAATTTTCCTGAATCCGATTCTTATACATCTGGCTCCATTTGATTGATACTCTCTAGTTTGCGCCCACACTCTTAAATTTTAGAAATTCTGAGACTTTTCTCTTTTTGCCTCCTTATTTCTGGAGATTTAGGTTACAGTTTATAGTCAAAGTTCGAATTGCTCAGGAAAATCCTGGGTTTGTGTCATGTTCTCACGGATTTGAGTTTGAATCTCTGTCTAGTCCAGTATACTGTAAGAAACTTGATTTTCGTTATCGGTATAATTTATATTGTTCGGAATAGAGTCGGAATTTCTTTCGTTAGATTCTGGGGTTTCCACAATTTTGGATGATTTAGCATAAGATCTGTGGTTCGATGATTGTTATCTTATTGTATGTAATGGAGACAGACAATACAGTGTAGTCAAACAGTTCACTTTGCATCCAAACCTAGTTCAGGGAATTTGAATACGAGTTTATGTATGATCTAAAAAATACTAACAAAATTAGATTTTGATTATTGCTACACGGCTTCAGCTCTTTAGAGAAACGTAGAGCTTTTTGTTAGAATTTGGAGTTTCCACGGTTTTCTTTAGATGGGGTTAAAAGAAAATGAAACTGGAGGAACAAAACTATCTCTAATGAAAGTCGACTTCTTTACGGGCTCTTAAGTTAGTTTAACGTGTCAAAATGTAGGATATATGATTAGATGCTTGCTATCTTTCGGTGTATTGCTTGTGGATACAAGATGAATCGGCGTTCTTATATGCCCACGAACGAACAGAAGTCTGCATCTGATTTAGTTTGTGCAGGGATAAGTTCTATTTTAGTGTCTCTGTAATCTCACTCGTAGGTGTTTGCAAGCTCTTATTTGGAACATAAGATATGTGTATTTTGTTACCTTCCTGTTTGGTTTATAGTAGATATTGGATACAATTCAAGTATTTACTGTCAATTTGAATCCAGAAAAGAGGTTTGTGTTTGCATCACCTAATTCGGTTTAGTAGTCTCTGTTATCTAAGTCCTTACATCTTTCTTCATATTTTCTAGTGGCTCTTGCTAGCTAATTGCATCTTTGATATGTCTTGATACAGGTTTGTGAGACTTCAATCAAAGCTAAGAAATGGAAGATGTACTAACCGAGAATCCTCCACCTTCAAGATTCTTCCAAGAAGATCTTAACAACTTTGTTCCGCCACCCGAATCCCTTCCATCTCCTTTCATCATCTTCTCAAACCCGAAGCCTGAACTGCCTCTCCGGCCATCTCTACTCATCATAGCCGTATCTTCACCTTCCCTCTACGTCTTCCACAATTTACCTTCAAAGACTCTCCTTGGAAGTATCATCATGCCTGAAGTCCCGTTTTCTGGAAACACCATGGAACCGTCTTTAGAAGACAATTCCTGCAACATATATTCCTTGAGTAGCACCGATGATATAAACTCGATCCTTCTTGTATCTGTTCAGCTTCCGGTATCTCCTGAACGGTCTAACCTAGTCTCGAGATTACTCATTGGCCAAGACATTATCCCCGAGCGGGTTATCATCTTGGATTCCATTCAGAGCCGTAACTTCAGAGGTAAACTCTCACCAGACGAAACATTGGCTGCTAAACTCGAGACATCATCTGAGAAGAAAGCAACATCCCGTGTGAATCTGGATTACTTCCCATCAGGGAGTGTCATTGACGGTCTAAGTGCTTCACTTTTAAGCCGGTGTCAGCTGAAGAACATAAGAGGAACGTTGGTGGTCTCATGGCCTGAGTTTGGTCCTTCTGTGATAAGATTTGTCGGAGCTCTTCTGAAGAACATTGTCCCAAGTTTGGATATCGGGAGTGTGAACAAAGATCTGGAGAAGTACTCATCAAGAACTGGTCTTAAAAAGGATGCTTGGCTTGACTCTGATCTATATACATGATTCAGAGGCGGCCATGGCAGCTTCTCAAAAATGTTTCTTGTTTCTTATGTAATGCTTTAGCTTTTCTTGGACAAAACAGAGACCTTAAGTGAGTGTGTGTTGTTCTCATTGCAAACAGTTTTGTTTCACTTTCTAGTTTGTTTCTTTTCGTTTTGAAAAAAAAATGAAGTTTCAGTAATTGTTTATCATAATCTTACAATTGTCAAGTGTCAACTATAACAAAAATCTGAATCTGGGTCTAACCCAACTCTAGAAATAAACAGAGCTAAAGTGGAGTTTTATTTTCGAATAGTTATCACACTGATCTTAGTTTTTATATTTTAGACATTAGTTAAAACTTAAAACTATTTTAGTGAAATTTAAATCTAAACCATTTTCTAGTTTTAGCCATAATAGTTAGGTTATCTTATCATATCACAACTTCACAATAAATACATATATATTTATAAGATTTCATTTGTTTCCACACAAAAATATATGAGTCCTTGTGACACTAAAACCTATATACAAGATCGTAGCATACAAACAAATACCAAGTTTATACAGGTTTATGACAGAACCAAGATCCGATAAATCTCTTGTCATCTTGGACCAGACAACTCCATGGCTTGGACCAACACCGATGAATCATCTGTAAGATCCGAATAACGTTCAGAAGAAGAGAACTCGTTAGGTTTACTGTAACTTCTGTTTGTTTCTGTTCTCTGTGAAGATGCTTCCCATTTCTCAACGAGACCATCGCCTTCAAGCATTCTCACAACTTCAGACATCTTAGGACGATGAATCGGAAGATACTGTGTACAAAGAAAAGCCACTTGAACCATTTCTTCCACTTCGATTCTATCGTAATTGCTCTTCAAATCCTTGTCTACTATCTGTTCTAGCTTCTTCTCTTGTTGTAGTTTCTTCACCTACAAGTAACCCCCAAAAAGGAGAATTAGTAATATAGCCTAAATAAACCATATGATCGTTTACGTTAAAAATCGTCTGATCTAAAATAGTCTAAATCTAAATTTTAAACCATAAATCCTAACCCTAAACTTATAAATTAAATCCTATAACCTAAACAAAAGTCTATTTTACTTTCTTTTTTAAATAGATTGATTATGACCTAATTGAAACAAAGACCAAGATAATCTGGTCTTTACTCCTTACCCAATCAAGAATCGCTCCTCTTTGGTTTGCTGCTTTTCCAAATTCAAGAGCTCTCAATCCAGTGATCAATTCGAGCAAAAGAATCCCGAAACCGAACACATCTGTCTTCTCAGAAGACTGTCCGGTTGAGAGATACTCAGGTGCGATGTGACCCACCGTTCCTCTCACGGCGGTTGTCACGTGAGACTCCTCGTGATCCAAGAGCTTAGCCAAACCGAAATCTCCGACCACCGCTTCGAAATATTCATCGAGAAGTATGTTTGCAGCTTTGACGTCACGGTGAATAATCTTCGGATCGCATTGCTCGTGCAAATACAGTAACCCTCTTCCTGCTCCTAATGCGATTCGCTTTCTTGTGCCCCAATCTAATACCGGTTTCGCTGCAAAACACATACACACGAATCAAACCGGTTCAACTATGCAAGGAAACTAAAATTGGAGATTTTAATCCGGTTAACCGAATCGGTCAATCCAAACCGAACCAAAGAAAACCGATTTGAGCTTCTAATAAAATTTAGTGGTCTTACTTTTTGTATACAAAAAAAATCCCAAAAACAAACCGAGAAGAGAAAAAAGCAAACCAAAATGCAATTTTGCTTGGAAATTAAAGATATATTTGGTTAAAAAAATAGAACAAAAACTGAAATCAATTGAGGAATCCCCTTAGTTCAGTGGTTGACCAAATAGTTCATTAATGTTTCTACACCAGGTTGTCGGATTTCGATTCCCAAAAAACGCAATTTCTACAGATTAATGGAGACAAGATTATAAGGAAATCTTCAGCGTGGTGCAAGTGAAGCCGTTCATCGTGATCGCAGATCGATGTGGAGCGTGCATTGTCCGTTGTAAAATTGTCTTAGTATTAGTTCTCGTAATTTGTTAGTGTTAAAATAACTGAAATCAACCATTCATACAATATCAGAAAGAAGTGCTCAATCGTAAACCGATTTAAAAACCAAACTAAATCTTAAACAAATTCACTTTTTTTTTTAACCGCAAACCGAAACCAAATCCAAACTGAACCGGAAAAGAAAGAAATCCAAACCAAAACGACAGTTGACATGAAAGGGAAGGAGTAGTTATTACTATTACCTTTGAGACGAGAAGCGACACTGCCATTGGACATGTAAGGATAAACGAGAAGGCGTTCCATGGAAGTAGTGCAGAAGCCATAGAGGCGGAGGAGATTACGGTGGACGGCGAGGCTTATCATCTCCACCTCAGTCTGAAACTGAATCTCTCCACCGCCATTGTTTATATCCTTTAATCTCTTCACCGCCACAACGGTTCCATCATGTAGACAACCTTTATACACATTCCCAAACCCTCCTTTTCCTACCAGATTCTTGCTGCTGAAGTTACTCGTTGCCGATTGAAGTTCTTTGAAACTAAACCTCCTTAGATTACCTAGACATACTTCTCCCTTGTTTTCGTCTGTAAAATTTTCAAATTCACACACACATTGGTTCAGTTGTTAGCAGAAAACCGGGGAAAAAAGGATTTGATTTTCATTGTTAAGTTACCATTAATGTCAAAGAATACTTGTTGGTTATGTCTTCTTTTCCACCAAAGAAAAAAAACAAAGCCAATGATCAACAAGCAAACACAAGTAAGGCTTAAACCGAAGGCTATTGCGATTTTCCGGTTTTTTCTTCCTCCATCAGTTGCTTCATCTAACAACAACAACAAAAGAACAAAAAGATAAAACCCATTTTAGCTTATAGTATCTAGAATTACAAGATTTCTTCTTTTCTGGCTTCAAGATTAAAGTTTTAGGTTTTACTTACTTTGGGAACTGTTCAAGCTGATTGACATTGGCTTAGGTTGAGTCCCATTGCAGTCTTTCTCAGTTCCAGTTGGACAAATCTGAGGATTGCCCATAACACTGCATCGCAAGTAGAATAATGTTATACAAAAACTATTTTTTTATATACTTTATTAGGTTACGTATAGATGTGGATAAATTGCAGAGAAAAGACAAATGGAATTTACATTTACCCTGGTTTTTTTTTTCTCAGAACAGAGTAAAACGACAAATACTCTTTTTCAGAAATAGACTTACTTGAATGTTTTGGCAAGTGATCTTGGAACTGATCCACTCAAGTTATTGTACGACAAATCCCTGAAAATATAATTATGAAATATATAAACAAATATAAATATTATAGACGAAGAAAAATGTAAAAGAAAATAAAAGAAAGAGAATGTACAAAAAAGTGAGTTGAGTCATGTTTGCCAATGAGCTAGGAATTGTTCCTGTCAGGCTGTTATTATTCACCCTCCTGCTCCACAATTTTCAATACAAAAAACACCTCCATAAATAATCATAACAAATTATAATAAAATTATATTGATAGAAAACATTTGGAAAAAAGGGTTCTTACAAGTACTGAAGATTTGTGGAATGAGAAAGAGTGAATGGGATTTGGCCAGTAAAGTTATTGGTAGAGAGATCAAGTGTTTTGAGTTTCATCAATTTCCCAATCTCAGGAGGAATGTGTCCTGTTATGTAATTGTTCTGCAATAGCCTTTTTTTGTGTGTGTATCCAAAAGCATGATTAGAAAATCCAACTAAGTAATTAAGAGATGAAGCAACAATGACACTTACACAGTCTGAAGGTATGTTAAATTGCCAATACTGGATGCAAGAGTTCCTGACAAGTTCTGGCTTGGAGCTCCTCTACATACATACACATGTAAGTGAAGACTGTAAACAGATGATTACATATATATATATATATATATATGTGTGTGTGTGTGTGTGTGTATGTATGTACTTACAGGCTTAGGACAAAACCATCAGGAGAGCAAGTGATCATGTTCCAGCTACAAGGATCAACTGCTGTGTCATCCCAATTCATTAGAACGCCATGAGGATCAATCAGTGAGCTCTTGATTCCTATTAGAGCAAGAACTAAAGAGGAAACAGAAAAAGAAATAAGAAAAAACATGTTTTAGGGAAGAAGAAGAAATTGACAAAGGAAGAATATTTGTCGATTTTACCTTCAAAGTTAACACCTTTGTCTGTGAGCTCTGCAGAAGATGAACAGAGCAAAGAGATGATGATGAAGAAGAAGGTTGGAGAGGACGAAGCATAACTCTGTTTTACTTCTCTTCTTCTCTGCACCATCTTTGTATGAATCAAAACTTGCATTCAGACTTGAGGGTATTAACCAGAAGGTGCACAATTTGAGGTTTGTTTATCTTTTATAGAAATATTCGTTTTCAATTCTTTGTCCCGAGGTTACTGAGAAAAACAAGAAACAGGGGATTTTGATATTGAAGTGTCTGTGACTGAGAGTGAAAGAGAGAGAGAGAAAGATTTGTCTGCCAATTATTATCTTATGGTCTTTAGACTGTAAACTGGAAAAGAGCAGGAAGAAAATCGGGTAATGCTTTCTTCTTTGATTTGG
Organism: Eutrema heterophyllum; assembly: GCA_002933915.1. Taxonomy (NCBI): domain Eukaryota; kingdom Viridiplantae; phylum Streptophyta; class Magnoliopsida; order Brassicales; family Brassicaceae; genus Eutrema; species Eutrema heterophyllum. Next base: position 468,491 of record PKMM01036428.1, read on the forward strand.
TGTATAGTTTTCAATCATGTCAGAAAAAATTATATTGCTTTCTGTATTTTTATTGATTAGCCAATAAATTTGCTTATTCAAAGTTTTTAGTTATATACATATACGTAAATTGCAAAAAAAGTTTTTTTAACTATATGAGAACATATACAAATGTTAACTTTCTTAATATCGATTAAAAAAAAAAACGTTCAAGAACTGCATTAAAATAAAATACAAAAATACAAACCTGTTTTACTTTACAATCATAACTTTTTTTTTTTGACCAAAAACTTTACAATCATAACTTCTTTTTTTTTTGTTAAACTTTACAATCATAACCAGAGCCGCTTCTGACTTTTCGAATGTCACAATCCAAACAAAAAATGGTCGAAATTCAGAATTTTTTTTTTCTTTTTTTTGGGCCAAAATAGCAAATTTTTTTTTAGACCACAAGCTGATGTTTTGCTGGTTTGGCCCAGGGCCAGCTCTGATCATAACTTCATCAGATATATATACATGAAATTACCTAGATACGATTTTTCAATTTAATATATTAATTTTTCTTATAATCTCATCGGCCACATACAATTATGTACTGTACTTTTCTTTAGAGATAAAATTTACATCGTGTGATGTTCTTCATCCTTGTTTTAATGTTTTAGTTCGTACTATGTTTCGGAATTGTAGTGTAGAACTCAAGTGTTTTTTTTTTTTTTTATAATAAAATCAGACAGAAAAAAAATGAATTATATCGAAAATGAATTATTACGTTTTGTATAATAGACTCATGTTCTCGGATCTCGGATCTAGGACGGCAATAGACGAAAGGTTAGGTAATTTTGGGATAGAACAAACAAATTCTAATCGTAAAATAATCAATTCGAGCAGGTAAAAAGTGAATCCTTATGGTAAGCATTTATGTAGTCTAAGCACCACTTATAAAACATACATTTTCCGGGAAGAATAATCAGGTGGCCTCGAACAAATAAAGTGAAATTATTTATATGTAACGAAAGTTAAATATAAAGTAAATAAACCGTGAATTATATGTATAGTGGGACACACTTGTGCCGCAGAGAGACAATGTGACGAGGGAAATTTTATTTTTCTTTCTTTAATGACTCGCTTTAACTCTGCTTTTATTCCCACTCATCCCCATTAGTATTTAACTATTCATTAACTGTTATGAGAAAAACTAGTACCGTGATATTTAAGATTTTTGCACACGTATTAAAGATTTATTTAATTTTTATTTTTTCCATAATAAAAACATCATTTATTAATCATTTAAACATCATTCAACCAATAAGAAAATCATATGCAAAATACAAATAATCAAAAACAATAAAAAGTTATTTAATTTTATATTGAAAACTGAAAACATCACTTATTTGAGAACAAAAAAACTCTTAAAACATCATTTTTTTTAGAACGGAGGGAGTATTAAGAATTGGTACCTTTTTACTCTCTAAAATATTATATGAATTCAATGAATTTGCGATGTGGGTCACTTTTTCAAAAATCTCTTTGTTTTTTAGCATTTAATTTTTGTTGTCTTCTGTGGCAAATGACCATTTTATCTTTGTTTCTTATTCATCCATGTACTGTACAGTTGATTTCGCACGACTAGAAAGTCAATATATGTACGGTATAATAAATGTTAGTTTGCAAAATAAATTTAGAAATTGCTAAATTTTTTATAAAATTTTTAGAAAATGACAAAATAGCAAAGAACTCCGAATTCAATTGAACTTCGTAGACGCACTATATCTTATAAACATATTGAAATACAAACATTTTTTTCTTTGGTCGACAAATACAAAAATCTTAATGTGCTATTTTTACATAACATAACATGTGCTATTGTCAAATGGATGATTTTTTTTCTTTCGTCATGTCAAATGGATAGTTAAGCGGTGGACTATTAGAAGGTACTTTTTAACAAAACAAAATTAGAAGGTCGAATTAAGAAAGAGAGTTTTGCAAATATTGACACTTATTTAAATTTGTCTTAGACTGTGAATGTTTGAAGTGTTTTTCCAAAACATCATGTGCGGTGCAGTTTTCAGTTACCAATCAACAAAATTTTAATATAGTGCGGTGCGGTTTTCATTTTTTAATTAAAAAATGAATAGTAAAGGTGCATTTCAATTTTTGTAAAGGAAAAACCGCACCGCACTCAACAGTAGTTACACTAGGTTTTTTATGTGTTTTGAGTTTTTTATGTGCGGTTTTGTATATATATATATATATATATNTTTATTTGTTAAAAAATTAACATATATAAAATCTTATTTGATAAAAAGTTATAAAATATTAAATATTTTAACTTAATAAAAAATTAAAATATTAACTTGATAAAAAAATTTAATCTATTATATATAGAACTTCTCAAGACTTTTATAAAAAAAGTTTAACTTTAAACTATTGCATAATCTTAGTTATATTTTATGTCATAAAAAGTTTTGCTTATTCAAATTCTCAATAACCTACAAATACGCATAACAAACAGTTTCTAAGATTAGTTATTCGTATTAGAAATATTTTTGATGGCCATTTTTAGAAGTTTTGAAAAATTTGTGTAAAAACTAAAAACATATAATTTAACTATACGGATAATTTATAAATATCCCACTCAGCGCAGAGCGCGGGTTACTACCTAGTGCATTATTATTGATGGTTTTATCTTTGCTTATGCAGGCAGTCAGATTTTCTGGGTGTAAAGACATTATATATAATGGATTAACTCAAAGGGATAGTCCAAAGAATCATATTTCAGTTATTAATTGCATCAATGCAACTTTATCAAATCTTCATCTAATCGCACCTGAAAACAGTCCAAATACCGATGGCATTGATATCGCTCTTTCACACAATATCAATGTTTTCAGCTCCTCAATTGAAACCGGTATTACCATTTTTTCTTTAAAAAAAAAAACAATAATTGGAATACATATTTATCACGAAAAAACTACAAAAATTATTTTTATGAGATATATAAGGTTTTCTACCTATTAGGTGATGATTGTGTTGCGATTAACGGTGGTTCGTACGATATCAACATAACTCGTGTGGCATGTGGTCCGGGTCATGGCATAAGGTTGGCACATATAATTGTTTTATATGATGGTATACTTTAGATTTGTCGTTACGAGTTCCATTCAATTCTGGTTTGGAATTTGTTTAGTTCGACTGAGACATTCATACTAGTTTGAGTATGATTATTGGGTCGTTTTATTTTACTTTGCATTGCCTTAAATATGTGTATTGTAATTTCTTAGATTGTCCATTACTTTATACTTGTTATTGTAAAATCATCTTGACTAAGATTGTTATTTTATTTTAAGAAAGATAAATAAGTTGTGTCTTTTTGTCTTTTAAAATAATACAGTATAGGAAGTTTGGGGAAAGGAGGGGCCATTGACACGGTACAAAACGTGAATGTAAGACACTGCAGCTTCAGTGGAACGCAGAATGGCGCAAGAATCAAGACTTGGCCTGTAAGTCTTTTTGTGTGTATGAATAATCAGCATAATATATATATAATTGATTGGATGTTACATAATTTTTTAGGGAGGACGAGGGTTTGCCAAAAATATATTGTACGAGAATATTACGCTGATAAATGCCAAATCCCCCATCATCATCGATCAACATTACTGTAATGGTGATTATTGTAAATCAGAGGTAAAAATTTTAACTTTACAATCGTGTTTTATATAATATGGATTATCAAGTGATGTTATACTTAATTTGAGTTTTAAGGCTCGAAATTTATTGAAAGTAGATAAAATATCTTTGTTTTGAAAATCCTTCAGGCCACTGCTGTGAAAGTGAGCGATGTGACATTCAAATATTTCAAAGGGACATGTGCAGAGACTACTGCAATAAAACTAGACTGTGACAAAAATGTAGGTTGCGATAACATTGTGATGGAACACATCAATGTCACTTCTTCATCTCCGAAAACGCTTCTCAGCGCGTATTGCCAATTCGCAGATATAATTAGCCGCTTTGTCTGCATTGATATCAAGTGTGGTCCTCATGAAGATCCTCAACCTCCATCACCGTATCCTCAACCTCCGGCACCGCATGCTCAACCTCCTGCACCGATTGCTAAACCTCCGTTATTCTTCTTTCCTTTTCTATACTTTAATTAAGACCTTCTTGTTTAGTTACTTTTGAAATGTGATTCAACAAGTTAGAACTGGTTTTTGGTTTAGATCATTTACAATTCAGATAATATATGCTATCATACAAAATAATACTTTAGATCCATAGTTTTATGGGTTCATTCTAGTAATGAACACATTAAAAATGTGAAATTCATAGATAAAGAAGAGGTTAATGGTGTATGGATTTTAATTGATTTGGAAATCCAAACAAAATCACATGTTATTGGATCATTGATTTTAAGATTTTTATTAAAATCCTTATGATTTTTTAAATCCTAGTTAAAATCAATTTCGTATAACTTCGTATAATGTATGCTATACGAAGTTATTACGTCTTATTTGATAAAAAGTTATAAAATATTAAATATTTTAACTTAATAAAAAATTAAAATATTAACTTGATAAAAAAATTTAATCTATTAGATATAGAACTTCTCAAGACTTTTATAAAAAAAGTTTAACTTTAAACTATTGCATAATCTTAGTTATATTTTATGTCATAAAAAGTTTTGCTTATTCAAATTCTCAATAACCTACAAATACGCATAACAAACAGTTTCTAAGATTAGTTATTCGTATTAGAAATATTTTTGATGGCCATTTTTAGAAGTTTTGAAAAATTTGTGTAAAAACTAAAAACATATAATTTAACTATACGGATAATTTATAAATATCCCACTCAGCGCAGAGCGCGGGTTACTACCTAGTGCATTATTATTGATGGTTTTATCTTTGCTTATGCAGGCAGTCAGATTTTCTGGGTGTAAAGACATTATATATAATGGATTAACTCAAAGGGATAGTCCAAAGAATCATATTTCAGTTATTAATTGCATCAATGCAACTTTATCAAATCTTCATCTAATCGCACCTGAAAACAGTCCAAATACCGATGGCATTGATATCGCTCTTTCACACAATATCAATGTTTTCAGCTCCTCAATTGAAACCGGTATTACCATTTTTTCTTTAAAAAAAAAAACAATAATTGGAATACATATTTATCACGAAAAAACTACAAAAATTATTTTTATGAGATATATAAGGTTTTCTACCTATTAGGTGATGATTGTGTTGCGATTAACGGTGGTTCGTACGATATCAACATAACTCGTGTGGCATGTGGTCCGGGTCATGGCATAAGGTTGGCACATATAATTGTTTTATATGATGGTATACTTTAGATTTGTCGTTACGAGTTCCATTCAATTCTGGTTTGGAATTTGTTTAGTTCGACTGAGACATTCATACTAGTTTGAGTATGATTATTGGGTCGTTTTATTTTACTTTGCATTGCCTTAAATATGTGTATTGTAATTTCTTAGATTGTCCATTACTTTATACTTGTTATTGTAAAATCATCTTGACTAAGATTGTTATTTTATTTTAAGAAAGATAAATAAGTTGTGTCTTTTGTCTTTTAAAATAATACAGTATAGGAAGTTTGGGGAAAGGAGGGGCCATTGACACGGTACAAAACGTGAATGTAAGACACTGCAGCTTCAGTGGAACGCAGAATGGCGCAAGAATCAAGACTTGGCCTGTAAGTCTTTTTGTGTGTATGAATAATCAGCATAATATATATATAATTGATTGGATGTTACATAATTTTTTAGGGAGGACGAGGGTTTGCCAAAAATATATTGTACGAGAATATTACGCTGATAAATGCCAAATCCCCCATCATCATCGATCAACATTACTGTAATGGTGATTATTGTAAATCAGAGGTAAAAATTTTAACTTTACAATCGTGTTTTATATAATATGGATTATCAAGTGATGTTATACTTAATTTGAGTTTTAAGGCTCGAAATTTATTGAAAGTAGATAAAATATCTTTGTTTTGAAAATCCTTCAGGCCACTGCTGTGAAAGTGAGCGATGTGACATTCAAATATTTCAAAGGGACATGTGCAGAGACTACTGCAATAAAACTAGACTGTGACAAAAATGTAGGTTGCGATAACATTGTGATGGAACACATCAATGTCACTTCTTCATCTCCGAAAACGCTTCTCAGCGCGTATTGCCAATTCGCAGATATAATTAGCCGCTTTGTCTGCATTGATATCAAGTGTGGTCCTCATGAAGATCCTCAACCTCCATCACCGTATCCTCAACCTCCGGCACCGCATGCTCAACCTCCTGCACCGATTGCTAAACCTCCGTTATTCTTCTTTCCTTTTCTATACTTTAATTAAGACCTTCTTGTTTAGTTACTTTTGAAATGTGATTCAACAAGTTAGAACTGGTTTTTGGTTTAGATCATTTACAATTCAGATAATATATGCTATCATACAAAATAATACTTTAGATCCATAGTTTTATGGGTTCATTCTAGTAATGAACACATTAAAAATGTGAAATTCATAGATAAAGAAGAGGTTAATGGTGTATGGATTTTAATTGATTTGGAAATCCAAACAAAATCACATGTTATTGGATCATTGATTTTAAGATTTTTATTAAAATCCTTATGATTTTTTAAATCCTAGTTAAAATCAATTGTTATTCAATACTAAAGATTTACATTTGGATTTGATTTTGCTGTGGATTTTAATGGATTTATAATGATTTTCAAGTTGCGACAAAATAAAAGAAAAAAAAATATACAAAAGACTTAGATACATAAACGAATACATATCAATTGAATAACCAATTTAGGATCCACAAGCTATATATGTCAAACGTAGGCGTAGCCCGTAAAAACAAAGAACTAGTCACAAAGCCATGAGTTGAACTAAAAGAACGAAAAAAAGAAGAAGATAAGAGTTTAGACCCCAAAAAAACGAGAATGAAAAGGCCCGCCAACTTAAGTATAGCGACGTTAACTTTGTTACTCTCCAATTCTCTTTTCATATACTTTGCTAAATACTTCATTATCTGTTTCTGTCAATTAATCAACCTAACAGTCTCGAGTTTTTTTATTTTTATTTTTTTTATTTTAAAGGATTAACAGTCTCGAGTTCTGTGATCAATGTAACGCGAGACTATGAAATATTAAGATAAAAGAGCAAAAAACTATTAAAGGTAATGTTGACTACATAGTAGGAATTACTAACGTCAATTTTTTTTAAAAAAATATATTTTTGTAGCACCATTGACCAGCAATAACACAAGACCACATCAAATGTTATATCCACATCAAAAATAAAAATATTGATATTAATAAATAATTCTATCTAAACAAGTAATTTTGACTAATTTTGATAGTTTGCATGATAAAGAATTAATCTGAACACAAGTTCAAAATTTATTGAATTCGATTACTTGTGTGCAAACAAAACAATCTTCCAAAATCACTGGAGTACAATAGTAGGATACGATTCAATCACTCAATGATTAACAGAAATATGGACTTGCGACAAAAAATCATCACCGAAAAAGTCTATTCACCACCTTCAGAATCAATCAGACGTTATCGTCCTATGGATATTGGTTAGAGATCTACCACTACAAATTTCACATTGCAATCGTAGATTTCGTAATTAGTCAGATTTTGATCTAACTAAGATTAAAAATAGTGAGGGAATACGTAGTGGGCCCATAGCTAAGCCCATTAGTCAATAACAAAGCGCCTTTAAGCCACGTAGCATAGCACAGTCACGCCAACCCTCTCTCTACATTAGACCCAACCAAAGCCTCTCTCTCCCCTCAAAATCAAAATCACCACAATACACCACGCCTTTTTATCCTGCGACCCCTCCCCGTCGCTATCCTGCGCACCACCGCCGTCCTCTTCCTCCTCCGCCGAAGCCACCATGGGAAAAGGCGGCGCACTAAGCGATGGAGTCATCAAGAAGATCGTCCTCTCCTACACCTATGTGGCGATCTGGATCTTCCTCAGCTTCACCGTCATCGTCTACAACAAGTACATCCTCGACAAGAAGATGTACAATTGGCCTTTCCCGATCACACTCACCATGATCCACATGTCCTTCTGCTCCTCCCTCGCCGTCCTCCTCATCAAGGTCTTCAAGGTCGTCGAGCCAGTTTCAATGTCCCGAGAGACCTATATCAGATCTGTGGTCCCGATCGGCGCGTTGTACTCACTCTCCCTCTGGCTCTCCAATTCCGCTTACATCTACCTCTCCGTCTCCTTCATCCAGATGCTCAAAGCCCTAATGCCGGTCGCCGTGTACTCAATCGGGGTCCTCCTCAAGAAGGAATCGTTCAAATCGGAGACGATGACCAATATGCTCTCGATCTCCTTCGGCGTTGCGATTGCTGCATACGGTGAGGCTAAATTTGACACCTGGGGAGTGATGCTTCAGCTTGGCGCCGTCGCTTTCGAGGCAACGAGGTTGGTTCTCATCCAGATCTTGCTCACTTCTAAAGGAATCAACCTTAATCCCATCACTTCCCTGTATTACGTTGCTCCCTGCTGTTTGGCTTTCCTGTTTTTCCCATGGATCTTTGTAGAACTCCCTATTCTCAGGGAAACATCGAGTTTCCACTTCGATTTCATGATTTTCGGCACTAACTCTGTATGTGCATTCGCTTTGAACCTCGCCGTGTTCCTCCTCGTTGGGAAAACCTCGGCACTAACCATGAACGTGGCTGGTGTGGTCAAGGATTGGCTCTTGATTGCCTTCTCGTGGTCCGTGATCAAAGACACGGTCACTCCGCTCAATCTCTTCGGCTACGGGCTTGCGTTTTTGGGCGTTGCCTATTACAATCACTGCAAGCTCCAGGCATTGAAGGCCAAGGATGCTCAGAAGAAGGTTCAGCAAAGTGATGAGGAAGCTGCTGGGAAGCTGTTGGAAGAGAGGGAAAGTGAAGGTGCTGGAAAACGGGATGAAACCGAAGACTGATTTGATGATGATGATGAAGGTTTGTGAATCTGATGAATGTGTGAAATTTCAGAGGAATAAGAGCTGAAGGGGTTAGGATGGTTTTGGTAGCTTTGGAGGGAATTTCAGCAGGATTTTTCAGGTTCACTACTTTGCTTCATCTTTTTTGTTTCAGGTATGATCGTCTTCGTCTTGTCATTCTCTGTTTTTGAGTTTTAGTTTGCTATATTTACTTAAGTCATGGTTAATTAATATTTACATAGTGATTTGATGGTACAAAAATGTCTTAGTGATGCTTTCAAGTGTACCACACGAACCTTGTGTTCTATGGAGTTTTCTTTGTCTTTTTTTTTTTTTAACTTCCTTATGAATCTACTATGTCGGTAACAGTTGTTTCAGTAGTTTACTTTATAATGCCACTAAGATCATGTTTGGTTCTTACTTAATTGTCATTAAAAGCTTGATGGTGTCAAATATGAAACGATCTCTGGTGCTAAATGCGTACTCTGAAATTATCAAAATTATCAAAATCAAAGCTCAATCTATTGGCTTTTGGGTTAGCATCCTTCTCCATCAAATAGAGATGTAAATAATTTTGATGATACGTTAATACTTCTTTTACCATAGGAAATTTGACTTTTTTCTGTGAAAGGTTGTACGTCTTTCTCCAACATCCTTATAACTTAGAACATCATGCTCTTAGTGTTATCTAGATGAACTCATATCAACAATTGTTAATTCACCCCATATCGTATCAAGTTGTCTTTTGTGTTTAACCAAAAAAAAAAAAAAAAAAAGTTGTCTTTCGTACTTGGAAGTACGTACGAAAGATTTTAAGTTGACTCCGACAAATATTCAAACAGCGATCGTTTGAGTCTCATAAGATCTGAAGTGGGCCTAAACCCAACCCAATTGTTGTCACACGAGAATTTGTCCATTCGATAAAATATAGAAAGTTTGTTATGTAATTTTTTGAGTCTTTGTTTACCCTAGTATTAGTTGTTTGATAGAGTGACTAGTAGAGGGGTTAATTTGGAAGAGATTGATAGTGCATCAAGGATAAAATAATATAGTTTATTTCTCTAATATTTTACTTAATGCTTCACTTCATGATTGATCAAAAGAAGTAAGCAAACAAATGCTTCTTTTATAAAGCGCCTCGGTGCTAGGTACATTACAGACAACAATCACATGCTCTTTCTTACAGGGAGCATAACTAAGCATTTTATCACCAATACTTTGGAGCTACACAACTGGACAAAGGCTTTTGGTCTAATATATATATATATTTTTGTTTAAACATAACGAACAAAGCATAGCAAATAAGCAAACGGTAAATGTGGATCTAAGTGTTTCCACGCAACATTTTGTGTCAGTTGACTGAAATGTGTCTATCTATGGGATCTTCTTTTGAGAGTATTGAGCATATATAACATATCAATGCTTGAATGAAAATTTACTTAACTTCTCAGTATTCTTTCTAAAACATGATTTATTTATTTTTTAAATCTGTAAATTGTCTAACAAGAAAAAAAAATCTGTAAATTGTACCAGTATTTTTCAAAACAAAACCTGAATCAGTTTTCGTTTTTATAAAAAGTTCTCATAGTTGTAGAATTTCAAATACATTAGAAGTTTAATAGATTCGTTTATTATTATTATTATTTTTTATAATTCAGAACGATTGAGTTTCGGATAACTTTGTTCATATGCGAAAAATACAAAACCGAGTCACTTCTTCATACGGCTTTACGGCTCTACATTTTAATGTCGGCAATTATTTCGTGGGGGTTGCATTCCAATTTCTACATTGCTAGAAATATTAATATCATAAATTCATAATAGTATAAAATTACGAAAAAGAAGAAAAAAAAAAACCTAAGCGCAGTCTACGTCCCACCCACTGACTCCATCTACCTACCCACCCAAAAAGGGCCAGCAAAAACAGCAGCAATACTGCTTAAAACCCTAACCTCAACGAAAGAGACGATCCATTGACTGAGAGAGAGACATAACAGATTCTCTCTCTCTCGCTCTCGTCCTCTTCACACAATTCTCGTCACAACCATCTTCGGAAATTTCCTTTCTTTCTTTTTTTGGTTAATCAATCGCTTTCAAACGAAGATGTGTGCCCGTAAATCGTGACCATCAGCCTCTGTAAGCTGTATCGTGAAACGACAAGATCATTACTTTCCGCATCAGAAGCTTCTGATTGGTTGGGGCTATGGGGAAAACCGGAATCCAGCTGTTCGACGATTTGAGGAATGGGTTTTTCTCCGATTCCGATTTAGGATGCGATTGGAGCCTAAACAACGGAACTTACCACCCAGTTGGTGGGTTATTCGCGAGCGTTAACCAAACTAATCCATCCGGATCCGGATCCGGATCCCTCTCGTCTCCGAACAGCTTTTCTGCTCAGCTCAATGATCTCTACACCAAGTATATGCCGGGGAAAGAGGAAGAGGAGGAACAAGTTACTGGCGAGAAGAAGAAGAATGGTGGGCTGAAATTGAAGATAAAGATCGCTAATCCTTCGTTGCGGCGGCTATTAAGCGGAGCCGTGGCCGGAGCGGTCTCGAGAACGGTGGTTGCGCCGTTGGAGACGATCAGGACGCATCTAATGGTGGGGAGTGGCGGGAACTCCTCCACCGAAGTGTTCGGCGATATCATGAAGCATGAAGGTTGGACTGGTCTCTTCAGGGGCAATTTGGTCAATGTCATTCGGGTCGCACCTGCTCGAGCCGTCGAGGTACCACAATGAATCTAACCAAAACGTCTTTGTTAGAAATTGAAATTCGGATTGAGCAAGTTTTTCGAGTTCGAAATATTTGAATTGGGTTGTCAATTCTTCTCGACCACTTTCTCTTTTATACTAATAATAATAATATCCTGTTGACTTTTTATCTGTCAAAAGTCTTCAACCAACGCTCTAAATTGCGCTAGTCGGGGGTTGGTTGGTTGGTTGGGCCGAGCGCCTAGGCCCAAAAATTGGAGCCGATTAGTTTGGATTTTTATTAATTTTTTAATATATTAATTTATAAATTTATAACTTTTCTAACAACCTAAGAAACTAATCGGGTCTAATCGGAGCTAGACAGGAATTTTCGCAACAAAGGTTGAAATTGTCTTATGCCAAAATGATAAGCCATTGTTACTTTTTTTTTTTTTTTTTTNTTTTTTTTTTTTTTTTAACTGAACTTTCTTTGTTTCCAATTCTTGCATGTGCAGCTTTTTGTATTCGAGACAGTAAACAAGAAATTGTCACCAGAAAATGGAGAGCAATCAAGAATCCCAATCCCAGCTTCATTACTCGCCGGCGCTTGTGCTGGAGTTAGCCAAACCCTCTTGACATACCCTCTCGAACTAGTCAAGACTCGTCTTACAATTCAGGTTTGGCTCCTCTTGCTTCTCAAAAAACAACTACAGTCTTAGAACATGTAAGGTCGTTTTGACAAGAATTCAGTCAGATATTGTGCAAATGCCAAATGGATTTGGACTGGTACAGTTTTAGTTACGGCTCGGCTCATTAATCGGTCTTTCAAACTAATTGCAGAGAGGTGTTTACAAGGGGATATTCGATGCATTTGTCAAAATCATACGAGAGGAAGGACCCACAGAACTCTACAGGGGTCTTGCTCCTAGTCTTATTGGAGTTGTTCCATATGCTGCTACAAACTATTTTGCATATGATTCCCTAAGAAAAGCATACCGGAGTTTTTCAAAGCAAGACAAGATTGGAAACATTGAGACTCTTTTGATAGGTTCTCTAGCGGGTGCACTATCGAGCACCGCGACTTTCCCCCTCGAGGTGGCCCGGAAGCATATGCAGGTGGGAGCGGTTAGTGGGAGAGTTGTGTACAAGAACATGTTGGACGCTCTGGTGAGCATACTTGAGCACGAAGGTATTCTCGGTTGGTACAAAGGGCTTGGACCGAGTTGCTTGAAGTTGGTTCCTGCTGCTGGAATCTCCTTCATGTGTTATGAAGCTTGCAAGAAGATACTCGTCGAGAACAACAACCAAGAAGCCTGATTTTGGAATTGTATGGACGATTTTTAGGGTTCGATCAAGGCAACACAAAGGGTATATTAGGATTTATAGTTCTAAAATTATACCACTTGAGATTTCACAAATTACTGTCAAGGAGATTCCAAAAGATTCATTCTTTACGTTGTTGGATTCCTGATTGATCTGATTCTGATTTAAATAAACTATAAGAGTTTACACAAATCTTCAGAACTGTAATTTTACTGAAGAGCTCCCACAATGACAAAGTTTCGTTAATGCTCACAGACATTGATGTGTCATTCTATTTCTACTATTGGGTGAACAAAACAAGAAGGGGAATTCACCGGAAGACATCAACACTTAAGCCATTAAATGATCCATTGATGATCCTAAAGACATGAAAACCTGAAGTGAAACACAAACAGAGCACTCAAGAATTTTTTAACCCTTGCTCTAGTTTTCGGTATCAACAGCTTCTTCCAGCGTAGCATCAATCAATTCATCGAATTTCTCAGACTTCTCCAGTACAATCTCGATCTAGGAAAGAGAGAATCCACCCAGTAAAAAAAGAGGAGAATGACTGAATCAAATGCAATCAAATGCAAATGACCAAAATACTAAGTGCTTAAATTCTGCCGGTTTTTATTGTCTTTTACCTTTGGTTTCTGAGAAGGTCTTCCAATCTCACTCAAGTCCACCATTGATGTCATAATACCTGACCATTGGATCAATTTAGAAAGTTAGGCTCTAACCGTTTTGGCCTCAAAACAGATATTTATAGAAACATGTGGGAAAAACTATCTTCCTTACGCTTCTCAACTGCAAGTCCATTGCTCTTGAGAATTTCAGCAATGCTGACAACTGTAGCAATTGCTGGAGATCGAAACAAACCAAACGTCACACAATTGCAGAAATGGATTATCCAAGACAGAAACCAAAGTATTCTAAACCAGCTATTCAATATAGAGGAGCTTCTCATAACATGTTTTGATTCTTTTATTATGAGTGTAGGAATTGAATTTTTATCAATTTACCCATCCCAAGAGCTGAAAGTTGGACTTCGCTTTGCTGCTGCATGAATCTCTGTTGAAGACAAATATCCATAGAACAAAGCAAAAAGACAAGTTATTATACATTTTCCTTCTCTCAGATAAGATGTAAATTTGAAGCATCTCAAACAAGAAGAGAGGAAGACAGAAGTAACAGTTGCAACTTCACTTTCAAAAATCAAGCAAAATTTCTAGTTTTAATAAATGTAGGAAGCCTTGAGGTCAAAAAAAAAAAAAACCTCAATCATTGCCAAACCAGTGACCCACTAACTTTAACACTTATACGTTTGGAAACAAGCATTGAATCTTTGAAACCAAACAGAAACTCAGAACTTTCAGAGATTCAAGCGTCACTCTACCAAAATGCACAAAACAGAAGACGAAAACACTCTCTCCATTTACCCTGCAGTATCTAGTATCTACAAGGCCAAACACATTGGTTCACAAAGCCTAATCATTTGAGCCATCAAGTAGAAAGAAAGAAAGAGAGAGAGAGAGAGAGAGAGAGACCCCATAAAAACAGAGTGCACCTTGGCGAGATTAACGTAGAAGAAAAAGGGTTTCTTAGTGTTGGAGACTTGAATTCGATTCTTCTTTGAAACATCATCAGCAATGCTAAGCTTCTGCATTCCATCGACCATAGCCGCCATTATTTTAGCTTCTAAAGCAACAGATTAAAGATGAGCCCTAGAATTTTGTCTGTCTTCAAAAGGTTTTAGTTTTTATCATAGAAAATTTGTTACTTTTACGTAAAACCTTTTTTTTCGTTCTACTTGTAATTATATAGTATTTGAACTCAATTATAGTTTATCAAATACAAGGAGAAATCCAATAAATAAATAAATCATCTGTTTACAGAAATATTGAATTGCAACTGTGTTTTCCAACCTCTAAACTTAAGTTTCTCATTGAACATTATCTTCCATGTAATAACGAATTTAAATAATAATTTAGATCATAGACTCTTGAACAAAACCTTTGTATTAAAATGAAAAGCTTAGCATATATGAACTCCAATTCCTTTAGGACAACAACAAAGCTCCAAGATTACAAAAGAGGGAGTCTAACAAGATGATGAAGCAAAATAAATAAATATATATATATATAAAAGAAAAAAATACCAACATTTATCATTTGTAGACTCTTATGTATCATTTGGTTTCCACATCTTCTTCCCCACTGGAAAAGCTATAACATATCAAAAGAGATAAATCATCACAACGGTGACAACTACCAACAATTTCACAACTCTCTGGCTACTCAGAGAAAGCTAATCTTGGACATTGAATCACTATCACCGCCCGGTTCACTGGGTTTTTGGGGTTTAGAGGATTTGGAATGTCCCATTGCGTGTTTCCAATATATGCACACAAATGTATATAAATAGGGTCTAAAAGACACCTCCTTGGCCATTGAAGTTGTTGGCATTGGGAGTGACAGAGACAAAGGGATTGATCCTGACCCAAAGCAACGAAAAGATGGAGGCGAGAAGAACAGACCAGACAATGACGATGGTTGGCGTTCGGTTCTGTCTTCCCAACAGACCTTTCAAGAAAGGGTAGAGATGGGCAATGACCCATAAGGCGAAGAAAAGCTTCCCAAAGAGAGGACCCCACGACTGGTATCCACTGTTTACAGCATAAGAGACACCAGCCACAATGCCTATGAGGTTCACAAGTAGGACGGTGGTTGGTGGAATGAGAAGAGCTGTCCATTTGAAGATGTAAAGCTCTGCGAAATCCCCATCTTCGTCCGAGGCTTTGGATGTGACAGTGAAGTTAGTGTCGATACCCGCAAGAACCTTGAGTAGACCTTGGAAGACTGCAAAAAGATGAGCGGATGTGCCACCGATGACCCAGAACTGCTCGTTCCTCCACCAGTCCTCAATACTCACACCACTCCATCTCAGCTCCAGGATTCCAGTCACAGCAATCGAGATGAAGAGTAGAATGAACCAAATACTTGCGTAGTTGCTTATCTGCAACAATGTTGTTAAAGCTTTTAAAAACGAGATGTTGAAGATCGAAAAAAGCGCTTTCGCAGGATGGGATTCAAAAAGTAAGTAGGAGTGTGGTCAGTTATACGAACCTCGGGTATGATGAACCTGTCGGTGATGAGGCAAAAAGCGGGAAGGATACAATAGGCGATGAGAGGGATGGCTGTAATAGGGTAGACAATGGTGTTGATGTACGCAAGTCTCTCCAAAAGTTTCAACCTTCCGGTGTAGCCATACCATATAGGGCAATGTCTGCTCAGAAGAATCTCGATAGATCCCAATGCCCATCGAAGAACTTGGTTCAAACGATCAGAAAGATTGATGGGTGCAGATCCCTTGAACGCAGGGCGTGGAGGATTGCAGTAGATTGACATCCAACCCCGGGCATGCATCTTGAACCCAGTAAGAATATCTTCTGTCACGGAACCGTAGATCCAACCAATCTAACAAAAATGCCAAATAAGATGTCATCAGAGAGGTGAGAAAGAGAACAGAAGAGTCTGTGGCTGCATTTGAAAACTGACCTCTTTTCCCCATTCAGTCTTGTCCTCGTAACCACAGCTTATAACATGAATAGCCTCCTTGAGAAGAGTAGCGGGATTGGTTGTTGGTGGAATGCCACCTTGTTCCATGAAGGTGGCCGCAATAAATACCGGCGATTGACCAAAACGCTTCTCTACACTCTTTTGGGACATTAGAATAGACCTCTCATCATCATATCCTGCATAAACAAGAATCGTAAGCTTCTACCATTACATGAAGAAGTGATGTTATTACACTATAAGCGCAATCAAACCTTCAAAACCCTCCTCGATGTCTTCCATATTGAAAAGTGGAGCATTGGAGTCACTTCTGTTGATGCCTCTCCTTTTTTGATCATAGTTATACTTCTTGCTATTCTTTCCTTTCTTCCTTGAGCCGCAACAGCTCTTTACAATAATATTTGGTTCTAAATCTTCTTCCGTCAAAACAGGATCATACCCATATAGAGCTTGCCTATTGAAACAACAACCAGTACCCACATATACTGGACCCTGGATACCATCTAATCCCTTCAAGTTAATCTGCCCAAGATAACAAATCAGGGTCAGGAGCCCATAGCAGAAACGAGTAAATCCAACAAAAATATGAACAAGCGAGAAAGAAAAGACAGTAGGTGTGAATGAGGGAGTGAAACTCACATCAAAGAAGACAATATTCCTGTTGGCGTATCGATCATGCAAGTCAATACCGTCAAAACGTTGTGGGAACTGGACATAGCAGCACTTCTTTCCATAAGCAGGGTCCATCATGAAACACATGGCTTCTTTAATAGCCTTGCTGTTGTTGAAGTAATGATCACAATCGACGTTCAAAAGATACGCTCCATTGGTAAGAACAGCAGAAACACGGATCTGTCAATGTAAAGAGAAGCTAAATCAGGAGAGATCACATTTTCCTAGACGAAAGAATATGAAGTGAAGGCTGTACAAGGAGAAAGTTTCCTAGCCACTGAACAAGAGAACAAAATAGAGAACTATGATTGTGAAGCTAACAAACCAAGGCATTCATAGCTCCAGCCTTTTTGTGGTGTTGAAATCCAGGCCTCTTTTCACGAGAAACATAGATGAGCCTAGGCAGCTCATTTCCATCAGTATCCAGACCCCCACTATGGCCTAAGAACACCTGAAATTGAAACAAAACGATGTAGCATAAACAAAATGTCCTGAAATTGTTGCCTTGTAGTTACTCTTTCTGTACTAATCAAAGTGATTGCCTCACTGTACCTGTATCATTCCAGGATGATCTCTAGTGTTGTTACCAGGCCAGGGAGTACCATCCTGCATTGTCCAGCCTTCTTCAGGGATTTTCTGTGCTTTAGCAACAAGTGCATTGATCCTCACCTTAAACTCCTCATACTCTCTCTGTCATTACAAGCCAAGGAAATATTCCGAGTCAATTTCTAGTTTTCCTAATGGATAAGAAGAAGATGGATTTTTCAAATGACCTTCATAGCTCGTCGCTCTTTAACAAAAGAAGGCTGGATCTTGTCCTTCAAGTAATCTATCTTCTGGGCAAAATAGAATTCTGGGGCCCGCGGTTCAATGTTGAATTTCTTGCAAAATGGTACCCATTTCTTTGCAAACTCAGCAGTTTCAGAAAGGGATTCGAACGTAAGCATAGCTGAACCATCATCTGAAACATAACAGGCTACTTTATCCACTGGGTAATCCACAGCAAGAATCGAGAGAACTGTGTTTGCTGTTACAAGAGGAGGCTCTTTCAGTGGGTCCACCGTACTAACAAACACATCAACAGGAGTTAGCTGTGATGGTTCACCGTCTCGATCATATCTACAATAAGAAAACCAAAATCAAACCATTAAATATAATCAGTATACTAACTAAACTCTCTTCTCAACAGGCATTGCATTAGGCATGATTCTCTCATAATCTAGTCTGAAACTTCACATTTTAAGAAAATCACAGAAGGTAATTTTATAAATAATTTTAAGATTTGCATTAAATTACAACCTTCTTAAAAGATATTGATTTGCATCATTGTCTTAAATGAAATTAAATTTACCTAGGAAAGTCAATTATCAAAAACTATGGAAGAAGGTATCAATTTAGTACATCAAAAATTAGATAAGAGTAGGATGCATAAACTTGACCAACCTTATAGCCAGACGGTCAAGATAAGTCTCCCTGTTAATGGGGTACCATTTGGGAAACTGATCAAGAAGCCAAGAAAATGCAAACCAGATCTCACAAATAACCGAGGTCAACCACAATGGATATGCATTTTTCACTGGGTGAGTTGTACGATATTGCAAGAAGAATCCCAAGATGATAAGCCGGAGAATAATCACAACCCGATAAGGTGTCAGATGAGAAGACGGGATAGGCACCACGCGACTCATAGGAAGCCGCGTATCATCAGCCCTGTAAGTACGAGATCCATAATTGAGTGGAAGGAAACAGAAAAGAGACTCAAATGTGAATAAGATCTACGTCTATAAGAATCTTACAAAGCAGATACTTCATTATATATATCAAGACATAGTAAAAAAAACTAAGACTGGTTATTAGGATCACGGTCGAGATTTATTTGGGTTGGACCATTGCAACTCCAAATGTACATTGCAAAAATGCAACGAACTAGAGCATATAAAGCAAGAAAGATACTGGGTCTAGTACTTCAACTTACATTTGGAGTTCTTCGCCATTGGAACCAGTTCCTTCAATTTCTCCTCCTTTCCCTTCATGGTATTTACCAGTCATCTGTAACATATTCTTCTCCTGCTTCAGCTTCCAGCCTTCAACCCTTTCTTTCCAGTCAACATTTCCAAGCCCATAAGAGTTCAAGTCTTTCGACGGGTCCACGATTCTTACAGGGACTGCAATTTTCAGCGGGAGCTATCAGTTATGGTACACAAAAAGTTGTAAATAAGGAATCAAGTCAAACGAAGGCCTGGTGCACAAAGCAGAAATTTATGATTACCAGGTTGCCGTGGGTCAATATATGGAGATGAAATAGCATTCCTGTCAGGAGGCCCCAAAGGACCTGATGTAGTTCGCACAGAATGTGTATCAGGCGTGCGAATTTCCCCAGAAACCTGTGAATAGAAAAGGTCAACAACCTATTAAAAACAGACACAACTAACAAATTTAGAAGATCATGTATTATCCGAAAACTTTGCTGTTAGCATTGATGTGAAAAGCAAATAAAAAATATCCAATCTAGAGATTTCTTGAGTAATACAAATCCTCTAAGTCTAAAGCGAAAATGTAGGTCCCTACCGTATGGCCATGGGTGAGAAGAGGAATTGGTTGAGATTCATGTCTGGAGGACGAAGAAAACTCTTCGCCGTGGCGTTGGCGTCTCGCCTTGTTAGCTCCCTGGGTGTAATTGAACTCATTCTCGATATCATCAACATCATCCTCATCTTCATCTCCTTCAACACGAGGACTCCCTGCAACATTCGAATAGTTGGTCAACACATCAGCAGCGTAGATTAAATAGAAAAATCCATACAAAAAGAAAAAGAAAAAGACTACCGACCCCTGTGTCGTCTGTATCTAGTCTTGCATTGCGGGCAGCACTGAGTTCCATCTTTCCTCTCGTACTCATAGCAAGGCCGACACACCGGGAAGGCACATTCATTGCACGCCACAAAGACATCTCCAGTTTCAGCGAGCCCAACATCATCACCACAGATCTGACATATCTGACCATTCATATTCTTCAAAGGTTTTGGCTGCAGTTACACCAACGTTGCAACATTATTAGTCACCGAGTATTAGATACTACGGGAACAGATCAGTATGGATCTAAATCAAAACAATCAACGATAACCATCTCCAAATCAATGCCGATCTGACTTATGGCGAGTCACAGTCATGGCATAGCAACAATCAGGAAATGTGGCCCATGCGGGATCTAACGAGATCTAGATGAGCTAAAATTTCAATAAGTACTGGACTTTGAGAGCCAATGATTCATTAAAGAAGCTGAGGAATTAAATCCTTAGATCAAGAATCTAAACTGAAATCCACCGACACTTTCCTTAAGAGGAAAAAAAAAGATGTGGCATTAATTTATAGATCCGGAAATGATCACTAATCACAACAATCGAAGTCTGGGAGCAGAAAAGTTTCCATTTTCAGCCACTTGAGACTAACCAACTACACTAACAGAAGTGAAATCTCAGTGGAAGATCGGAATCTGAGTTTCCATGATCCAAAAGAAAAAAAAAATGGAGAAATCTTGATGAGATCTACCCATCAAAATCGTAAGCAATGAAAATAAGAAACACCAAATGAAGAAAAGAAGAAAATTGAGAAAGCAGAGATGAAACGAACCCCGCCGTCAGATTCGTGTCGGATCCGAACGAGCTCGTTTCTCCGGTAGGATCCGGCAACCAAGCCGGCACTGGCCTCCATCGCTGATGATGACTGAGGTCAACGAGAGAGATTTACAAATTTGAATTTGGAAATTCTTCGCCGATTCAATACGGCATCTCGAGAACCCTCTCCACTAAAAAGATGTTCACACTGACACTCTCTCTCTCTCTCTCTCTCTCTTTTTCTGATCTCAGCTTCTTCAACAATTTGCTTTGCCTATTTTATCGCAGTGTTTCTTTTTTTTTTTAAATGACAAGTAGATATCTCACCGACGGAGACGGTAGCCTCTTCTTCTCCCACTGTTTGGCTCGGCTCGGCTCGGCTCGGCTCGGCTCAACTTGGCTAACGTTGTCTCACTGCTTTCAAAGCCGAGCCGTTAGCTTTCCCACTAGACGCGCCAGCTAGTATGTGACGTGGCCAAATCTCATTGCAAGAAAGAGACAGGACAAAACAAATTATCATTTTATTTTAATATATAGAAGCCACGTTGTTCGCTGGTAACAGCCTGTTTCTCTTATTCGCTATCACCTGTCTGTCGGTGGACACAAATACTAGTGTGATTAGGTTCAAATTGTTAGCTTCAAAAGAAACGGCCGAATATGCAGAAAAAAACTATTTTGTGATTATAGCCAGTTTCTCTTTTTTAAAAGAGGTAGCAACAAAATTTACCAAAACCAACTCCGCAACGAATAATATTGCAAGGTTACCATTTGTCGGAAAGTTGGCATAAAAAGATGTGTCGGCAAACATCAACATAATAAAGTTATAACAATGTTGGAGCATCAAACATATCTAGAAGACACCTACAAGAGAAGACAATGCAGATGTTTTACACACTACTTAAGTCTCTTTACCATCTCTTCTGGGTAGAAGAACCAACACTTAAGAGGTTATTATTAATCATAGGCTACTAATCGCTTTTTCCCACCTGAGCTATTATCCGAGGACGACGAACTCGATTTCGATGGAGACCTTGCCTTGGATGGTGATCTTGACACCGATCTTGCTTTCCCTGTCCCAATGGGAGATTTTGAATATGATCTTGATCTTGATCTTGATCTCGACCTCGACGGACTCGGGCTGCGGCTAGCGGATGGTGACCTTCTCTTTCTATATGGTGAACGGCTTCGGATAGGGCTACGGCTGTAACGCCGGCGATAACGGGGACCAGGCGATACAGAGGGGCTTCTTCTTCTATACCTGAGAATACTTTCGAATTGTGAAATCAACAACTAATTTTATTTGGAGCACCAAATTTAGTTCTCTATTCCTGAGACTTTTAAATGTACCTTGGAGGTGTTCTTGCTCTTAATGGGCTTCTAAACCGTCTTGGCGAGTATCTCCTGTGACTTCGAAATCTACACCAAAAAGACGTTATAAATAGGGGTCAGCATGAGAGTGAGAATGTGTAACAGAAAAGGGAGTTCGATTGGGTGCGGGCTATTCACCTGTCACGGTCACTCCTATCACTAAAGCGATAAGGAGATCGGTCAGGAGATGGAGAGGTTCTGTATCTACGAGCGTAAGAGTATCTCTGGCTAAATCCTCTCCCTCTCCTGATGCGCCCATCAGGAGAAGCACTTCTTGACAAACTTCTTCTACGATCATTAGGAGGAGATCTACGCCTGGGACTCCTTCTCCTCGCCTGAATTGGACTTCTACTCATTCTTCTTCTTCCTCTAACAGGACTCCTGCTGATACTTCTCCTGGATGATCGAATCGGACTCCTGCTCACACTCTTCCTAGATGATCGGACTGGACTCCTGCTCACTGATCTCCTAGGTGATCTAATGGGACTCCGGCTCAGGCTTCTTCTAGATAATCGGATGGGACTCCGGCTCAGGCTTCTTCTAGAAGACCGCGCTGGAGTTCTGCTAGGTGATCTTCTAAGTGGGCCCCTCCCAAGGCTTCCACGAGATGCAGATCTTACGGGGCTCCTGCTAGGGCTTCTGGCATTCCTACCTCTCACCGGACTTCTGCTAATACCCCTTTTAACACTCCTCAATGGACTTCTGCTTACACTCCTTGAAGGACTTCTACTAATATCTCTTCCCCTTTTCATCCGCACTGGACTTCTACTAACACTTTTAGTAGGGCTCCTCCTAATTTGCCTGCGTTTCTCCTCGCTTCCTGGGCTTTCGCTTCTACTGTTTGTCAAGTTCTTCACTTGCCGGCTACCTTTAGCAGGACTTCTGCCCACATTCCATCTAGGACTTAAACTCGGGCTCTTACTCTGACTCCTCCGGGGACTAATACTCGTGCTCTTACTCGCTTTCCTCTTAGGACTGAAGCTCCGGCTCCTGCACAACAACTTTTAAATAAGATTCCATATGGGAGAAGAGAAAGATTACCCATTAACTGATGTGTTGAAAGATTGGAAACTAGACCTAGATTTGCCAGGATGATCATCGACAATATCAGGTTGCCTATCAGAAATGTGTTCTGATGCACCATCATCCTTGTCAAGCAAATCCGGTCCCTCCCTTTTGTCCTGGTGAAGTGATTCAGCTTCTTTTTCTACCCCCGGTGGAGAATTACCTGATTGAATATTGTAGTCAAAATCAGAATGTGTACGGAAACATTATTAAACTGCCTATAAAAATTAGGAAAAAAAATATCGGCAATAATATGAAGACACATGATCAACATGATGCTTAAACGAAAGGCATATTATACTGAAATATGTTATGATCAAATGGCACCCAAAGCATTCTGTCCCATCCATTGGAAACCGAAACAAATCAGAGAAATTGATGTTTGCAGAAACAGAGGCCAAAAGACAAGTTTTAGAGATTACCTGTTCTATTCGAGACTCTGGGTTTCCTCTTTTTTACCCCAATATTAACATTGGCATCACTAAAACTTGCTTCACTTCCACTGTTGCCTTCTTCACCTGTAAGACTGTCTATGGACCTGAAAGGTTGCAGAAAACAAGTGAATAACTCTGATACACAACCAGTTAATACTAGTTCCACTGGCACATGCTCCTCAAAACAGAAAAGACCTACTGAAGCAAACGATTGTTAGGATGCCTATCAAATTATTACGTGCGAGCGGGACAATATTAATCAAGCTTAGATCCATACAAACTGGCTCTCACAATACACAGCATTCTCCTATTAAATACCATAGAATTCTCCTAAGCAGCAACCAGCATTGACACGGCAACTATGGCTCTAAACAAGTGAAGTGTACAAGACTTGCAAACCTTCTTGACTTGCGTTTCAATCTCTTATCGCGAAGCCTCCGCTTTTTCTCATGGCGTTTATCTCTTCGTTTAGACCGCCTGTGCTTATCTTTCTTTGAACTTCTTTTTCTCTTCTTCCGCCTTTCATGGCTCGAGGAACTAAGGTCAGAAGATGAAGACGAATCTGTATCTGACTCACTATCAGATTCTGAGGAATCTATCTCAGAATCTGAAGAGCTTTCAGACTCAGATATCGAGTGTTTTCGCCTCTTCTTTCTTCGCTCTCTTGAAGATTTCTTGTGCTTTCCCCTTTTTCGACCATCAATAGTATTATTCTTCTTGTCTGCATCAAAGAATCATGCAATGATGAGGATTGGTTATGATTGCGAACTCACGACTTATGTAGCAGTAACCAATAGTAGAATATTTGTACCTCCAGTATATTCTCCACAACGAATTATCTTCACGCTAACAGTAGGTTTACCTTCCTCGTCACCCACACGTTCAATTTTTTTTAGTACCTCTTTCCCTTGAATAAGCTTTCCAAATACAACATTATTCCTGATGAAAAAACATAACAGTCAGAGATTAAGCGACGCCCAAATAAAAATCCACAATTACTGAAAAGATGAATTATATCTATAATTTATTCAAGGATCTTAAAAAATAAGCAAAGCAACACTAAGAAGGAAACCTATCAAGCTGATGATTTGGCCTGAAGGTAATATGAAAGTGTGATCCCAACTTGTCACGTTCAGCAACAGCCATCGATAAAAGACCAGGTTCCTCATGCCTTAGTTTCGGTGACTCATCTGGTAACATCAGAAATTGCTTTTGCTACTCAATATCATATTTCAAAGGACTAAGAAAAACATATCATCTTAACAAAGGGATAAGCACCAAATTCACTAAAGCAATGCCTTTAAAATGTACTTCTGTTTATTGATACAATATTAAGCAATGAACAATAAAGAAAAGAGATATCAGTATCAAACACACAATAGACTTTCCAGCTTCTCATGTGTTGCTGGGGTAAATGAAAAGAGATAGCTAATAAAGAATGCAATGGTAAACCGACCTGGAAATTTTCCAGCATATATACTTTCCCCAGCGGTACCTGAAAAGTGGATTACACAAATGAAATTTTGTTTCTTTATCACAGTAAATAACCCCAAGAAACTGTGTGCCACCGATGTAAGATCAGAAAAAGACAAGTATTAATAAATGTAACTGATAGCTCTACTTGAAAACTGTAGGTCAGAAGCCAAACTTTATAAATAATTATTGTACATACCATCTCGATTCACAAAGTCGCCAGCCTGAAAAAAAGTCAATAAAGGTTGTTAGACCAGTAGCAACCATGAATTTGAATTTGTTCGTACATAAAGTGTAGTCTTTGCGTGAGAAGACCTAAGGTTGAGCATGAACAACTAGTAGTACAACCTTAAAACTATATCACATGAAAAGCAGGTGTGGCGATCAGACCTGTATCCTACAGCATAAAGAACAGCAACGGACTAAAAGACGAACATCCAACCAATGTTGGGAAAGAAATAAAAAATATAAGACTGAAACATCATAACATTATTTTATAACTGAAAGGTGCAGAAAGAAACCTGTGCTGAGGAACCTTTCAGTATTCTGTGGAAAAAGGATCCTTTGTAATGCAAAGGTTTTCCACTTCTGGGTCCGATGCCTTTCTCCCCTATATAGATTTTATAAGGGGAAATAAATGTTAAGGGAGAAGGAAAGCCAAAATTTAAACTTATATACAGCAAGGAAGCAACAAGCTTAGCCAGACAGGAAACAAACCTGTGCATAGTGCACGGAAATTCTCTGATGTCTTGGGAGCGACTTCAGGAAAAAGCTAAAGAAACAAAGTTCACATTTTCAACACTTCTCCTTTATCAGGATAAATCCAAGCAAGAAAACATTAACATAGCCAAACACCATAGTACCTCAAAAACCATAGTCTCAGCTGGATCTCCATCAATGCATACATCCATATAAACCTGCGGATTCTTCTTTTTTGCCATGTTTTTGGTATAGCTCAAGCTATCCAAAGTTATGACCTGAAAAAACCAGAGAATACACAGAAAACACAAAAGAGACTTGAATATAAGATAGTCATGAAGAGTAACGCTAAACCAAACCCGCAGAAGAAATACAATCTAGCCATAGTTTCTTCGAAGGCACAGATGATAACAGCACTGAAAAACTAACAGCCACACTACAAGATACTTCACACTGGTCACAAACCAGTAAACCAATTCTACAGTCAGTGACAAATGACCGGAAAATTATAAAAACTTCTAGACCCATCAATCAATGACAATGTCTTTGCAGATATGAGAATTTCATGAGCTGAACAACGCACAGGATCATATAAACAGCGTGCACGGGAGATAAATCGTCAACCAATCCATCCAAATTTACAATTTCTAGAGAAAACCATGCCCACAACTACTCCCAGGTACCACGGACCTTGACGTTTCAAAAACAAAGAAATTCCCCCAAAAATTTAGGCCACCAAATACACTAAACCGGTCATATCAGTGAAGAATTGTGCAAATTATGACGAAATCATCGCACATATCAGAGAAACGAATGCTTCGACATGAAGAGACTGCGAATCGGAGAAAAACGAAGAGCGAAGAAGATGGTTCAGGGCGAAAATCGCTAGGGTTTTACCTGAGAAAACGCCGAGCCACAGGATAGAATGAGCAGGAGAAAAACCTAGCGGACACTTTAAAAAGAACAAACACCAGCTTGTCCGTATTGCCCTCTAGCTCATTCGTAAATTACAACTTTACCCTCAAAAATCTATTTTGCTCTGAAGTTTTCTCTCTGTTCAGTTCGTCACCATTTCCCACAGAAGCTAAAACCTCTCTTCTTCATCGATAATTCATTCGTCGGTCAATCAGAATCCGACTAGTTTGCTTCTCATGACCCTTCTGAGTTATCTACATTGTAATCCCTCAAAGTCGTTAGCTTTTCAAAGATTTTGCTCGCCTTCTAGAATTGCTCACAAGCTGTTCGATGGAAGTTCCCATAGAAATGCGACAACCTACATTAACCATTCAATCAGTGAATCCTTACGGAGAAAATCTCCGGCGAAAGCCCTTGCGATCTTCACGGAAAATCTCCAGCTGGGTTTTTGTGGGCGTAATATGGACGAGGTCACTCTTAGCCTAGCTCTTAAAGCATGTCGTGGAGACCCGAAACGCGGTTGCCAAATCCACGGGTTTTCCATAACGTCTGGGTTTACTTCCTTTGTCTGTGTTTTAAACGCTGTAATGGGTATGTACCGAAATGCCGGTCGATTTGGCAATGCTTTGTGCATATTTGAGAATCTGGTTGACCCTGATGTTGTTTCTTGGAACACTATACTCTCTGGATTTGATGACAATCAAGTTGCTCTGAATTTTGTTGTTAGGATGAAATCCGCCGGAGTGGTTTTCGACGCATTCACTTATTCCACTGCTCTTTCCTTCTGTGTGGGCTCTGAAGGATTTCGTTTAGGGTTGCAGTTGCAATCTACTGTGGTGAAATCTGGACTGGAGTCTGATGTTGTCGTTGGGAATTCGTTTATAACAATGTATTCGCGGGATGGAAGTTTCAGAGATG
The DNA here is from genome assembly GCA_002933915.1 of Eutrema heterophyllum. Lineage (NCBI taxonomy): Eukaryota > Viridiplantae > Streptophyta > Magnoliopsida > Brassicales > Brassicaceae > Eutrema > Eutrema heterophyllum. The sequence continues at coordinate 496,191 of PKMM01036428.1, forward strand.
CTAAGAGAGTTTTTGATGAAAAGCCGGTTAAGGATATGATTTCATGGAACTCTTTGTTGTCAGGACTTTCTCAAGGAGGCAATTTCGGGATTGAAGCAGTGGTTGTCTTTAGGGAGATGATGCGAGAAGGGGTGGAGCTTGATCACGTGTCTTTTACTAGCGTGATTACAACTTGTTGTCACGAAACCGACCTGAAGCTGGCCAGGCAAATCCATGGTTTGTGCATAAAAAGAGGTTATGAAACACTTGTTTCTGTTGGTAATATGTTGATGTCAAGTTACTGGAAGTGTGGGGTTATAGAAGTTGCGAAATCAGTGTTTTACCAAATGAGCGAGCGGAATGTTATCTCTTGGACAACAATGATTTCCGCGAATAAAGATGATGCTGTGTCCATCTTTCATAAGATGCGGTTAGATGGAGTCTACCCAAACGAGGTCACATTTGTTGGATTAATCAACGCTGTTAAGTGCAATGAGCAAATCAAAGAAGGGCTTAAAATTCACGGGATATGCATCAAGACTGGTTTTGCTTCGAAACTGTCTATTGGCAACAGTTTCATCACCATGTATGCCAAGTTTGAGGCTCTGGAAGATGCCAAGAAGGCTTTTGATGAGATAAATATCCAGGAGATTATTTCCTGGAATGCTATGATCTCTGGATTTGCTCAAAACGGATTCTCACACGAAGCTCTCAAGATGTTCTTATCAGCTGCGGCAGAAACAATTCCAAATGAATACACTTTCGGAAGTGTCTTAAGTGCAATAGCTTCTGCAGAGGATATATCTCTAAAGCATGGTCAGCGTTGCCATGCTCATATACTGAAATTGGGTTTATATAGTTGTCCTGTTGTTTCAAGCGCGCTTCTTGATATGTACGCCAAGCGTGGGAGCATCAATGAATCCGAGAAAGTCTTTAACGAGATGTCTGAAAGGAACCAATTTATTTGGACATCGATAATTTCGGCCTATTCAAGCCATGGGGATTTTGAATCCGTGATGAACTCGTTCCAAGAGATGGTTAAAGAAAACATAGCACCAGACCTGATCACTTTTCTGTCTGTGTTAGCAGCTTGTAATAGGAAAGGTATGGTAGAGAAAGGCTATGAGATTTTCAACTCGATGACCAAGGACTACAATCTTGAGCCGTCTCATGAGCATTACTCGTGTATGGTCGATATGCTTGGCCGAGCTGGGAGATTAAAAGAAGCAGATGAGCTTATGAGTGAGGTTCCTGGAGGACCAGGAGTGTCGATGTTGCAGAGCATGCTGGGGTCTTGTAGGCTGCACGGGAATGTGAAAATGGGAGAAAAAGTGGCTGAGCTTGCAAGGGAGATGAAACCGGAATGGTCGGGTTCTTATGTTCAGATGTATAACATCTATGCAGAGAAAGGACAGTGGGAAAATGCTGCAGAGGTTAGGAAAGAGATGAGGAAGAAAGAGGTGAGGAAAGAAGTAGGATGCAGTTGGATTGATGTCGATGACACTGAAGGTTCTACAACGATGCAAGGTTTCTCTTCAGGGGATAAGACTCACCCGAAATCTGATGAGATTTATAGAATGGTGGAAATTCTTGGATTGGAGATGAATTTAGAGAGAAAGGGTTGATTGCAGTTTAGGGCTCTTATTCGGAGTTTAGAGAAGCGAGGGAGTATATATATGATTGTGATTGTTTTTTTTTTCTTTCACCTACCTGCATTGGTTTTGTAAGGACCATGGTAAACCGGTTTAGCATGGTTCTCCGATTTTGACCTCATTGACCGGTTCGATTGATTGATGCAACACTGTATGATATTGATAGCTGAACAAATAAAAACTTTTGTTTGGGCTTCTTTTTTTTTTTTTTTGTAACAACATCTGTATTTGGATTTTTTTTTGGTCCCCCGTAAAATGGAAAAAAAACAAATCATTAACATCTTTAGGATTTGAGAAGTGGACAACTCATGTTTAGTTGACATATTAGTTTGGGCGAAGTCAAAAGAATAAAACAGGATTAGTTTGGTTGATATCATTTCCGAAAAAGAAATCAACATAAAACAGGATTAATTACAAATAAGTTGCTTGCTTTTTTCTGTTAGCCAGAAGAGAATATGATGGCTTTAAGGTATGAGTTTGGTGCTGGATTAGGTAATTTATATTTGAAACAAAATAATTTATATTTTCTTAATTAGTAGTTTTGAAATTATTCTTAAGCAACTTAAAAAGAGGGAAGGTATAAAAGTTTTTTTCTCTCTCTCAAAAGAGCGAAAAGCTGAGCTCATTCCACGTCGTTCGCCGGCGTCTCTCAATAAGTCGGAATCCTATTCCGCCGTTGATTTCAGATCCTCCCCTTCTCATGGGAAATAAAAAACCAGCCAAAAAATCTCATCCACCCAAATCGAAAACTTCACCCTCCAAAGCTGAAACTCCACCAAAGCCGAAAGACTCCACCTCGTCAGAATCCTCGCCCCCCTCGGACTTCTCCAAGGAAATAGTTGGGATTTCAGGTCCCCTCTCGCCGGAAATTTCTTCGCCGAGGTCAAAGAATGCCCAATCGACTGTCAATGTGACAGACTTGGCCATATCCACTTCACCAGATCTAGCGGAAGTCACTGTGACAACTGCTAAGGAAGTCGTCGCATCTGTGAAAATTGTACCAACAACCGAGCCAGAATCGACAGAGATTCAGCCTGGCAAAGTTTGCTCTGGCTCAATTCGAAAACTACTGCGAAAGCTGCTATAGCGGCGGACCCAGTTCAAGACAGAAATCAATCTTCATCAGCGACAAATTCATGGGTTAATCTTGCAAAGGGCAATGCCAAGCTGCTGAAGAAAAAAGGTACAACCTTCACACTGAACTCAGGTGAAGTTTGCGTTGAAATTCCGGATCCAGTGATTGAAAGGAATAGAAAATCTTAGGAATTTTTTTATCCTCGGGCAATTCTATTCACATCCTCCCTCCCAGGGAACAATTCACAACATTGTCAATGGAATTTGGAGTAAGCAATACAGAGACGTGGTTGTGACGAAGATGGAAGGAAACACTTTTCTCTTCAGGATTCCGAACTCTTTTACTAGAAATCGGGTCATAAAACAGCGTATGTGGCAAATTGAGGGCCAGACAATGTTCGTAGCCAAGTGGGAACCAGGTATTGTGCCTGAAAAGCCAGAACTTACTTCAGCTCCGATTTGGCTAGAGCTCTGCGATGTCCCTCTGCAATTCTTCAACGATGAAGGGTTCGAGCGTATAGCCGGTTTGGTAGGTGATCTTAAATTTCTGTACCTATCAACAGCCAACAAGACTAATCTTGAAGTCGCAAAGGTCCTTACTCTAATCGACCCAAGGAAACCTCTTCCTGAAGCGGTGAACATGAAGTTTCAGTCAGGTGCTATCAAAAGGGTTCGAGTATCGAGTCCCTGGATGCCACCAGTTTAAGAAATTTGCAAAGGGATAGGACACAGCCGTCGCTACTGCAAGCAGGCGCCTATCACTTGTAAAGAATGCTCCTCAACAACTCATTCACCTGATAAATGTCCAAAAGGAAAAAAGGAAGTTGTAAAGAAAAGGAGAAATCAAAAGCAATATAGACATGCCATACAATTTGCCTCCAAGGAGATCTCCGAGAAAGGTAAAGAAGTGGTGCTCCCTGAGGAGGTGGAACATGAGGTTATCAAAGACAGTTCAGGGTCAGCGGGTCCTGAGAAACTAAGCACCTTGGTTATCATTCCACCAGAATCACTGCACGTAACCTCGAAAGCTTTAATTCAGGGCGAAACAAGTGCAAAAAACAGCTCAGGTCAGTTGAATGAAAGTCAAAGCAATCTACTGTCGGTTATAGAAGCAAAGAGCTCAGAATCATAAATGGAAGACGACTCATCAGACGTTTCATTTTCAGCATCAGAAGAAGATAATTTTGTGGAAGTAAGGTCTAAGAGGCGGAAGAAGGGGGGTCGAGGCAAGGGCCTCAAACCAAACCTTTAAGTATGTGTACAAAACGTTTTTGTTGGAATGTCAGCGGCTTTAATATTTCAAGTCACCGTAGCGGTTTTAAAAAATGGTTTAAACTACAAAAAACAGTTTTTGGAAGTATTATAGAGACGCATGTGAAACGACCGAAGAATGAGAAGTTTATAAAATGCATTCTTCCCGGCTGGTCTTTTGAGGAAAATTACGACTTCTCTGATTTGGGTAATATTTGGGTTGTTTGGCACTCGAGTGTCAAAGTGGTGGTGGTTGAGAAATCTCTGCAGATGGTCACTTACAAGGTGTTGTTACCAGAATCGCAAAGTTGGATTGTGGTTTCTTTAGTTTACGCTGAAAATGACGATGAGGCTAGAAAGGAATTATGGAAGGAGCTTGTTGCCATTGGAAGATCACAGCTCATTGCAGCGACTCCATGGATTGCCCTTGGATATTTTAATCAGACTCTAATCCCCACTGAGCACTCGAATGCACCAACTCTAAATGTGGGAAGGATAATGAGAGAGTTTCAGACTTGTCTGCTTGATGCAGAGCTGGATGATTTGTTATACAAAGGCAATACATTTACATGGTGGAACAAGAGAAAATATAGGCATGTGGCAAAGAAGCTGGATAGGGTGCTGGTTAACGAGAGTTGTTCTCTGGCTTTTGGCTCATCTTACGCGATGTTTGGAGAACCTGATTTCTCGGACCATGCCTCTTGTCTAGTGATGCTTGATTCTGTGAGCCAGAGGGTAAAGAAACCTTTTAAGTTTTTTAACTTCCTTCTACGGAATCCAGAGTTCATGGAGTTGATTGGAAGAAACTAGTTTTCCAATAACATCACAGGATCAGCTATGATGCGAGTTTCCAAAAAGCTAAAGGGAATGAAAGGAGAAATTAGAAGTTTCAGTAGAGAAAACTTTTCAAATATGGAAAAGAGAGTGGTTGAGGCACATGAGAAAGTCATGCATTGTCAAAGGAACACCCTTGCTGATCCGTTCTTGACAAATGCCTCTCTTGAGCTTGAGGCTGAGAGAAAATGGCACATTCTTGTCTCGGCTGAAGAAAGATTCTTCTACCAGAGATCTAGAGTAACGTGGTTGGGTGTTGGAGACTGCGGATCTTCGTATTTTCATATAATGGTTGCCACCAGAAAATCAATAAACACCATCCAGTACTTGCTAGATAATAATGGGACAAGGATTGAATCGCAGGTGGGCATAAGAGACCATTGTGCCGAATATTTCACAAACTTGCTGGGCAGTCATGTAGGTCCCTCAATGCTGGTGCAGAGTGACATGGAATTACTACTGCCTTACAGATGCTCCCTGACTCAGATTGAAGAGCTACAAGGTCAGTTTTCTGAAAATGACATAAAAGAAACAAAACAAGTGGACCAGATGGCTACTCACCTGAATTTTTTAAAGACTGTTGGAGTATAGTTGGGGGTGAAGTCACAGATTCAGTTAAAGAATTTTTTAGCTCGGGCCAGTTACTAAAACAGTGGAATGCTACTACTTTAGTGCTAATCCCGAAAATTCCAAATGCGGCAAGTACTTTAGACTTCAGACCTATCTCTTGTCTAAATACGATGTACAAGGTTATTGCTAAGTTGTTAGCTAACAGACTGCAGAAGCTGCTGGCTAAGGTAATCTCTCTGTCCCAATCAGCGTTCCTACCAGGTAGATCAATGGCAGAAAATGTCCTCTTAGCTACATAAATCGTCCATGGCTATAACTATAGAAATATCGACCCGCGTGCCATGTTGAAAGTTGATCTGCGAAAAGCTTTTGACTCAGTTAGATGGGACTTCATCGTATCTGCCCTGCGAGCCATGTCTGTGCCGGAGAAATTTGTGTCCTGGATCAAGGTTTGCATTTCTACACCAACTTTCTCTATCTCTGTGAATGGAAATGTTGGAAGATATTTCAAAAGCACCAAAAGACTACGACATGGAGACCCTTTGTCCCCATACCTATTTGTTTTGGCTATGGAGGTGTTTTCGAGACTTCTTCAATCGAGATTTGATGCAGGCTATATTCACTACCATCCAAACAACGAAGATCTCTCACTATCGCATCTAATGTTCGCAGACAATGTAATGATTCTCTTTGATGGTGGTTCCTCTTCTCTGCATGGGATAACATAGGCTCTTGATGACTTCGCTTCGTGGTCGGGCCTACAGGTAAACAAAGACAAAACCCAATTGTTTTATGATGGTTTGAGTCAACAGGACTCCAATACTATTGCTACTTTTGGCTTTCCCATTGGATTTCTACCTCTCAGATATTTGGGGTTACCTTTGATGAGTCGAAAACTAAGAATTTCATAGTATCAGCCGTTGTTGGAAAAGCTTACAAAACGCTTCAGATCATGGGCTGTCAAAGCTCTGTCTTTTGCGGGGAGGGTTCAGCTGATTGCTTCTGTCATAACTGGAACAGTTAATTTCTTGACATCAACTTTTCTGCTTCCTAAAGGCTGCCTGAAAAGGATTGAAGCATTGTGTGCAAGGTTTCTTTGGTCAGGGAACATTGATGTCATAAAGGGGGCAAAAGTAGCATGGGCAGGGGTATGCTTACCGAAAAAAGAAGGAGGAGTGGGACTGGGAAGATTCACGGATTGTAACAAAAATCTCTGCCTCAGATTCATATGGATGTTATTTGCTGATAACGGTTCTCTATGGGTTTCCTGGCACAAGCTTCACAACCTCAGGGGCAGGTGCTTCTGGGGAATTGGGAAATCTGCCAGTGATTCTTGGACTTGGAAAATGATTATGTATTTAGGCATATGGCTGAAAGATTTTTGTATGCTCTTGTTGGTAATGGTCGAGATGTTTTTTTCTGGCAGGATACATGGACTCCTCTCGGACCACTTATCAAAATCCTTGGCGTTGAAGGACCGAGAGATCTATGTGTCCCACTCTCAGCAAAAGTGGCAGATGTTTGCAATGAGGAAGGATGGACCCTACCTTCACCGCGCTCTGAAATTGCCTTAAATCTCCATATTCACTTTTCCACCATTGCTTTACCAAGGTCTGACTCTCCTCCTAATTCTTATTGTTGGATTGTTGATGGTTTTGATTGTCAAGGGTATTCCTCATCTAGAACTTGGGAATCGCTTAAACCAAGGCAGGAGGAGAAATCGTGGGCTAATGTAATTTGGTTCATAATAAAACTTTTCATCGTGGATTTTTTTTTTGTTTAGAATCAGTTGTAAGTAAAACTGTTTCAGCATATGACTAACCAAAGAGTGCTTTACCAATGTTGTTGTTCTCCAAGAACTCATAACGGTTAAAAAGAAACTTACATGTTCATTACATGGCACATCGAGCAAAATTAGTGCAATAGAAACTAAAGTCCTTTTGCATTCCTTATAGTTTCCTCTTCATCAAAATGTATGTTCCTTTTGCATTTCTTCTAGTATTCTTTTGCATTTTATTAAGATAGTTGTTATGTGTTTTGGTTTTTAAAAACTACTTCTGAAGTAAGTTAGAATAACTTTTGCGTTTCATTAACAGTCCACTCAAACCATGTCCATAGGCAACAACATTTTCCTAAAACAGAAACGATCATCTTCTTCATAAAACATAAACTTGTCTAGTTCTCTCCATTTATTCCTTTCTCTCTCATCTTCTTCATAAAATAGAAACTTCTCTAGTTCTCTCCATTTATTCATCTCATATCTTCTCCAACTTTCTTACATTTTTTAAACATGGATAAGAAGAAAGCAAGGAAAATGCGTAGAGCAAAATCTAGCTAGGGAGAGAGATTATTCAAGTCTTGAAAAAATTCAAAAGGATGAACTTTCAACATACAAACAAGTGGATGTTGGTTCATTCTATTTGTTTCTCTCACTTTTGGTTGTTTTGTTTTATTTGTTTTTACCTCGTAAGAAAGTTGATTTATCTCGGTTTAGTAAAGAGATTAGGTGAAATGGTTAAACACATATATAGACAATGTGATGAGAGAGAAACATAGCAAGCACGCCAAAACTATACACATCGGATTTGTGTGACAAGTGGCCTTTAATGGCATACTCCGGAGCCAAGTATCCGCTGCATGCACAATACATTACAGCTAGTTAGTTATATTGTATCCCAAAAACAAATCTACATTGGGAGGTGAGGTGAAATGATGTACGTTCTCATCGGTAGTCCAAACTGATTTGAGTCTACTGGGGACCTATATTGAGAAAATAATTACTCAAACTAATTTGTTCTCCGATAAATTATTATGAAAACCGTACGTCTCCTTTGTTATGTTATGCAGGTATTTAATTATTATGAAAACCGTACGTTCACAGCGGCCGTAGTTGGATGTGTGCCGGTGGTGACACCAATCACCAAGGAGAACATAAGATACATGGAGACTAAACGCAAGAAGATGGGTCACGTTTATATCTCTGATATCGATTTGCCTTTGGCTTGACCATAAGCTTTTGATAAAACTTACAGTGGCAGAGAAACACCTCTTTTACAATAGAGTGAAATCTCCGCCTATACAAATCAATCATACGCTTACATACTCTGTCTTAGACTCTTATGTAAATTCGAGAAATCTGTTGTCAGGGTTTTTGCTAGAATCCTTCCATTTTGGGCTTTGAGCACGACCCGGCCCGGCCCAGTAATTTATTTTAGTTTTCAGCGTATAAATACAATTTTACCAATCGTCTTCTTACTTCATCAACACTGAAAAAGAAAACCTAGAATCCCCGCTGCGCAGACAATGGGTCCTAAGGGTACGTTCGATCTTTGCTCAGTTTCCTCTATATATGTTTCATTATCTGTTTAGATGGTGTAATTGCGCTTTAATTTGTCACTGTTTTGAAAATTATTTCCGTGTCGATGAAGATATACTTCGTTTATCCATTCTTAATTCGATCAATTAGTATTCCTCGTACCATTTTGTGTACTGGGTTAGTCCCAAAGGGAGTTTTTCGATCTTCTGGTTGATTGGCCTAAGAACAGTAAACCTTTCAATCATTCATGTAGCCAAAATTGTATTGTGTATTAGTATTTGTTCTCTGATTATGGACTGAATAATCCAGCTTTGGCTCTGATAGTTATGTTTGATTTGAATTAGTGAATTATCATATCGAATATTACAATGTCACTTTTCTTTTCTGAATAAACCGTAGTTTCTTTAGTTGTCTTCTTGCTTTAGACTAATGTTCTTAGTTTAGCTGAAACAGTGAATATATATATATATATANGATGTGCCATGTAATGAGCATGTAAGTTTCTTTTTTTTTAACCGTTATGAGTTTTTGGAGAACAACAACATTGTTAGAGCACTCTTTGATTAGTCATTTTGAAAACATCTATATGCTTAAACTATACTAAGCATATAGATTCTGAATTTGGTTCAGAATCTATTATGATTTCGAGATTTGTTCCAAAAAAATCAAACTTAATGGCTTTCCCTAGACTCTATTAAAACTTTTCATCGTGGATTTTTGGTTTGTTGTTCATAACTCAAAAGATGATTTTTTACTTGATATGAATTATCACCAACTGGTTTCTCAACTGTAATCAAAGCCTGTAGCCCATCGGTACAAAAAAAAAAAAAAATTGATAAAAGAATTTAAGCATTGTCACCCTAATTATCTTTTCGAGCTTAATAAATAATGTGGAAAGTTTCAAATCCTTCACTTCATCATAGATGTTTTGGCATATATTATAGTTTTATGTTTGTTATTAGTAAAAGTCAGGAAAGCATCAAATTAAAAGTCTCATACACAGCTGATTATAATTGACGACACAAAATAAAATGAAGTTAAAAAAAATCGTATTTTGCAACATAGCTTCTACCAAGTTTCAAACTAAATCATATTTTCTAGAATAGAAGACTCGGATGGTGGTTGAAATGAATTCAAACTAAACCACACAACTTAACGTCTTTTTTTTATATTGAAGTCGAAAATATAAGAGTATATTACTATTAACTGAACAAGTAATTATCTCTATGTTTACTATACAGCAAAAAAAAAGTTGTTGACATGTTAAACTTAGAGAGTTAGGAGTATGATCTTTAGGAGTGATTTGAGAAGATGTGAATAGCGAAAGATATCGATAATTTTTTCAGAGTTTGGAGTGAAGATTTAAATGTTGTGAGTAAAAGGACTGATCAACAAAATTTTAAAGCGTAGATAATTGTGTATCAGATTTTATATATTCATTCATTGTGTGTAATGACAGGACATTTTATGAAGATCATATAATCCGGATTCGAATATCAACTGTCGTCGTGGGTCGGATCTCTAATTGTAAAGCATATACGTAGTTGGTGTCTTGGTGACTTCTACGTTTATTAATTTGGGCATATACGTTTTGCTACGTAAATTTGCATTGACCAATTGTGAATTTCATGTAATGATCTTTTATTTTCATATAAATGGTCTATAAATTAATTAATTTCCGAGAGAAAATAGTTTTGTCAAAAATTCATAAGGTTGTTCAATTATAAGGTGAACCTTTGACAACAACAAAAAAAAAAAAGGTGAACAAATATATTGCGTAATCAAAACGAGACAGACTTGAGTGTACTATACATATCAGTTTTGTGCAAACTGCAAAGTGATGAAAACACCTGTTAACTTGATTTTATCAAATATTGTAATTACATATAAAAAATCAATTCATGATCTGTTGAAACTGCCTTTAAATTAAAAGGAGTATCAAAAACTTCAAAACACAATTAATGCGCGTGAGCACGCTCTAAGCAGGCGAGTGAAGCATATTGGTTGTCTTCTATTTCTGGTTTAAAGATTTTAACTTAAATCCCACGTCACGAAAAAAAAAATATATATATAAATTTCTTAACGCCCAATTTGCTTTCCATATTTCCATTACCCGAAACCCTAATCCCCAATTTCTCTTCCGATATTTCGATCACGATAACTCAGAAATCAAGATAGAAATTCGAAAAAAATCGGCGATCAAGTCTCGTTCAGACATTCCAGAAGGTGATCTCTTGTTCGATTTTCTTTTTTTGTTGTTGTTTCGATGTTGGTGTTCATCCCTTGATCTCTAAGAAAAAAAAACTTGGATCGAGGTTCTTTGCTGGTTTATTGTTTTGACGGTTCCTTTTTATCGTTTGGAAGTTGTTTTGGTTTGTCCTGCGACAGATTATCCGAAGAATTTATTGGGAACTGAGTTTGGATTAATCTGTTTGTATTTCCTGTGAATGATCGCGATTATGTTGGTTGTTATTCCTGTTTACGAATGATTTTACTGATTCATTTTAATTTTTTTCGGATTCTTACGATTTGTGTTCCTGGGTTTATGGATTATTACATCAACCAATACTTTTTAGCGGAGTTTATTTGGACTCTTTGGTTGAAATCTGTGTTAGTGTTAAGATTGTATCTTTTTCACATATTGAAAAATGTATGATCTTCTGCTTTGAGTATTTGCCAGTCTGAGATATTAGCCTTTTTATTTTGAAAGTTGCGCTCATATATGGAGATTTTTCTTTTTCAGGTATTAAGTCGACAGAGTGAACTATCATGAGATTCAGAAAAGGAAGTAGAGTTGAGGTATTTAGCAACAAAGAGGCGCCTTATGGTGCGTGGCGACGTGCTGAGATTATCTCGGGTAATGGACATACCTACAATGTTAGATATTACTCTTTCCAACTTGCACTCGAGGAGGCAGTAATGGAGAGAGTTCCAAGAAAGATAATTAGGCCGTGTCCTCCACAAGTGGATGTAGAGAGATGGGAGACTGGTGAATTGGTGGAAGTTCTTGATAACTTTTCCTGGAAAGCTGCCACTGTTCGAGAAGAGTTATGTGGAAAGTACTATGTGGTTCGGTTACTTGGGACTCCAGCGGAATTTACATTTCACAAAGTAAACCTCAGGGTCCGACAGTCGTGGCAAGATGAGAGATGGGTTGCAATTGGAAAGGTAATTTCATTTATCTTATGTTATCTTCTCACTTCTTATAGCTAATGTACTCTTGTCAATGTCTTATTTTTCTTCTCTCCATTAAGACTTCCTGCTTGGTCATGTAATTCTACGCACATGTTCCCTCTTCCATTTCTAAGAACTTCTGGGTCTGGTTCGAGGTGGCAATTTGCATAGTCTCTTAACGATATTAATTGTTTGAAATAATCTTTAACTAATTTGCTAATGACCTTATACATTGACTAACTGTCGTGTTATCATTTTCTCAGATATCAGGTTCTGTGAAGTCATCCACTCTGACTGGATCAGATGTACATCAGAAGCTACAGCCCCAAATGAACACCATACTTCTTCACGAGCCTAGTGTTGTCTCTGCTAGAATATTAAAGAGGCCATCACCTTACAACTGGTCTGAATGTGCTGAATCATGCACAGGAAACCCTAAGAAGATACGATCACTGGAAGCTTCCTCTACGAATTGCAAAACTGGTTGCTGTCAAATGGTCAGGGTAAGATCAAAAGGTTTTAGTGAGAGTGTTTGTGCAGGAAGCTTGGTCGCTGATGATTGTGATGATAGCGATGCATGCTCAGTTGGTAGTTGTAGCGTTACTAGTTATGATGAGAGTAATATGCCACCTTCTATGCTAGATGGCTCTAGTCAACAGACAGACTCATGTAACAGCGATGCTGAATCTTCTTGTGGCCTTGCGGGAGAAGCAAGGCGGAAACATTCATCAGGTGATGGAGCAAGAAGGTCCTGTAGGTCTGAACTATATACCTACCGCAGTACTTTGGGGGACTTATTTGCTTCTGGCCCCCTAAGTTGGGAACAAGAAACATCATTAACTGATCTCCGTCTTTCTCTTAATATATCAGATGATGAACATTTGATGGAGGTAAGAAATTTGATATCTGCTGGTACCCGCAGTCAATTTTGCTAGTATCAATCAGAATTCATTCTTTTCTTTTTGATTCTTATGGTCAAGTCTGATCTACTTGTCCTGGCAATATTTTCCCGCAATGTGGATTCAACTGTCATATATTGTTCTTTCCCAGTGGATTTTATATTGAGTGTATAGACAGCAGAATATAAGTATGTACGGAAACTCTGATTAGAATGAAAATTTCTGAGGTTCATTATGGTGTTCTTTTCTACAGCTTTGTCAGATTTCCCTTAGTTTCCTTTTTTGTAATTCCTGGAGGAAGTTAAAGCAAAATTCATGTATACATACGCTGAGATATCATATTTTAAAGGCTGTCCATGTATTCTGTGATATCAATTTTGTAGAGTATGATGTTATGTTCCTCGTTTCGTGGAACACTTGTGTGTTGATATACTGACTCCATCTTGTTACTTGTGACAAGATGGGTATTTTCCTTGTCAGTAACAGTACTGTGGATTTTCATTCAGTGCAAATATGGCATGTGAAACCTGTCTGATCTATTTAGTGTTTCTACTGGTAGCTCTATGAAGTGTGTTGCATAAAGGTGTGAGTTTCCTAGTCATTCCTCTGGACATTATTGATTTCCCCCTACGTTTTTCAGGAACAGTGTCGCCTTGTTCCGGGCATGCAGACCTTGTGCTTTTAGAGGTCTAACTCTGATACTGGGGGTTTACGACTTCTCCCTTGGCCATCTGAATGGTGCAAGATCATACCTGTTCTCCCTCAAAACATAACTGACTTTTATGCTGTTTTTATTCTGTCGGTATCTTGATATTGCGGCTTGTTTCAGGTGTCCTGGAGTCGGCTTTGTACACAGGGCTTGAAAGCTGTGCTTTGAGCAGGTTTCCTTAGATATATTTACAGACTGGTTGGATAAATTTGCTGATAACATGTTAAGATAGAGTAATTTCTCCTTACACTCTCTAGTTCACTCGTTATATATTGCAGTGCTATCTTTGTGGTATTGTCTATGCTCTGCTTGCTTCATTAGAAATGCATGATGTAGATGCTACCACGTCTAATTAGCATTGCCTTTCTAAGCAATTCTGTTTCAGTTATGTTGGTTCTTTTTTGTTTGTTATTCCTAAAGGCATAGTCCATTGACGCCCAGTCTTTTTGGAGATAAGCGTTGTAGCCTGGTGAGAGGTAAGAGTGAAATGGCATGAATAGGGTTAAGGTGTCCCCATACCTGGAAGAGACTATTTGCTGTGCTCATCCAGACGATTGGCATCAACTTTGATACTACAACAAGTCATGAACTTGCAATTTTACTTTATATAAATACAACCCCTCACTGGATAATTAAATTGTATAGTTATGTTGGTAATTGACCCAAGAAAATTAAAGAAATGATGAATGGTAGACTGGTAGTGTAATGAAGTTGATTAAAAGTATATATATATATATATATATATATATATATTTTAGCTAATAAGTTTTACTACGATACCTTTGCGCAAACTAATTCAATTTTTACTAACGTTTTTGTAATCTTTGTTAATCTAAAAGAATTAACCTTTTTTTGCTAAAAATCTTAAACCTTACCTGGAAATGGAGCCTTAATTCCCAAATGTCTCTTCGGATCACTGTTTAATCACAAGGATAAAATTCGATCAGTCTCAATGTAAATATGGTATGCGAATATTTGGTAAATTCATCACCTTTTAGGTCGTAATATCCCACTCGCCCCCGAGTTTCACAATTTCACCGATTCATTAAAAAAAAAAAAAAGGAAGCTTTTGTGACGAATTCGTGGGAACTGAGTTTTTTGGAATCGTCTAGATTTGTGATACTCTCTGATTCGAAATTTGTTTTTGGTCTTTCTCTGATATTTGACTATTTGAAGTTTGTTTCACAGATTAAAGTTGTTCTTTTTCTCTGCTCAGCTCGGAGCGGATTCCATTTCCTGGTAAACCGTTTCAATGATATACACGAAGAGAGCTTCGCTTCTCGGCTCTACCTGTAAGCTACGCTATTCGTTTTGTGTTTCATATGATTCCCTGAAATGTCTCGATCCTGTGTTGAGAAATCTGAGCACAGCTGCGGAGAGATTGGGTTTCGTTAAACCTAGTAATGGAAATCCCACTAAACCTAGTAGTGGTGGACAGAGCCAGACACGGAAGAGTCCTAACGCGAATGATTTGCGAATCCAGTCTCATAACCAGGGAAGTGCACATTTTCAGCAAGCTCATAGTGGTCACGGGTTCACGGGGATTTAGAGCTCGGCGACCGGTGTCAAGATATGGTCGAGCAGCTTGATGCAAGTAGACTGAAGAAAGAATCAAAGGCGGGTCTTGTACCGGTCAAATCATCAGACATAGCAAAAGAGAAATTACAGAAAATGGCGAGAGGGGGAAAGTTAAGGCTTGGATATATGGCGGCTGGAGATGCTTCTCGTCCGGAGAACAGAGAATTCTATATGGCATTGAAGGGTTTAAAGGAGCATATGGTGGAAATTGGTTATGTGCCTGAGTCTAAACTTGCATTGCACGATGTGGAGCAAGTGAGTAAAGATGAAAACCTTTTTAACTACAGCGAGAAACTTGCTTGCATCTCGTCATTTCTCGACACTCCCGCTCGTTCTGTAGTACGAGTGCTGAAAAATTTACGTGTCTGCGTTGATTGCCATAACGCAATGAAGCTGATGTCGAAGATAGTTGGGAGAAAGTTGATTTCACGAGATCCAAAGAGATTTCACCATATGAAAGATGGTGTTTGCTCTTGTAGAGAGTATTGGTGATAAATTACGGCGTTTCTTTTTGCTTCCCACACAGAGAGTAGCAAAAAGATTAAACATATTTATTTCCTTTTCTTTTGACTATGACAATACCAATGTTCAAAAAATCGCTAGGCGCTAGTCGGGCGGTTGGGTTGGGCATAGCGCATAACCCAAAAATCGGAGATTAATCGGGTATTAGTTTTTAACTATTTTTTTTATTAAATTTATATTAAAACTATATATATGATGTTGAATATAGAATATTATGTGGAAAATCTGTATTAATAAAATATAATTTTATAAAATAAAAATAAAAACATAAGATATTAAGTAAAAGTTATTATAAATTCATGGAAGAATATATTGTATTGTATACTTAATTTCATGAAAGAATATATTGTATTATATATGTAAACAAATATATTGCAGCATTTAATTTTTTTATAAGCCCACGAATATTTTTGTATAAGACAATGAAAACCCACGAAATATTTTTATCAGACCCATGAAAGCCCAACAAAAAGTTGTACCAAATTTCAACCATTTGGTTTGAAAGGAAACCACTTTCTCGACCCAAAAAAAAAAAAAAAAAAAAAAAAGAAGAAGTTCCACATCGGAAATCTTTGAGAAACTAGGAGAAGAAGTTGTATTATAAATACAACTCTTGATTACTCTCCCAAACAACTTAATAGATTGTGTAACTATTGGGCCGATTTTTTTTAACAATTGGCCCGATTCTTTTTTAACAATTGGATTGAATTTTTAATAATTGGGTCTATCTTTTGATAAAAATTGGGCCGGTTTTTTTTTAAAAAATCGCCGATTAGTTAAAAAAACGTTGAAATCGGGAGAAAAATCCGTTAACCGATTTCTTCACCGCCCAAGTACAAATCGCGGCGGTGGACCGCCGCTTAGCGTTTAAACGGGCGCCTAGGCGGCCGACTTTTAGAACATGGGACAATACTACAATTTCTTTTCTTTCAATCATTAAACATGGGCTTTCTCGGCCTGTAATATAAAATAATGGCCCAAGTTTAAAATTATAAACTTTATATATTCCGACCAAACAATCGCATACTTCTCCGCCGAACCTGTTCCTCCTGCTCAACTAGAGTGACCAGATAATTTCGTAACATTAAAACTTGAAAAGAAAAACATTACAGGCCGAGGAAGCCCAATTTCTCACGATACGCGAGAAAAAACACTGGTGTCGTCACCTAGTTTCCCGTGTATAACTCGCCGCCGCCAGCTCACGGCCTCCGAGCACTAAGAAGTTTGACGTCGTCGATCACCGGCCCACACAAGCTCGAGAAATCGTCGTTTCTCATCGCGTAAAACGTGCTGTAGAACGTAACCCTAGTTCGACCCGAGACGGCGACGAATCTCAGTGACGCTCGCTTGAATCCCCCTTTCCCTTTCGATTCGTACGGCACCTTGATCGTGTCTTTCCCGGCGAAAGCTTCGACGATCATGGATCCAGCGCAGGCGTTGCTTGCGTCTCCGACGGCGAAGGAGAGGACGTAGGTTTTCCCCGGGATTGTGCGGACGACCTGTGCAACGGCGCTCTCTTTCCCGGCGACGAGTTCGACGGCGCGACGGCCTTGAGGGACGGAGAAATGGTCGGAATCGATATATTTGACGGCTTTAAGAGATTCGACCATCCATCCCGGTAACGGAGAGTGGTCGTCGACGGAATTGGGTGGGATCAGAACTCCCGATGATGTGTTGGGTAAAACCCATGGGCCTTCCTCGAATCCTCCGTTCTTCAGAATGTTCTCTGCAAACAAACAAACAAAACAAAATTTAAAAATTGACCCCACGAGTCTTAGATATTTCCGTATTTGACCCACGAAGAATATCTTGTTATGAAAGGAAACCCATAATTAATTAAGTTGCAATAATTTCATCAAGTAACATATAGGAGGAACACAAGACTCTCACTGTTGGTGGGACGAGGAGGATAAAGAGCTCTGATAGCAACACCATCAATAAGTGGTCCACAAGCAGGATCTTCCTCAACACCTGGATTATGTATCACAATCTCTGCATACTCGCTCTGTGCCTTAAAAGCCCACGAATACTGATCCCAACCTGAACTACTATACACTGTTTGGATCGGCATCACTCCGTGGCGAGGAGCCACAGAAACGTTTAGCTGCTCGTCCTGTGCGCATGTTCGAGCCGCACTGAACGTGATCGAATAGTAAGACCCCTTTTTAACATTGATCTTTTGTTTGATTGATGCTTCGTTGCCTAGACGCACTGCGAATGCGCCTTTAGGCACGACGAGGATCATGTCGCCTTGTTTGTGTCCTGAGGGAATGTACTCGACGAAGCCTGAGAGTTCCCAATTCGGGATTGCTGTTTTGTTCATCACTTGTGTTCCTTTCATGTCCGAATGTCGTGGACCTTGTTCGAAGTCACCGTTTGGTAGTAGTCCTGTTTTTTTTTTTTTTTTGTAAGAGACGGAACAAAAAGAAGTTAGATTCGAGATCTTATTAATGTGCATATTTGTGAAAATTTTGTTTAATAACATAACAAATAGATCATGTGATTCAAAATAATGCTTCGTTGCCTACACTAGTTATAAAATTTGATCTTTGTAATTTTTTCTATATATCAATACATCAACTTGGATTATATATAGTTTGTTACATATAAGGTTCGTTACGATTTCTACGTAATACTCTATCTGATCTAATTTAGTTGATGTTTAAGGATTTTACAGACAAATTAAGAAGTCACACACAATCATAAATTTTTTTTTTTCTATATTAAAACATCATTTATCGTCTAATTAAAATATAATTTAACCAATAAATTATAAAAACTTTAATTTTGCATTGAAAATGTAAATCATCAATTAAAATGAAACAATTTTTTTTTGCTTAAACGTCAACTAAATTGGATCAGAAAAAGTATAAATATAAATGTAACAACCGAATGAAAATCAATTTTCTGTGTATACAATTTTGGAACTAGTGTAGCTATTGGTGACAATGATTCTAGTTAAGTACATTTTCACTTTTGTTTAACATGGGAATGTCTAATGAATTTTGCTATTTTAGATCTATCCATCTATGATGATGATATAAGAATTGAATAAAACGTTGAAGTATGAAATAAATAAAAATAATAAAAAATGTTGCAGATGGGAAGGTGTGAGTAATTTAGTGATGCATTTACTGTAAACCATTGACAAACACCATGTGCATTTACAGATCTGTCTCACTGTAACAGGTCATACTTCTATCCATTATTCTCTTTTAAGTATTTTTTTTTCTTAGTATTTAAAAATTCCCAAAGTTATTCTGTTTTGTTGACTGGTTTAATTAACCTAGTCTATAATGATGATACACAAAGAAAGAAAATTAACATATTAATTAAAAGATAGCTAGATTGCCGTATTTATGTCACTAACTCATCGGTTCTCAAGTAGTGTTCAGCATGTTCGTCAAATATGTCATTTTATTTCATGATTTGTGGTGCAAAACAAATGATTTTTTTTTTTGTTGTTGCTAAGAATGTAAATATTTCATTAAAATGAAAATGATTAGGTGTTACGACCTAAAAGATGAATTACAAATGAATTATTTTGACGACAAACAAATTTTGGATATACAAGTTGTATAATGCTATGAATCAAACTGTAGAAACTTTCAAAAAACGTATTTCTTAAATACTGATAATACTTGTTTTTGGTAGTTAACGACCGTATTTTTATTTGGTTTGGCTAATATATAAATAGTAAAATGCGAGATTTGTATGCAAAATATATAGAATAAAGAACGTACCATCTTTGAAGCAAAAGGCAACGTGGAAGATCGAGTGAAGTAGAAGAAGCATTACCACTCCCTTCTCTTTCATTCTTTCGGTTTTTAATGCGACAAGTATTATGTATTTTTTTAAGCTTTCAGAAAGTAAGATAAAATTGGAGAAGAGCGAGCGAGAGAAGGAATGCTCAGTGGAGTGGAGTGGAGTGGAGTGAAGTAGAACGAGGAGAGAGCTATTATAAGCAAAGTTGTACAAGAAAAAGCCCCTGGCATTCTTCTTAAATTACGCCTTTGCCACTTTAGACTTGTGTTGTAACAGCATCGGTCCCTTTCTTTTTTCTTTTTTTTATATTCATCCTTGAAAGAAGGTTTGACTAAATAACTGTCGAATTTGTTTGTTTTTTGTTTTTACTTTTTTTTTTGGTTTATATCGAAATTCTTATTGAATAATTATCGCAAATAGCCAAGATTCCATGGCAAAGTGTTGCGAAGGGCATATTATTGTAATTGTCCAACCGTGATTCCATCACAAATTCGATATTTAATTAACTTCAGCCGCTAAACCACAATTTCGTTAAACTGAGCATACGTAAAAAAATATGTTTTGGTCAAGATATCAAAACTATAGTGTAAAATTTTATGTACTAACACATACTCCTCCGTTTCATAAAAATTGTTATTTTAAAGTTTATTTTTGTTTCACAAAAAGTGTCGTTTTATGTTTTCAATATATAATTTTTTAATAAAAATTCAGTTTTAACGTTATTGTTTTAGTGTATTAATTAAAGGAAAAAAATTGTTTTATGTATTAATAAGGGATAATATTAAACTTTTCATAGTTATCTTAATATGTGTGAAATGTGTCAAAATAATTTTTTGTGAAACATGGAGTATATATATATTTTCGAAATTTTAACTTATTTTTGATGTGGGATATTCATAATAACTATTGATGTTTTGAATTAGGATATCTTTCTTTTTGGCAGGTAACCCAAAAATAGATTATATAGAAGTACAACTACGAGGAGGGAAAAAAGAAAGAAAGAACAACCATGAGCTATATAGGTGAAGAGGACAAAAGCTGTTTGCAAAACGATAAATATGTGAGTAATGGTAATATAATTGCGGAGGTGAAGAGGACAATAGCTGTGGGACAATGAGGTCTCTCACATGCCTTTTTCACATTGGTTCTCGCGTCGCCACGAGTTTAAGTTACTTATGTTCTGAATTATCCTATCACAAATACATAGCGAATAATATAAATATATAAATGACAAAAAACAAAACAAAACAAATCCAAAGGAGCATTGCATCAAAACTTGATCTATGTGCCAAATCCACATCAAGGCATATGGCTCAGGTTCTTTCATGGGGTTTGATTGGTGTTCCGAGGACCCCATCGGTGCGAAGCCTACGATTGGCTGTTACTATAGACTTTTAAAAAAATTTGTTGTTAAAATAAAAACTGTGGCTTTCAATAAAAAAAAACTAAAAGTCTCGCAAACGTGATTTTAAAATATAAAGTATAGAGAGTAAAAAATACAAAAAGTGAACAGTTGAGACTTTAGAAAAAAAAAAAAAAGTAAAAACATGTTTGGCAAAGTTTTATAATTTCAAAACTTTTAAAGAGAATAAAATCCTGAAAACCTAACGCCAAGCACACTCTAAATGAAACAAACGGTTTGTTTTAGCGGTTTTATAAAATGATTTAACAAGATGATTTACAAATATTTTAAAGCTGTACGTTTTTTTTTTGGTCAATTAAAGCTGTACGTTTTAAAGCGATTATTGACCACTGAAAATATAAGACGGTTTGATATATGTAATTTTATTTATTTATTCAAACACCAAAATGTTACCAATCGAAACTATATATGAATCGTTATTTTTTATTATATTGTTATTTTTTTTTGAACATTCATTATTATATTGTTCTTTTTTTTTAACTATGAATAATAATTTATTAAAAGAATCAAAATATCAAAAGGTTTACAAAAACCAAAAAAGAGGATTCACCAATAGGCATCCAAAGTAAATAACGACATCTTTTGCGTATGTATGTCTAAATTTTTTTCAGATGAATTGCTCCACTTTTGCTTTTGAAATGGTTAAATTTTCATTGAGATGATCATAAAAATCCAAAAACATCTATTAAAGCTCCATATTGAATTGATCACAACGGTCACTTTCTTTTTATTGCTCCATTAGGAGCCACCGAGACGAGACAATTCTTTATATTGTTCCATTGATAACAACATAGCCACTGAGATCACTGTTCTAAATAGTCAATTAATTAGGAGTCTGCATTTCAAGCTGCTTTCCAGAGTAACCGTGGTTTGCGACGAGAAACCCACCAACACCGAATGAATAATCATCAACGATTGAAGCCACGAAGAACCGTTGCCACCATCCGCTTCTAAGTTTGTCAGTTATTTTTTAGAAACGGTTCAACTGAATCAGAACTTTTGTCTTCCCAAATCCATTGGAAAAATCTCAGGAAAAAACGAGCAAAACTTTGCCAGATTTAAAATAAATAAAAAAAAACAAACAAATCAAATGAAAAATAGCAAAAGAAATCAACCAAACCGATGTCGGAACTATAGAAACCTCCGGCTATAGACCTGGATCCACACAGAAAAAACTTTTTTTGTTTTCTCTCTCACTTGCTTGACAGCTAGGTTTTTTTATATATTGTTCTTCTTATCACCATTTCTTAGCATGTGTATTCTCTGTAACTATAAGAAAATATTTAACGTCACCCGTTAAAATTTAATTACCAACCAGATTAACTGTTCAGATAAGACAAAGAAAAAATGAAAATGAATTACACAAGAAGATGAATAGACTTTGAAACGTGAGAAAGTATACGCACATGGCTGTTTCGTTGTATAGCACTTAGTAATTAATATGCGTACTTAAGGCTCTTTTGGGATTCAACCATTTTATTAAACCAAAAAGAATTACTGAATTTTAAACCAACTTTTTAAAAACTGAATCCTTCGAAAATATACGATAGGATGAAACTATATACACAGAGGAAAGAAAGAGTTACAAAGACGATT
Organism: Eutrema heterophyllum; assembly: GCA_002933915.1. Taxonomy (NCBI): domain Eukaryota; kingdom Viridiplantae; phylum Streptophyta; class Magnoliopsida; order Brassicales; family Brassicaceae; genus Eutrema; species Eutrema heterophyllum. The sequence continues at coordinate 518,533 of PKMM01036428.1, forward strand.
ATAAAGATTAGAATCTGCAGCAGCTCATAGTTAATCAGAAATTACAAAACACCAGGCCATACACATTGTTATATGATTGTTTCATGTATCGATCAATCTTTGTTAGTGCAAAATTAAGCCATTGATACCCAAATATATATGATTCGAAAATTTGAAAGGATATGATTCAAAAAACGCATTTCATCAACTGTTAGAATCGTTAATTAAACGCATCACACGATCGACAAAATATCGAGTATAAAGTGTAAACCACGCGGACTCTCTTTTTTTGTTTGCTTTTTAAAAAAAAATGGTCAGAGTCCGATCTAACTTAAGCAGCGGTATTCCAACTATCTTTTTTTTCATGTTCTTTCTTAGATTTAGTCTGCACATCTGTCGGGATCAATAATCATCGATATTCTTGAACCAAACTTAGAACCATATTATGATATAATAATCCATTCACATTGAACATGATCAACATATAACCACAAATATCTAAGCATATTGGGTTGTTAGCAAAATACTATAAAACTAAGCAACCATTTTTATAAAAATTAGAAGATAAACCAAAATCGGCTTCAACATGAATTTATAATGCAATTATAGATCTAGATATCAACCTGGTCGGACTTGTAGCATAACGTGGAATATATGCTTTATTGTTATGAATAGTTAATATGAATGCCTATTATAAGGTTCATATTCTAGAAGGTTCGAAAATTTTCTCGCTTTATATATTCTCCAAGTTTAGTTTGTTCTCCAAGTCTTTGTAAATATATATAACTCTCATTATTCATGGAATAAGATACACAATAATTTTCTCTCTCCCTTTATTCACAACACGTTATCAATACGAAACCCTAGCCATTGAGTAAAACTCTAGCCGAGCAAATAAAAGTTTTTGTCACCACAAACACGGATCTCTGACGATATCCGACGTAGTCTCCGTCAAGCACAAAGCAGCTAAATTTATTAATCATACTTTTTATCTACGTTGTTTTATTGGTTGAGTTTTGGTAAATCGTTGGTTTACTATAACGAATTGATTCGATCTAGTGTTGAATCGATCTATGCTTTATAGTTATAATATTAAATTATTGATAGCTCATGAATAAAAGAATAATCGATAGTTTATGATTAAAAAGAGTAACATAATTCATGAATCCAATATAATTAAATTAGTGCAAATAATTGGAAAATTCGATGTATGACAAGTTAATTAGATTATGCGTCATGTACTAATTATTATTTTATTGATTTTCAATATAGAATCATACAGTAATTATTCGTTGTTAAGATTTGAACAATAGATTGGTCAAATATTATACTCTAATCGATCGATCCTTAGTATTAATGAATTGTTAGTTTAATTAAAGTCCTCTGTTTTAAAGTAATGAATTGAACATGTTGTTTGGTTTTTCCTTCAAATGTTGATCGGTTTGATTATTCAATTTTTAATAGAAAATTCTGTTGTTGTTGAGCAAAACTCTTGTCGACGCCGTTTTCGTCACCGTCTCTATTCTCCATCGAAATCTTCAACTTTCGTTATTCCAGATCAAGTACTTGACTGTAAATTATCCACAAGTTTTGTTAGAGCAAACTAAAAGAAATGATCACCAGAATGTGATATTCTCTATAGTTTGTTATGATTGGTTAATATAAGATTACATGATTTGGAGTCTGTAAGCGGCTATGGAGCAAAACAATGAGCTAAAGATGACAAAATCATGAGTCACGTCCAATGAGTTATGGTCCATTCTTTGAAGTGAATGTGTGACATCATATACTAGACCACACCAATAACACTGGCTGAGAAAATGGCTATAAGAGTGGTCGTACATGTGAATGTGGATATGAATATGGATATGGTTAATGTCAAGGTCGAGGTCAAAGAGTTTCTTTCAAGAACTCAGCTCACCAGAAGTGAGAAAATAAAGATGGTAACAAACAAGAGATATTTCTCTTATTTGACGATGAAAGAAAATAGTGTGAGTACAATATCAGGTAGTATAAAGATTATTGAAGGCTTTGGAAGAGCAAATATATGATTGTCTACGGGAACACAATTTGAATTCATTGATGTGCTATAGTCTCCCAAGTCTAAAATGTTAAAAGGATATAAAGAGAAAATATATGACCCAAGTTGGGTATGTTGTTGATTCTAGAGTGAGATTCAGTTCGAGATGGATGGACCTGAAGTGTCATCATCTCGAGGGGGAAAATTATGGAATTCCACATCCATAGTAAGTGGAACATCCAGAAGATTATGTTCACACTCAAAATGGACTTTGATGAAACATTTATAAAGCAAATCCAGGGGATTTCAAGATTAATCATGTTAAGGGAGTAAAAGTATTTTGGAGAAACTACCTGCCTTTTCTAATAGATTGTATTACATAACAAATTTGGTATAATGGAGATAAGTAAATTAGTAAACCAAAAGTTTACTGGAAATCTCACTGTTTTGGCATGACCGGTTAGGCCATTCCGGTTCAATAGTAATGCGAAAAAGAATCAGAAAATTATGTGGACATTCATTAAGAACCAGAAGATTTTTATATGTTGTCTATAAAGCAAGTTGATAATACGGTTTTCACTATCCAATAAATTTGGAATATAATAGTTTTCTGGTACGGATACAAGGATATATTTTGGACTGATCACCAACTATGTATCTTTGCGAAAGTATTTGGTTAATTGATTAGAGTGAAACCGCATTGATTTTCATTATGCCAACGAATAATTTTGAGTTCTCCCCGAGATTGTTTTTTTGGTTAGGAACTAGATAATTCCCATCTAAAAGTTTTTAGATGTAATGTTGCTCCACCACATTGATCTAAGATGGGACCTCAAAGGAGGTTAGGAATATATGTTGGATATGAATCTCCCTTGATCAGTAAATATATTGAACCATCAACAAGGGATAAGGTTCGATTTACAGACTGTTATTTTAGTGAGTCAGTCTTTCCAACAAATAAGGGGGGAAAAAGAAAATAAACAACTAGAAAAGAAATCAGTGAAAGAAATTATCTTGATCCTCATAAAGAATGTGCACTAGAATTTCAAAAGATAATTCATTTGTAGAGTTAGCAAATTTGATGCGAGAAGCATTTACTGACCCTGATCGAGTGACGAAGTCACATATACCAGCTGCGCTCCAATTAATATTGATGTCCCGGGGGGGACAATTTCAACTGCTATTGAGTCTAGAGATCGCATGAAGCGTGATAGACCTATTGGTTCCAAAGATGAGTCCTCGAAAAGTAAAGGAGCAGAGTTTTAAAAATGGCAAGGCCGAGGAAGCAAAAGATTACGAAGGATCTCTAAAAGAGACATTAGACATGACAAAGAAAGAAATCTAGGTACCTAGTAATGATAATGATAAGAGATTTCAACTAGTTGAGTCATGTCTGAAATAAAATGGAACCAAAAGCAAATCGACATCGATAATATTTTGCATGCAGTGAAGCAATTGATGAGAATTGAGGATCATAAACCACGGTAGAAGAAGGTTTATTGAAAAATGTACATAAAGTGATGATTGACCAATCATGGAAAAAGCCGTAAATGCATAATTAAAATCTCTTGCAGAGAAGTATTTGGACCAGTAGTCCGTACACTTGAAAGTGTAAAACTAGTAAGACATAGGTGGATCCTTATGCGAAAGATGAATGAAAGTGATATGAAGAGATATACTTTCTTGTGGTGGATGCAACTATTTTTATATCCCTTATCAGTATGATCATAAGAGAAAGACTTGATTTAATCCTAGAAGGATTTAAACTGCCAGAAGTAGTCTAGAAGAATTTAAATTGCTAAGAAGCAGCAAATTCTAGTTATCAAGAACACTAGCTATTAGATTGAATTAAAGCAAATACGTTTCATGGGGTATATTTTTAAAGTGAGTATTATGAGGTTAATCGATATACTCATGTGTATTTATCAAAAGATTATGGATCAATGAGATCCTTGATTTGAAAATAATCAAAAATCTTGAAGAGTTATTGGAAGTCGAAGTTTGGAAAAAACGACTTTGGAAAGACAACATTGTCTTCATGTTTTCTAAATTGTAAATCTAAGAAAAGAGATGTTATCTCAAATATACTAGCAGGATGTTACACAAAATGCTCATATATAGTTGGTCTTGAAGTATCAAAGTTAAAATGCTAGTTGAGTTGTTTTATTGATCTCTTTCATGATTGCAAGATGTGTTTCCGTATGATAAGAAATAAATCCAAAACAGTAAAGAAGAGTATAAATAACTTGTATTTACAAGTATGTATAATGCAAATGATTGGAAGGCTATATGTAAAAGGAAATTCGGCATGAAGTCCAAATAGACCAAGAAAATATAGTCTATGTGAAAAGGATGTTATGGACCAGAAGTCCAATAACCTGAGAAATTATGATAATTATACGAGTGTATTAACTAAGGTTATGATATATATGATTGAAATGCATCTCTCGAAGAAGATGCTTCTAGGGGGAGAAATATGATGATGTGCGTGGATGTACTCTTTTTCCTTATCATAGTTTTTATCCCACTGGGTTTTTCCATGACAAGGTTTTAACGAGGCAGGAAAGAACACGCAAATGATATACACCTAAGGGAATGTAAGTATGAAAGTCTATCACCATTTCTAAGATTAAAAAGATCATTAGAAGCAAAGAGAATGATCAAAATCATTAGCCCAATACAAATCAAGTTTAGCCCACCAAAAACAAAGATCCATCATCGCTGACGTCAGCACCTCGTCAGCGATGACGTCACGTCTCACTCACTTGCCCACTGATCTGGTTTTTCAGAAACTTTTTCCGGATTCGGGGGGAAAAGAGATCAAGGAACCTTATAAATAAGGTCTGAGAGAGAGAAATAAAGAGGACCTAGGGAGAGCCGAGCATGAAAATTCTAGAGAGAGAATCCGAGATCACCGACATCACATATCAATATCAAAGCACCGACCATGATCGGCCAATCATGCTCACTGGCGAACTTAATACACCAACATACTCATAAACCGAGCTCACTCACAACCATGAGAGAACGAGCTCGTCAAGAGAGAAGGAGTCACTTGTCATACAAGCAACGTGCATGGACAAAACCAACGTGCATGAACAAAGCGACGTGCATAACAACGACCAACGAACATGATCACGACACGCCGAGCTCAATCCCACGAGCTCATAAACGCCGACCTCCCTCCCACGTGCTCACAAACGCCGATCTCGCGGAACGTGCCCAAACTCACCAACACGCCGACCTCGCGGAACATGCCGAACCCACCAACGTGCCGAACTCACCAACACGCCGACCTGGCGGAAATGCCGAACTCACCAACGTGCCGAACTCACCAACATGCCGAACTCACTAACATGCCGATGAAGACCGATGAGCTCACGACGAGAAACCAAATCGCCGAACCAACTCGCGTGCCGAACCACGAAGCACACGATGCCGACCTCGCCCACTCTCACCATCAACGATCTCACTCACCATCTTTGTAACTCGGCAGCCCGCCGAATTCCATCATGTAACCGTGTGAACTACGATCTGGCTTGATCCCCATCCCGGGGTACGTAGGCAGCCCTTCGGGGTTCAGCTATAAAATCAATTCTTCTTCTCCACCGTCTTTAGCTCATCGTCGTCGAGACTAGGCCCACCTTCACGTCGATCTTACATCGAACCTTGATGGTCGGCCGACCGACTTGGTTCACCGGCCATCTTGGCTTATTCTTGTGTCATTATCGGGTTGTGCTAAACCCGGTATCAACAATTGGCACCGTCTGTGGGGAACGAACAAAAAGTCACGTCTAAACCAACCGAAGCGAACGCCAAGTCTCGACGACATTAACACCAAAGGAGCCACGCAGAACGCTGAGCCCGACGACGGAGAATAGATCGCTGCCTCGATCGTTCAGTCTGAGCTGATCGACAATCACAATCACTTATCAATCATAGCTCGTCTACCGAGCTCCCTAAAATCTAGGTATCATTTATCGAGAGCTTTATTATTCGAAACTATTATTCAAAGTTGTTCTCTATTCGGATTCGGTTGCATGGTTCACCTCTTTAAATCCGGACTACGATTTAATGACGCTCGTCTACCGAGCTACGATACGCTCTCTTACTGAGCTACATCTCCTACCGGGCTACACTCCATTATCATGACACTTTTGCCCACCGAGCTACGTTCGGTTATCAAGCTACGCTATATATCGGATTTGGATTATTCAGCTCTGATTTATTGGTTTCGGATCATTCAGTTTCATTTCATCGGGTTTAGATCGGTTTATCCTTTCATCGGTTCAGATCGAATTATCATCTTATCGGTTTCAGATTAGAATTTCAGTTCATCGATCTCAGTTCGACAGTTTTAGATCAGATCGATTTATCAGTTTCGGTTTCGTCACGGGTTTTCAGTTCATCAATTTTCAGTTCATCGATTTCGGTTCGGAATTTCAGTTCATCATTTTTCAGAGCTCCAGTTCATCGATCTCGGATTAGAATTCCATTTCATCATATTCTGCCTGTCGGTATTCAGCTCGTCAGCTTCAGATTTAACATCAGATTACTATACTAAGCCGAACTATTGCAGTTCGCCGAACTCGAACATTTCGTATTATCTTAAGCTGAACTCTTACGTTCGCACGACAGTCGAAATCGACTAAGTAAAATAAGCCGAACTCTCATACGTTCGCAGTTCCCAGGTCATCCGAGCTAAATAAGCCGAGTCTGCCTCGCATACTCCGATTCGATCTAGGAAGTAATAAGCCGAATTCTCAACATTCGCAAATAGTAAGGCGAACCCCCGTAGTTCGCAAATCCCAGATCATCCGAGCTAAATAAGCCGAGTCCGTCTCGCACGCTCCGATTCGATCTGGGAAGTAATAAGCCGAATTCTCAACATTCGCAAATAGTAAGCCGAACCCCCGCAGTTCGCAAATCCCAGATCATCCGAGCTAAATAAGCTCAGTCCGTCTCGCACGCTCCGATTCGATCTGGGAAGTAATAAGCCGAATTCTCAACATTCGCAATTCCTAGATCATCCGAGTTAAATAAGCCGAGTCCGTCTCGCACACTCCGATTCGATCTGGGAAATAAGCCGATCTCCCAACGATCGTCGATCCTGAATGGATTGTAGAACCGAGTTCATCTAATGTACCCCGGCTAAAACCGTAGTATATACGGCACCAATTTGGTACGTGGTGGACTCGAGAGGATCGTATCATTTTACGACCTTTTGCGGATTAACAAACAATCCCGCTTCCAGAAAACCTAAGGCTGAACTCCACAGCTCGCGCCAAAGCCAAACTTTTCAGTTCGCACTACGATCGAATTTGATAAAATACAATAAGCCGAACTTCAATCGTTCGCAAAACGGATTAAACCGAGATACTCGCAGAAACTGCTGAACTCCACCGAGCTCAGCCTCGCATAAAATCAACAAATGCCGAGCTATAGAATTCATGAAGTTCACCGAACTCAAAATTATCTCGCTTTTTGCCGAGCTATAGAACTCATGAAGTTCACCGAACTCAAAATTATCTCGCCGACCTCCCTCGCAGTCAGGCATCGCGCCGACCTCCCTCGCAGTAAGGCATCGGGTCGACCTCTCTCGCAGTCATGCATCGCGCCGACCTCTCTCGCAGTCAGGCATCGTGCCGACCTCCCTCGCAGTCAGGCATCTCGCCGATCAAAAATTCAGGATCGAACAATTGACCGAACTTGATTTGCACCGAGCTAGAACTTTACTTGCATAGTCCGCCGTACTCGACACTCATTCGCCGAACTCGAAGGGGGGGACTTATTGGTGGTGGTGGATTTAGCACCCCACCCTAGCCCAATACAAATCAAGGTCGGCCCATCAACGCTGACGTCAGCACCTCGTCAGCGATGACGTCACGTCTCACTCACCTGCCCACTAGTCGGTTTTCCCGGAATATTTCCCGGAATCGCGGGGAAAAGAGATCAAGGAACCTTATAAATAAGGTGAGTAAGAGAGAAAAAGGGACGGTTTCTTTCCAGAAAAAAGGATCGAGCATGAATGAGAGGAAGACGAATTCTAGAGAGAGAAAATGACATCGCCGAGCTCAACACGCCATGTTGCTCATCGTCGAGCTCAACCCTTCGAAGATAACAATCATGACAAAAGTCAACGCCGACCTCACTCAAACTCATGAGAGAAATCACAAAGGAGATCGGCGCATACCGAACTCACGGGATACCGAACTTGATGATCTCAAACTCAACATGCCGAACTCACTAAACATGGACACGCCGAACTTGCCAAGTATACCGAGCTGGTGGGATTCGCCGAACCGGCCGAGAAACACTTACCGAACTTGACGAACTCGGCACCCTGCCGAACTCCATCATGTAACCGTGTGAACTACGATCTGGCTTGATCCCCATCTCGGGGTACGTAGGCAGCCTTTCGGGGTTCAGCTATAAAATCAATTTTTTTTCTCCACCGTCTTTAGCTCATCGTCGTCGAGACTAGGCCGATCTTCACGTCGATCTTACATCGAACATTGATGGTCGGACGACCGACTTGGTTCACCGGCCATCTCAGCTTATTCTTATGTGATTATCGGGTTGTGCTAAATCCAGTATCAACATCAGCCACACTTTTTTTGGCAGCTCACGTGTGAATTCGAAACCAAAAGGTTCAATCTTATATAGTGATTTTATGAAGGGTGAGCCAAGGCTATCAACTTCAGTTAGTTGAAAACTTTGGGGCTGAGTATTACTTTCTTTGTATCTGTGGTTAAACTTAAATTTATGATTTTATAAATCGGGGTCACATAGTCATCTAACTTTGGCTTGATACTCGCGGAAAAAAATACTATTAAAAGAAATAGATAGACATTTAGTTAAAAAAAAAAAAAAAATAGACATGCATGCATGGGAAAGTGGACCAACATTTACTAAACGAAATTTTGACTATTGTCATTTATTTTTTGGCTTTAATGATATATATTGTATTTCTTGGTTTGCAAAACTAGTTAAATATATAGCTTAGTATAATTAGAAGCTCTAACCAATGTGACATGTGAATTCTACAACTTTTTGGTGGCAACTGCAATAATACCATATACATCTTTGTTGTTTTTTAATATGTTTTATATATATGGTTAAAACATCAAATATTTATTATCTAATGTTTCAAAGTATCGTTTATAATACCAATCTAGTTTTAGAGCCAGTTGTTCTAAGTACAGTGTCACATGATTGATTTTAGAATGAATCCACTTGTATATGTAACTCATTTTATTATACGATTAACAAAAATAAAAATATTGTACTAAGGATAGCCAAATAATGTAACTGCGGAGAACAGTAGAGAAGAGAGAATGTTGATAGAAAAAAATAAAGAAGAGAGAGTTATAGTAAATTGTTTGAATGGAGCGAAATAACGGAGAAGACATATATAAATAAAAGAAACGGACAAGACAGCCGTCAAAGGATTGATCTTGTTAATCGATTTCTATAAATTTTTATAAGAACATTTGATCGAAAACTGGACTATCCACGTGGAACAGTGGAAGACACTTGATGTGCCTGTCTCACGATGAATCTTTTGACGAAGTGTATCTATGTTTCTTTTGACGCAAGAAAATAACCTTTAATTTGTTTCATCGACGAGAGTGTTGTCTAATAGGTTTAAAAACAAAAAAAAATAGGTTATAAGATAAATAATAGCGCAAAAATTTAAAGGAAACAAATATTGCTAAATAGTTATGAAATGTTATTAACTTAATTTTTGTAGATTACTGATTTTTTTGTTAAAAAGTTTTTCATACTTTAATGAATCACATGCAACCGACTTTAATGGTCCACCCTCCACAGGTAAGTACAATGTAATACTAAATCATTTTTTGTGTCTTAAAAGAAACATCCAAAATTAAATAAATAAACGAATGAAAAAGTAGTCAAATTAAAGAACCACAAAAACCAATCTCTAAAACCAATATGTAACTGTCTCTGTCAGTAATAATTAAGTATCCCACTTGTACAACCTTAACATTCACTTCAATGGACCATCCAAGATCCAGTCGCATGCTCTGTGTACGACACATATTATCAACATCTCTATGTTTTAAACAATTTTATCAATTGATTTATATTCCAGCTAAATTCTATGTTGTATTCCAAACTAATTTTGGGACCTGCATAATGTTTTCTTTATCTTTTTCTTTTTATCATCTTTTGTGGATCATACAGGATATTTGATCTGATTTAAATCAACATGGCGAATCCTCAAATTATAAACCATCATGATTGGTTTAGTTTATTGATTGTGTTCTCACTCAATTTATACATCTGGGCTCTACAAATTAGCCTAGATTTCTCATCATGGAATAATGAAAACATTTGACGGGATAATCTTGTTGTTATGTTGAGTCGCACATCCAATCTTGTTGTAATTCTCCCATCAATTCAAAATCTATATTTATGCAAACTGTGAAAGAGAGCAAAAGAAAAGGAGGAGAGAAGGATAAAGAAGGGGACAGAGAGGGAGATGGGTAAATAAAGAAGAGATCTGGCCTGAATCTATTAAAGACTTGTGTCCCCGTCTACACACTCACATGCAAATGTTCTTAATTTTCTGGATATATTATAATGAAATGAATCCTCCCAAATAGTAGTAATATATATACATAACATGGGTCTCTTATCATATCAATGATATATATCTTGTTGATAATATACAATATGTTGTTTTTGAAATCCCAAGTTTCATTTCCCAATATCGATATGCTCAAAAGGGCAAAACTCATGTAGTCGTGTGGATATCTTTCACTCCCCGGCTATTTTCTCTATCAATCAGATTTTGTGTGTGTATTTTGATTGTGTTTGAACTCAAACGTAAGATTTTTATTTTCGAATATGTTCGTACTCATAGCCAGTGACCGATCTTAGAATATACATGTAAAAACTCTACGGATGTTTGCACTAGAAATGTGTTGATGAAAGTTGAACTGTTGATTTTTGTGAAATACCCATGTGTTGCTATGCTTGAAAACATTGATCTAGTTAATCATAGAAAGGAATCATATAAAACAATATGGTTTTAACTTTTAAGGGATTTGTCAAGTGGTTAATTTTGCAGATTTTGTGTATAAAACATTAAGATTAATAAACCAGGATTGGACCAAACCTTGTATCTTAATAAGAAAAGAACAAATTAGAAGTGATATTTATTTGTTTTGAAGACAAATAGTAACTTGATAATCAAGAATATTACCTCGGTATCTCGTCAAAAAGTAATTAACTACTTATGACAAGAGTATAGAAAATCATACCAAAATTTTAAGGAATTAAAATGTTCTCTAATGCAGAACACTACGTTTGACTAACCAGGATCAAGAGCTTATTCCAATGGTTTCAGATTGAATTTGTCAGAGCTAGGTTTCTCTATTCGGTTTTGTTTAACCGAACCAAACTACATTCTATTTTACAATGATTCCTATAATTTTAATCGAAAAACCCAAAACAAACTGAAATGTAATATTATCATATTTCTTAAATTTGGATACCACACCCCCATAGACTTCGACCATTCAACAACTGGCTTTATCGGTGCCTAATTAAACCATAACTCTCCCATTAATTTTCTCACATGAAAATGTCAATGCAAAAGCGTGTAGAGAACATTGTCCGTCCCAACTACCAAATTCGAACATCTTGCTTCAACTATGGAGTCATGGCAGGTCAATAAATAAAACTTAAAAGCCTCTGAGAAACCAATCATATAAATAGCAGTATAGCACATCGAAGCAAAACAAGAAAATGAAAATCATTGAGACAGACTTGAGTTGCGTCGTCGATTTTATTTAAGCCAGAAAACGCAAAATGTAACTAGCAACATATCCATTTAGGAAAACTATCACAAGGCTTATCAATGTAAATAGTTCTGTTCAGAAAGTGATTACCAAATACCAATGTAATCCATTTGGAGAGGATATTTATGCAGAGAAAGCAGCGTTGATCACAAGAAATGGAAAAAGGATGCTTAAGGGATCGTGCGCTGGTAGAGTGGCAGAGCTCCCAAGGCCTCTCGTTCCTTTCTTTCCCTCTCAACCTGCAAAGCACAGCATAAACACAGTGATGATGATGATAATCCATCTTCAAAGAAAAGTTACACTCGACACTATTAAAACATTGCAATAATGTTCTTTCTGATGTAACACTTCAGAGAATAGGAAAACAGAAAAATTTGGACAATATTTTGCTACAAACAATGAAGGAAAAGTTATGCATCTCAAAGTTTAATCATTGTTTAAGGCAGTATGATGATAACGAGCATGTCAACGCAAGAAATGATCAGCAGACAGGCCAGAACAAGGAAACTATACCACAAGGAGGAAAAGAAAAGGCTATTGTAACACTAAACTGCAGTTTGATTCTTCCTACTCCCTTATGCAGATAGGTATTTATAGATAATTTCATCAAAATAAACTTACAAGAGCCAGCATCTCCTGAAGATAGCCACGGAATGGGGTCTGCTTTTCCTATATAAGAAATAACGACCTCAAATAAGAAGTTACACAATACAAAGAAGAATGCTTAACAGTTGCATTGTATAGATTACCATTGTAAACATAAGCCATTGTGTACATCGGCAATATGATGGTATAGATGCAATCACCATTTACTTTAGACAAGGAAAAATAATGTAACAAGGAAACACCCTTTATCTCAATCTAAATCTAATAGCTCTAGCAAGAGCAGACTTATATACACCTAAGTTCCACTAACACTAGAACACCCATGATAAATATTCAAAACCTTAAGATACTTCGGATTTAAAATTTGTTTCAATCTCCAACAAAATTTCTAAATCTAAAATTCATTGGGGGGGGGGGGACTTGTAGCCTTCACATTCAATACATAGTTTTGCTAAATTTCCTCGGTCACCTAAAATTCTCCATATCCTAGATCGCTTCTAACAACATCAATTTCATCGGGAACCAAACAAATAAATACAAGTGGAATATGACGAGTACCTGAAGATCCTTGGGGAGGTACTCGTGCTTCATGGAGAGGTCCATGGCACGCTTGAGACGCTGGTTACGAGCGTCGACGACCTCCCTGGGCAATCTGTTCATGGCCTCTTTTATGTCCATACTGTAATATTGATCGTACAGATCATCGTACCTGAGACCTGATCATTCCAACCAACAAAAAATGGCAAACCCAGACACAGAATCAGAATCAACCAAAGAAGATTCAGTCATAGACAGATACAGAGCTTTATTGACAATAAATCCAGATTCAGAAATTAGGGTTTTCGAGAGAGATCTGACCGTATCTTCGAAGGCGAGTCGATATGGCTTTCATATGCATACGAGCGAGGAAGTTCTTCTTTGGATCGATGAACGATTCCAGAAACTTGGACATTTTCTCTCAGTCTCTCTAACCGATTGCGCAACAGCTTTCTCTGGTGCCAATGAAAGCAAAGCTGCTCCTTCGTTTAGATGTTCAACATCTGGGAGAGAGAAATTAGAGGGCGTAATATGTTTTTTTCTTGGGCCTTTGTGGGCTAGCTCAAATGCTCATTCGTGCGATTGCGTATTATTGGGTCCTATTGTCACGTATACGTATTCGATTCATTCCCAAACGAGTTAAATAAAACTTTAAAATTAAACATTTGAAAGAAAAAAAACTTTTGAGATGGATAAATGTTTTTAGTTAAATTAAAATTTATACCTTTTTTTTTACAGTATTAAGACTTATATATGTTTGGAAAAATAATTATGTTTTTTGTTTGTAGCAGAATAGTACCAACTTATATCATACAATGTATACAATCATACACATCTTATCATACAATGAAACAACAAGATATAGAATCTTGATAAATGTTTTATTTTTCGAAACTACCACCAAATCTTAAAATTTCAAAAATACAACAAGTTTTAGCTAGGTTCAGTAAAAGTTAATTTTTTTTTGGAACCTTTTTTCATTTCAAAGTTATGGTATTTATTTGGAACAAAACCAATATTTTAGGGTCTTTATCAATTTTGAAATCTAAATTTATGACCAACGAAAGAATTAAATGATTTTGACGGGTACAATTAATATGGTAGTCAGTAGATTACAATTACTCCATGCGTTCAACGTCTCGTCAAACGCATCTACTACTTTTTTTTTTGTCAAAAACGTATCTAGTTTTATATAGTCAGAAATCAAAGATATAATGGAAATACTTCTTTTTATTATGCACCAAAAACGATAAATGTTTTGGTAATTTCCTTCTTTTTATTATGCAGCAGAGGAATAATTAAATAAGGAGGGAAAGCAGTTACGGAGGGGGCAAAAGGGTAAATAACACAGAAACACAGAAGGTCACACACCAACTTTAGAGCAACGGAATCGGGTGGAGACCAACCCATGTGTGCGCTTCTTCTCTCGACAACAACGGAACGTGAACGTATTTTCAGTTAAAATCCTTCGACTGTCTGTTTCAATCGCCGGCAGCAAGTGTAGGATCGATCGGAATGGATAAGAAGAAGGTGTGGTTTTGGACGGAGAAACACGACGGTGGAGGCGGCGGAGGAGCATTCAAGGAGGCGGAGGATGTGGTGGCGGAGCATGTATCGATAGAAGGGACAATGAGTCACTACAGCTTTAGCAAAGGCCTTCTTCCGCCGCTCGGAGTCAATTCTCGCTCTACCCGCCACGTCAAGCTCCGCTGCTTCATCGTCTCTCCCTTCGATCCTCGCTACAGGTACGAGAACGACGATATTTGCTAACTGATTCTGTGTTTTTTCGTGATCTTATAAACATCGCTGAGCCTGTTTTAGATTTTACATCAATCATTGATGTGTGGAGCTATTTTGGTTCTCTCTGCATGCTTTGCTTCTCTTTTCCGTTCTTCTGAGATTTCTGGAGAGAATTGTATGCCCTAATTTTTACTCCATTGTAGCTAATCCTCTCCAAAACTGTGAAACTATTTCACAATTTCGATGAATCCACAGTGTTCGATGAAATGCTCGCGTTGAAGGGACATGCACCTAATAGCTCCTTGATCTCGTAGTTTTAATTATTCAATATAACAATGTCGGCTTGCTTATGCATTAAACTATACTGTAACATTCTCAAAAAAAATTCTGTAAAGAGTTTTTGTGTCTTTTCTCTCTATTTCCCTTATTTCATCAGGTATATTATGTCTATGATAGTATCACTGATGATGAGCTTCATAATGTTGAAATTTTCAGGGCGTGGGATTGGTTTCTAGTGTTGTTGGTGCTCTACACGGCGTGGGCTTCGCCTTTTGAGTTTGGGTTCCTACAAACGCCAAGAGCACCTCTCAGTGTTCTAGATAACGTCGTGAACGGATTTTTTGCTGTCGATATCGTTCTGACATTCTTTGTTGCCTTCTTGGACAAGGCAACTTATCTCCTAGTCGATGATCGCAAGAGAATAGCTTGGAGATATACCAAGACCTGGCTGGTTTTTGATTTGGTATCTACAGTTCCTTACGAACTTTTTGCCAGCTTACTGCATAAGACTATTCAAATATATGGGATTATCAGTATGCTGCGTCTATGGCGTCTGCGCAGGGTCAGTAAATGTTTTGCCAGGTGAGATTGGAATGTGTATCAATATATATCCATTATAATATGTGTACAAATTTCTGGAATGCGGTTACTGGAAAATCTCTATGATACTGATGAGACTGATCATCTAGCTCACCTTCTTCCTTGTAATAATCAGATTGGAGAAAGATCGGAAATACAACTACTTTTGGGTTCGATGCACGAAGCTTCTCCTCGTTAGTAACTTATCTGTACTCGATCTTACATTAAACAGCTATATTTTTTTTGCTGTTAGTTTAAGACATTGATGGTCGTAATGTAGGTTGCTCTCTTTGTGATTCATTGTGGCGCCTGCTTCTGCTATTCTATTGCTGCACATTACCCAGACCCTTCCCAGACGTTTATGGCACTTGCGGAGCCAAATTGGACACAGACTTCTTTGATTGTCCGGTATGTTACAGCAATGTATTGGTCCATAACCACCTTCTCAACGACGGGTTATGGTGATATACATGGTAATAATGCAAGAGAGAGGGCCTTCATTCTCTGCTACATGGTCTTTAATCTTGGATTGTTAGCTTATATAATTGGTAATATGACCAACTTGGTGGTTCATGTGACCAGTCGCACCATAAACTTTGTAAGTTCTGCTTATGGTTTGATTAATTGCTCATTTCTCCTTTCATATGTACAATTCAGACACATTATTCCAACTCACAAAATGTTCAATGGATTTTTGTTTTGAACTAACTGTTTTCTTATCCTCATGCTAGAGTTATTGTGTATTTTGATTTAATCAATAAACTCTATCTTGTTCATTTTCATTATTTCAGAGAGATACCATCCAAGCCGCCTCGGCGTTTGCTCAGAGGAACAATCTTCCAGTGCGTTTGCAAGAACAGATGGTAGCTCATTTGTCTTTGAGGTACAGAACCGATTCAGAAGGCCTACGGCAGCAAGAAATTATCGATTCCCTCCCCAAAGCTATTCGTTCCAGCATATCGCATTATCTGTTCTACGAAGTTGTTGACAAGATTTACTTGTTCCATGGAATATCCAATGATCTTCTGTTCCAGTTGGTATATTTCTCATATATATTAAAAAAAAATCACAGTTGTCTACATAAACAGCTTCCTTTGATGAAACACACGTTTAACCTTCTGGTATTATGTAGGTCTCTGAGATGAAGGCCGAGTATTTTCCTCCCAAAGAAGATGTGCTTTTGAGGAATGAAGCACCGACGGACTTTTACATAATGGTGACAGGAGCTGTTGTAAGTTTTCTTGGCTTGTATCAGATGAACAATTCTACTTCTCAATGTACTTTTTATAGGTAGATGATATTTCTACTATATAACAGGAGATCATTGCACCTGTGAATGGAGTGGATCAGGTAAAAGCTGCATTGTTAACTTCCTTGTAATATTGTTTTAAGATGTGATTTGTGTCAGTTTTAAGATGTGATCTGTGTATGCTTGCAGGTAGTTGGTGAAGCACAGACAGGTCATGTTTTTGGTGAAGTTGGGGTGCTATGTTACAGGCCACAGTTGTTCACAGTTCGTACCAAGCGATTGAGTCAATTGCTTCGTCTGAACCGTACGTCATTCTTAAATCTTGTTCAGGCAAATGTTGGTGATGGAGCAATAATTATGAATAATCTTCTTCAGGTTTGTCCGAAGCCATCCAATAGTGACTACAAAATAAAAAAATTTAGCGGGTTTTCTATTTTGACTCGTATGAGAAATGTTATGGTCTAATGCAGCATCTGAAAGACTCGGAGGATCCAGTGATGAAAGGCATTTTGGCTGATACAGAACAGATGTTGGCTCAAGGGAAGATGGATTTACCTCTCAGCTTATGTTTCGCAGCAGCAAGAGGAGACGATTTACTGCTGCATCAGTTACTGAAACGAGGCTCAAACCCTAATGAAACCGATAAGAACGGTCGAACCGCGCTGGTCAGCCTCCGAAATCCTTTGTATAAACAAACCATCATATCCTTCTTCATTCGAATTTTTTTCAAAATGCTTACTCTCAATGGGTGTTTTTTGTTTGTGCGTGTATTTTATATTTCAGCATATAGCAGCATCAAAAGGAAGCCAATATTGTGTTGTATTACTCCTGGAGCATGGAGCAGATCCTAACATTAGAGGTATAGTCTAACAAAGCTTTCATGAGTCCATTTTAGCATATATAATCCGTTAGTCGTCTAGTAATTTCTAAACTCCTTTTGCAGATTCAGAAGGTAATTTACCTTTATGGGAGGCAATCATTGGGAGACATGAAGAAATTTCTAAGCTCTTATCAGACAACGGCGCAACGCTAAGCTTCGACACAGTTGGCTATTTCTCTTGCCTAGCTGTTGAACAAAACAGCTTAGATGCACTCAAAGACATTGTAAAATACGGCGGAGATATCTCACTCCCAGATAGCAACGGAACCACAGCTTTGCACAGAGCAGTATCAGAAGGAAACATGGAGATTGTGGAGTTCTTGTTAGAGCAGGGAGCTGATATGGACATGCCAGATGTTTACGGTTGGACGGCTCGTGGTCTTGCTGAGCATCAAGGACATGTAGACATTAAAGCTTTGTTTCATAGACAGAGACCAGTGGAGAAGAAACCGAAATCTGTTTCTGGTACCCCAGAGATTAAAACATTGATGAAGCATAGTAGCGAGCCTGTAATGACTCACCACCGTTCAAGGGAAGCCATGCCTTTCGTTCGAGCTGGCTCTCAGAGAAAGAAGCTCAGTAATTTCAAGAACTCGCTGTTTGGTATCATGTCGGCTGCAAACACTGGTAAAACGCCTCTTGCTCCCTCCCATTGGAACGAAAACTACTCTATTATCATTATATATATAAGGTGTAAACGCAAACGAAGAATGAGGCATTATTATGATCATTAAACAGTAAGAGATACTTTTTTCTCTTAATTCCTCAGGTGATGAACGAGGAGCACCTACAAGAAGCGCTAGAAGTGAAGGAGTTGGTGTGATTTATCCGGCGAGAGTGACGATCAGTGGTGAGGCTTCCTCCTCTGGTAAAGTGGTAAAGCTACCAGATTCTCTGGAACAGTTAATTGAAATTGGTGAGAAGAAGCTGGGATTCGTAGCCACAAAGATTCTGACGAGAGAAGGAGCCCAAATTGACGACATCAGGCTTATAAGAGACGGTGATTTTCTCCTTCTTCTAAAGGTTTCTTGATGAACACGCACGCAAGCTTTCCAAGGGATTTATACGTTTTATTCATTGTAATCGATCTGTTGACCAGAAAAACATCGTCAACATGCAATTTCCTTGCAGAAGTAGACAGTACTAATACCACACGCAAAATATTAAAGTTTAAAGTAATTCTCTCAATCAATGACTCATTATGGCAGTGAAATCTAAAAGTCTCTGTTAAGTATCTTTCTTCACACTAGAGTTTTCTAACAAACAAAAACAAGTAAACAAAACTTCCTCTTTTCTGCCCTAAAGGAAGTTTTGTCTTGTGATCTGTACTTTTTTTTTTTTTTTTTTTTGGTTGTGGTGAATAAATTGTCGAGAGCAAAATATAACAGAGGAAACCAAAAAACGTTTCATTGAAGAAACAATCAGGAAGTTTTGTAAATGTATCCTCTCTTTCCCCCCATCTTTTTCTGCTTACTTCTTCTATTGCCTCTAATCATCTTCTTGCTTTTTAATCTGCGGTTTCCTTGAAGCAACATCTTCAAAAGATTTGTTTTCTTAAAACAAGACTTAGGAATGTCCACTGTTTTCCGGATATACCTGAGAGTATTTTTAAAATCAAACATGATGTGAAGGGTGCAACCCAAGTAAGATTTTGTAAAATTTGTTTTCAAGAATGAGTTATTATATATATTTACCATTTGGGATCTGTCTTCCTTGACACTTACGGTTCTATGCTTGAGTTCACCTCTACTAGTAGTAATCTCATCCAGTATCTCTGTATCGTAAAACTCGTCTTCACTGATCTCCACAGAACTCATAGGAATATTATGCGCCTCTCTTAGTTCCCCCTGCTCCCCAAAAAGACAATTTATGAACCCACATTAGGACATTTTTGCATGTACCCATGGATTTGACCCCAAAAAAAACCGAATCGAAAATATGATTACATTGAAACCGAAGCTCGAGTTTCGTTGTGGGGCACCAACCATCTCTTCATACTCTGAAGAGTCTAAAACTTGGAGATGAGATGGATCAAATATCTTCGGGAGGATGTATTGTCTTATAGCAATGAGGATGAAGAATGGCAATGGGAACAGAATTCCTCCTACAGGTATCCATGTCACTCCATAACATATCAGAAAATACAGAAGCTGAAAGAGTGTGAACATAACGATCGACTTGTATGGCACTATCTCCATAAATGATGCATGTAAACCTTCAAGAACTCTATTCACACACAAAAACACAAAAAAATTTGCAAAAATATCAGAACATTTTATAAAAATTTATTAGAGGTAAATTTGATATATAAGAAGAGGTAAATTCAAAGTGTCACTACTTGAATCGACGACCAGGAGTGATGAATAGTAACAGAAGTCTTTCCCAAAATTGATTCCCGGGGAGACTATCAACAGCCATGTAAGTGAAGTAACCCCATAAAACTGAAGTTGGTATCATTCTGAGAACTGGTACTGCTAATAGCAACAATCCAACAAGGATTGATTGCAAGAGATTGCTCACTCTTTGCTCGTTCACTCTAACGGGCAAATGGTCTTCGATATGTACTTCTGGATCGAATTTCCTTCCCTTTGTGTCTCCTCTTCCCTCGTCTGCTTTCATCACTGCTTCTTTCAAGTTTTCTAGATCTTTCAACACTGAAGTAGCCTGAACCATTTTCAGATTCATATGTTAGGTGAGAAATTAAGTCTTGATAGCGAAAGAGTAAGAGATGAACTAATGAGACGAATATGTTTATATACCTTGGGTGATGTTTCCATTTCTATAAACACATCTTGCATCCTCCCGTAGATCTCTGAGTTGCTTGCTTTTGCCTTCATGCATTCTTTTGCTTTTTGCACCATTTTCTTTCGCATTTGCTGCAATTGATTCTCAAACGTTTCAGATTTCAAACCAAGTGAAAAGGAAAAAACAAATAAAAAATCAACCGGTATGTTCTGTTTTCTAACCTGCCTCTTAAGAACTGCAAGACTCCTTGTGTGCATAGGGGATTGTGGAATGACCCCATTTGAAGGAGGAAGTCCAAGTAATCCACAGATTAATGTCTACAAAAAACTTCGAGACGAGTTAGTATTCACTTTCATTCATGTAAAACTAAACCATGTGTAGCAACTAATTAAATAATCAAGAAAGAACGTAAGAAGTTGTAAGGCATCATAATAATCATACCATGATTCCTAAAATAAAGATGTCATAGTGATAAGCCGGTGGATTTTTCAGATTAAACTCCTTCTGCTGAGCCATTTGTGCAGATACACAATGATCAAAGAAGTATAAACCTGCTATCATGATTGCTGGGATAAATGCAACAAGGATGTAAAGAGGCGGGACTTTTCCCATATCCTACAAATTTGTACAAAAGCAATGATTTTCCAAGTCAGTTTTCGATTCTTTCTCTATTCTAGAGTGTCAGATTCACTTGGTAGTAGTACCTTGACTACTGTCCAGTGATATAAGGACTCGGATTCCCAAGGAAGCGGTAATTCCAGCCTCCTTGGAACTCCTTCAGGAAGATTTCTGGGGACTGTGAATGAGAATGCGCTCCACAACACAAGCATAAGGAGAGTTCCATAATCCCCGATAAAACCTCGCATCCACCCTGCAAAGACGAAGCTAGTTATTGTTCGAAAACTGTAATATGATTCTGTCAAGTTTTTTTTATAACTTTGTATAAGACAACAAAAAGTTTCACATACTAAAGCCATATCTCCATGATCGTGCCCTCCTGCTTTTCAGAGCAGTGTAAAGAAGACCGAATGAGAAGATGACTGCAAGAAGCCCATTGGTATACCGCCATTGAAACTGATACACCTCCAGTCTTGGATCTTCTGATTTTGGGACAAGAAACTCGCCGAGAAGTCCCTGCATTAGGAAAGAAACACCTCTTAAGTTTTACAATGTTGAAGCGAGTTTTGTATGACTTTCACCATGGAATTAGTTACCCATCAGAACCTTAACAGCCTCTTGGATAAAAAGAACGGTTATCAGCATTCCAAAGAGCTCTCCTGCAATTCTGGTAAACCTAGAAATGATGTTGCAGGCGTTTAACATTGCAAGAAGGATAAGCAAGACCGCTGTCCAGACACAGACCCTGTTAAAAGAAAAAAACAACAAGTTTTAATGTAAATGAAAGAGCAATCAGCAAGAAAACAGATATCTACTTGCTCACATACCATCCTGCCCAAGCTAAGTAGAGTTTCTGACCCAATTCAGGCCTGCCTTTGCTGAAGCTGTGAAGATATGTATACATTATAATTGTGGGTTCTGCAACCCCTACTATCAACAGAGGTTGTCCACCAAAAATTGAATGGATAGTACCACAAATAGCTGTGGAAGCTAATGATTCCGCTATGCCAAGACTCCGATCTGAAAGTAGGAGAGTGATGAGCCTTGAGACAAATTCTCTGGAAGCAACAAATATATTTATTTACTTTCCGGTAGGTAGCCCACCTGTCTCTCTGCTTAACTGCTCGCCGAATGCAATCACAGGTAGTGCAGAGGCAATGAAAATATACAGAGTTGGAGCCAGTATCCTAAAGTTGATCGTTAAAAACCAAAAGTTTGCATATGGAGGAGAAGTTCATCAAATAAGCATGAACATACCTAACACCAGAATGGAACGCAGCAAGCCAGTCTTGTTTGTAGCACTTTCTTCTTCCTTTGAAATCGTTAATAATTCCCGCAAACGGGGTTTTTACTCCCTCCATGGCTGACCTTCAGGAATCAGCAATGCCTGTGGATCGATGAACAAAACCAAAATTAATACATCATTTTCTTGACATGAATGCGTGGCGTTTCCCTCGTCTATCAGTAACCATATATAGAAACATCCTGTGGATGATCATGAAGAAAGCTGAAGAGAATGGAGGAGAGGTGTCTCTAAATCACGAGACGAACATAACGGAGATACATATGAGGCTTATATACAAATCATCGATTGATGATTAATGGAGAGCTGGAAAACTCTAAGCCAAACTTTCTCTAAATCAAAGCTTCGCTACCTTCAGTTGAGAGCGCAAACCCAAAACATAGAAAATATGATTCCGCCTTCATAAACATATCGATCAAACAAAAACAAAGAGAATCGTTCATCACTCGCACTTTCGCCCTAAAATCCTCGCTGTTTTCTCATCAAACAAACGAATTGAAATCAAACTTTTCCCCAAATCTGATACGGATACATAATTATATCTGCAGTAATACGTACACACACAAACACGCACATATATATATATATATATATATAAACCGTTTTATGAAGGAAGAAAGTATAATCGCACCTGGAGGCGAAGAAGATAGCGAAAGGCGGTCCTGGCCGCCGTGATAGGCACGCCGGAGGAAAATCCACCAACGTGAGAGATACGGTGGGAGGGAGAAGGAAGGAAGATAAACTCTGTTATCGGATCTCTCTCTTTCTGTTTTGAGAGAGAGAGAGAGAGAGAGTGCCTGAGGCAGAGGAGAGAATATTTGCAAAGGGGCGAAAAAACGCATGGGAGAGAGAAAGATTGGGTGATATAAATTCGCCACATCCCGCGAAATAGCTGCTCTTGACGTTATAACAAATTTCAAATAATTATTAGTCAGTATCTTTTTCTTATGATGATAATCTATCTCATTAGTTGAAGTAAATCTTCTATTATTATTTTATTTTTGAAGTTACATTTTTTTTATTTTTCTTACGAAAATATTCAGAAGAATCAAACGGAAAACTGAAAAAAAATCAGAATTTGGGATTTGCTAAAGATACAGAAGACAGCGTTGAAACTTGGGACACAGGCCAGCAACGAAGCTGATCAAACCCTAGAGATAAAGGTCAATACGACTATTCTGTTTTTTTAATAGCTTAAACGCCTGGGATGGGAAAACGAGAGGTGAAGGACTCGACTCTATCCTTAAGACTCTCCACTCTCTCTCTCAATGGGAAATCAGGAGAAGTCACAAACTTGGTGAATTCTTGAAGCTTTGATCCCGTAACCAACTTCTTGGCTTCAATCGTTATCCCCACACCTTCATTGATGAAATCAGCAACCGCCGCAAAGTCTTTCTCTGACAGTCCTCTTGTCGTCATCGCAGGCGATCCTATTCTTATTCCCCCTGGAACCAACGCACTCTTGTCACCTGTTTCACATTTCACAAACAACACCGTTTCAATCGAACCGATCTTGTTTCTTGATTTTAATTTCCGAAAAGGAGGTCTCTTGGAATTGACTAACATCTTTACAAACCGGAAAAAGACAAGAGATAATAAGTGCAGAGACTCACCAGGGACAGAGTTCTTGTTGAGAGTAATAGATGCCATGTCTAAGATCTTCTCAACCCGAGCACCATCCATGCCCTAACCACAGCAAAAATATTGATTGATACAGCATCATGATAAGCGATTCTCTGGTTTGAGAAAAGAGCCCATTGCTTGGGCCCATTGATTGAGTTTCTAAGAACTTACCAATGGTCTTAGATCGACAAGAACCAGGTGATTGTCGCTGCCACCCGAAACCAGCTTAAATCCTAGTTCAACCAATCGGTTAGCTAGAGCCCTACAGTTAGACACAACCTAAACAAGCAACAAAAGATTGTTATAAGTTAAATTTACAAAATCTATCAGGTGCAGAAGAACTTAATGATCACTTAAAAGGGTAAGTACTCTTTTCTGGTAAGCCTTGAATTCCGGCGACTGTGCATGTTTCAAGCAGACTGCTAATCCTCCAATTGTGTGGTTATGAGGGCCACCCTAGAAATATACAGCACAAACAAATTTTAATCACGTCGAAAGCAAAATTATCAAAGACAGCTTGAAGGAATGGTGAATATGTCAACCTGCAAACCAGGGAAGACAGCATTGTTAACGGCAGATTCAAGTTCAACCCCATTAACTGGATCCTTCCTGAAGAAGATCATGCCACCTCTCGGACCTCTCAAAGACTGATAAGGAAAAGTATAATAAACTATCAGATTTTGGGTTAATCTGAGAACTCTTTTTTTTTTGTCTCTAAATTCAAATGGAAATTTTGTTTCAGATTCCAGAACATACAAACCTTGTGAGTGGTAGTTGTAACAATATCACAATATTCAAAAGGATCGGCTACAACAGAAGCAGCCACAAGCCCACTGATATGAGCCATATCCATCATCAGAAAAGCACCAACTGAGTCTGCGATCTTCAAAAATTCAACAAGTTGTGAGGAAAATGAAATATCAGATGCAACCGAAAGCCAAAACTAGACAGAAACTATACAGCAAACATTCAAGTATCAGGGTAAGTTTTACCTTCCTCATGCGAGGATAGTCAAAATCTCGGCTGTACGCACTAGCTCCTGCAATTATAAGCTTTGGTCGGAACAGTGCAGCAGTTTTCTCAAGCATATCATAGTCCACAATGCCTGTTCAAATATTTAGACATCAGGAAATAGCTTCATATAAAAGTAGTTGCAGAGACCCTATCATAAGAAATGCACCACCTGTTGATTCATCAAGTCGATAAGGCATGGACTCAAAGTATATTGAAGTTCCAGATACACGCCTTTTGGGAGTCATGAACCCATGTGACAAATGACCACCATGAGGTAAATCCAAACCCTAAAAGCTCAAACAAGCCACTAATATTCAATATCTCAAACACACAAGAAAAGATGAGGTGAAGAGTGAAAAAGATCTTAACCATGATTCGATCATGAGGACTAAGTATGGCGGTGTACACAGCAAAGTTTGCAGGTGAACCAGATAACGGCTGAACATTAACCCCCCATTTAGTAGAATCTAAGCGGAAGGCTGCTAAAGCTCGCTTCTGGCAAAGTGTCTCCAACTGATCGATGTACTCATTGCCACCATAATACCTGTGAGACATGGAGCAGAGATAGACTATAAAATATAGCAGATGAGTAACAACAAAAGAGGGTCACAAAACTCATTCTTACATACTTCATTACCTTTTACCAGGCAGTCCCTCGGAATACTTGTTGGTAAGGCATGATCCAACAGCCTCCATAACTGCTCGGGACGTGAAATTCTCGGACGCAATAAGCTCCAAGCTCCTGAATTGTCTATCTTTCTCCTTTGTGACAATTTTTTGGACCTCTGGATCAACTTCACCAAGACCATAGTCCGCAAAAGGGATTTCATTGCCTAAATATCAGTCACAGTTAAACGGAAAAAAAAAAATTCAAAAATCAACACAACGCATAGAATAAATAACCATCTCCTTCACATTATCAAAAATGAAAATAAAAATCTCTTACTGCTCATTTCGGCATTAAGTGCCGACACTGAAGACGCTCTCCTTTCAGCGACCAAGCCTCTTTCAAGAAATGAAGAACGGCAAGGTCTCCGAAAATTGAACTTCAGTTGCTGAGAAAACTTGGTCACCGGAGACATTCTTGGGGCAAAGACAGGTCCTTGAACCCGTCCTGGTTTCTGAAGAGACCCCATTGAAGTACCTCCACAACAAGCTTGCATTTTTTCTCTACTCCTACACTAAAAAAAAATCAAAAATGTAACAGGAACACAATATACAGACATGTCAGTTACTGTACTAACAAGTTGTTAAAGAAAATTATTTCGACAGAGATAAAGCTAAACTAGATTGACGATTTCTAATCAATACGAAGAACAGAGCAGTAAAATCCCAAAACAGAGAAGCAATGGCACATATTATCAGCTCCTAACCCCAAAACATTATCCCAAATGACCCAATATTAGACACAGAAGAGGGAATTCGAATTCCAGTACGGATTTTGAATGAAAGTTCTTCCGGTAACTAAAACCCAGAAAAAAAAAAGGTATGGAAACGAAAACGGGCAACACTCACCGGTACAGTAGAAAATGTTTTGAGCTTGCGAGATGAGGTCGCTAAAAAGATGGAAATGGGAGGGAGAAACGGAATCGGGAAAGGAGAAGGAAGACAAAGGTGGGAGGGTACGGTGTAGAAGAAGATGAAACGACGTATATGTTTAGGGTTTTACACAAACACAACAAAAAGCTCCAGGAACGGGACAGCCACTGAAAAACAATATCAAAACGATGCCGTCTACTTCGATGATTGGTTTAGGATAAACCGGTTCTGCTTACTACCAATTTGTATTCGATGATTGGTTTAGGACAAACCGGTTCTGCTTACTACCAATTTGTATAGGTTGAATTATTGCATTGCTTTAGTTGGGTAGGTTTGTGGACCGAAAGTGGCAGAGATCAGTACATTGGTTTTTGAAATTAAGGATTGGAAAAAAAACTTGTTACATAATTAAATCATCTTACAGTGATTTTATTGCCGGAGATCTTAACTAGTTCATGTAAACTAGAACATAAACATTATATTTGGATGAAATTTTCAATTTCAATAATGAACATACAACATATCATATACAAACTCTCGTCTTTGATTGTAAGACAAACCAAAGCGAATACAAACATGAAGATGTCCTCCAAAGTAACTTATTCCAAAGTATTAAACAATACAAAAAATTAGGGATCCAAAAGAGTTTCTCAGTTCTCACAAAGGTTTTTCTTCTAGACATCAGTATCCATATCACCATGAAGATAATCAAGAAGCCATGTTCTTTCCAGATTTGCAAATACCATCACAACAGTTTCAGACCAGTTATACCTATTTGGTCGGCCATGTTGCTTGTGCAGACATAATGATCCCCACAATAACTCCAAACAACCCGAGAGCACTCCCGAAGATCTCAATCACAAGAATCTTTACAAAGAGTGTGGAGTTCTGTGCATCAGACAGTGCGCAACTGCTTCCAATGATTCCTACACATAACCTGCAGGAGAAATGCAACATTTCTGACAATGGAATCCAAACACCAAAATTGTAAGGAAGGAGGACGAGAATGAAGATACAGACCCGCATACAAGGTTGGCGAATCCAACTATGATTCCAGATGCGAAGATTGCATATCCAGCTCTAAGAGACTCAGCGTCATACATCTTTGAAGATGGGACACTCTCCAACTTCGTTTGCAGTATGATTGCAACAATAACGCCATATATAGCTACAGCTTCGCAAAAGATTACACTGGGACAAGAAAAAAGAAGAACAAATGCTTCGTCAATGCATAGTTCACACCATTCATCGTGTTTCATCACACACCAAATTTATTAGGCCTACCAACCAGACGAGTCCTTGGGTTTCTCCTAAAATCCCAGGTCAACAACTTTTTCCTCTAATCATTATGTGACAATCTACTCTTGCAGCGATGTGGCATTAAAACATCCAGTAACAAATAAGAATTAGCTGCTCAGCCATGGATTCTCATTGGTATTCAGAACAAGACATTCCCTAAAAATGGCCAGTAATCGGTATTCAGAAAGATGAAATCAGAGAATCCTTCAATGGACCTTCCAATTCAAACTCAGTTGATCCGTAAAGGGAAATGAATGAACACCACGGACCACAAAACTATAATTAAAACCTTGGAACCTTTAACATACCTGATGAGATTCTTCGAAGTGATACGAGGAGCTTCAATGGCCGCACCGATCAAACTACTTCCCGTAATGTAAATTCCCCTTAAATCAGGCAAGCAAAAAGATTGGTGAAACAAGATGCTCCGCAAATCAAACAGAACTAATGGACGAATAAAGGATTACACAACCAATTAGCATGCCAATGCTTGTGTCTACGGGAAGAAGAAGAAGATTGGATTTACCAGGCGGCACCGAGGACTGAGACGCCGATCGAGATGGCGATTCCGATAGCGGAGAAAGTGTACGGCGAGATCCTTACCAGCGCTGCACCCCACGAGCTCGCATCAACCATTCCAGACATTCTCTCTCTCTCTCTCTCTTATTGCAATGGTCGTGATGATACGATCTGCTTCTCTCTCTCTCTCGGAGAGAAATTATCAGGGCCTCTGATCTGAAGATATTGAGGAATTGAAAAGCACGCGCTTGTGGATGCGCGTGTGTACTATAAGAAAGCTAGAGCGACGACGTTTCGCTATCTGCGTTAGTTTGGGCCGAGTAAGAATTTAGGCCTTGTTTTCCTATCAATCCAAATTCTTGATATATTGAAAATATCCACAATCTATCTATTCCCAAATTTATTTAAGCAAACCGGCGGAACATAAACATGTTTTACGGGACCATGAAATTTGTACGTCCCCTTAGGTGAGGGTTGTTTTGTTCACGAGAAATGTATGTGTTCAAACATGAAGACAAATAAATGCATAGACAAATGTGCATGCGCATAAAAACCAGATTCTGATCAAATAATATAAGAAAACAATTGTTCGCCAAAGAAAAGACAATAATGGAGGAGGAACGCGTGAGATTCATATGCAAAAGAACCGTGGTGAGCACTAAACCGGTTGAGCCAGGGCAATTATACCGCTTATCAGTATTCGACCACGTCATGGAATCGAACCACATTCGTCTAGTATATTACTACCGGTCTTCCAAGACTAGAGAACCGGGAGAAATCACAAAAAAACTAAGGGAATCATTAGCATACACCCTCAATTGTTATCCGATAATAACCGGGAGATTGGTTAAGGACATTGATGGTACGGACGAGAAGGATGATCTAACCCGGCGGTGGAAGGTAAAGAGCAACGACGCAGGCATGAGGATGGTGGAGGCGAGGGCGATCGGGACGGTTGAGGAATGGCTTAGGAGTGTCAATAGAGAGGAAGAGCTTAAACTGGTACATTGGGAGGACATATATCATGATCTTCCTTATTATTGGTCAACATTTTATGTTCAGGTATTATTTATATAAACGCCGGTTTATTTTGGTTTGGATTAATTTGGTTTAGTTTAATTTGATTTGGTTTGATTTTTTAATTTATCTACAGGTGACTGAGTTTGAAAGTGGTGGGTTATCTATTGGATTAAGTTGTAGCCATCTCTTAGCCGATTCAGTTTGTGCAATGATGTTTATTCGAGCTTGGGCAGATTTATCCCTGACTCGAAACATGATGGCCCCACCACTCTTCCACTCGTTGCCGCCACGTCGGTTCGCTAACCATAGATTGATCTCTAACAACCAACTGCTTAGCCATTACATCAAATCTTGCGCCCTAACGGCTACACCGTCAAACGTGGCCAAGGATCGTATAGTCACCGTTACTCTTTTGTTCCCCGATCCGATGGTTCGAGCCCGCAACAACGAGTCAGGGGTTTCAGCCTTTGAGATTTTGGCTGGACTCTTTTGGGTCTGTGTGAGTCTAGCCAAAGGGAAGAGAAACGAGTTCATGGACATGTCATTGTGCGTAGACGTTAGGAAACTATTGCGTTTAGACCAAAGTTATGTTGGTAATTGCATGGTTTATAACAAGGTTCACTATTCCAAACCGGTTAAAACCAAAGATAGATTATTATTATTATCTCACGCAGTTCAAGAGATTCATAACACAACCAAGAGACTAGACTACGACACGGTCATGGACTTGATCGAGTGGCTCAGTAGCAGTAACAATCTGATATCCAACGGTTCAGATCTCGTGTGTACTAATCTAGAGAACATGGCGAATTCGCGTCCCATGATGTTCGAGGAAGATTTGATCTTGAGACACGTGTCTTGCTATGTTGAAGGGCCCGTAGCTGGAGGTGGACAGATCATAGTGCTTCCGTCACCGTCTTGTGAGGGACCAATGAGCCGAGTGGTTATGGTCAGTCTTCCTTCAAGGGAGATGGTTAAGGTTTTAGAGGATGATCTTCTTCTAAGCTTTTCTCCTGTTTCAATTATGGATTATACAAAACGAAGGTAAATCAATAAAGATTTTTTTTTTTTAAACTAAATCAATAAAATCAAAAGAGAATTATTTTCCTTTCCGTTTGCGTTCGATGCTACGCTTACACTGATGCCATGAGAAAATTTTACAGGACTTTTATCTTTACAAAAATTTATAGATAAACCTTGTCTAGCTCTCTTAATTACTTAAAACCTTGTCTAGCTTTCTTAATCACCCTAGCAAGTGGTTAAACGCATACATTTTGTTAATATCACTTTTTCACATTATATATATATATATATATATATTAAAGGGTCCATGATAACGCTACGCTTGCACATTAACTGAAAGTACAATTTTTATTTGAACAATAGTTGAGATGTTGTTGAAACCCTAGGAATATCTCTCAACTCCTTGATGATCAACTCTTTCTTTTCAAGATCAAAGCTAGGTCTCACAGAAATTGTCACGGTCTTCAAACACTTAGAGTTAGCTAGGATATATGTCAAGAATTCTTTCTCTTCTTCTGTGTCTCCATATTGTCTATACTCAAATATTTTGAGTTGTGACGACAAGCATCCAGGAATAGAACTCGGTTGGTCCCATGATAGTGTCAGATCCTTGGGGTCACAGGTATATTCCTGAAAATGGACTAAATATTATTAAGCAAATTTTGACTAGTATTTTTAGTCCATTAAAGCTAGAAGAAGAGGAGGATATATACGTACATAATTTACCAAAAGATCTTTAAGTTTTGGAACATTTTTAAGTAAAATTAAGAGTGGCTCCAACCAGTCTGATGATATATCTGGATATATAGTTAACTTTATAAGTCGAGAGAAGTTGATGGTGCTACAACCCACAATCTGCAACGAAACAAACAATAACGTAATTAGATGCAACAATGTAATCACAAGGAACAAGCTTGTTAGATAGATAAAGAGTTAGAGAGCTACCACTGCATCGGTCATAACCAACTCAAGAGACACGACCGCGGAAAGAGATGTTTTGAACTTGTCAATATCAGGGAAAGAATCAACATCGATATGTGCGTTCTTAAGACAAGGCATATTCTCAATCGAGCAAGAGTCTCCTGAATCATCAGTGATGTCATAATATATTAATGCCGGAGTATCGATAACCAAACACCTCCCCGTATCTACTACATCATTGTCATCTGGCAGTGACGTAGTATTATAATTAGTATACCATAAGTCCAGTAAAGAAGGCACTTTAACATTAAACTTTGTCACATTGTCATCCTTGTATCGTTTGACGCCCAAATATTCAAGAAGGGGGCAGCTCGATAAGAACCTAACAAGAGAAGCCTCTTCTTTATACACAACATAGAAAAGTTCAAGAAATATGAGCGATGGGAGGCAAGAAGTAGAAGGGAAATCCACAAGAATCTTGTGAGAGAGAGTTAGTTCCTTGAGTGTTTCGCAGGTGTAAAGGCTCTTAGGCAATCTGGTTGGAACTGTGGACCAGCAAAGCTTGAATTTTAGCACACGTACGTGGCGATCAACAGCCTTTTTAAGCCACTTTCCGACATCAGCATCACTAGGACATCCTGGACCAAGTTTGATAAGCAAGATTGCTAAGACAGGTGCTTTGTGGAGTTCCAATGACTTCTCAAAAAACCACCAAATGCTCTTCTTGCTCTCATCATCATCATCATCATCATCATCATCAATAATATAACTATCACCATATCGTTTTTCTTTGTACCCAAGTCTAGGCAACATCATCCAGATAAAGCGCCATCGTTTAGACAAAATCATGGTGGCTACTGCATCTCTAATCGGGACACGCAACAGTATCGTCACAAGTAAATCTTCGGGTAAAGCACTGATCCTGTCTAAGTCTTCACAAACTGTCTCTTCAATTTTGGCTTCTGCCATCTTCACGAGGCAAAACCCTAGGAGAAGGATTCGGCGTCAGAAGCAACACAAGGAAATCGTTATTACCTAATAGGTCGGTAAAGTATAAAGCATTATATACAATTTTCGCAAAAAAAACAAAAAAAAAGCATTATATACAATAATATTTTATTATTACCATATTTTACTAATAAAAAAACATATTACCATATTTCTTTTTTAAATAGCTGTAGATCGATTAGACCTCGTGTACGATATTTTCGCTCTCAATATTTTATCAAATTCTGTTGACTTTTTGGATCCCATAACGACTTGGCAAAAAATAGACATAATGCCACAAAAAGACTATATTACATTATACACCTCAAAATCAATGATGCATGATAAATGAAGCCCAATCAAAATAACCCTTTTATCACACTTCGAGACTTACAGAATTTTGATTCCATATTGGAACCATACGGAATCGAAACAGATCTCTTGCAAAAGCTACAAAAAAATATTGCCGGGGTTCCAAACTATGTAGAGATCTCTCAAGGGCTATGGCTTTCCGGTTGCATCTTTACTCTCTCACATATCTTTTTCCGTATCCGGGAAGCAAAGAAATCAGCGCACTCGTCACGCTAAGGCAGGATATTGAGCGTTGATCCGCAAAACATTGTTTCCAAAGGTTTCTCTGACATCGCCAACAATGTTTTCTTCCGTGATCTCTTCTTTTTCTTGCTTATTGCTGCAAGAAGAACCTCATAATCCTTGGCACTAGTCTCAAGTGTTTCATCGCTAAAAGGATCGAAACGAACATATTCATGGCTCCCATTTACGTACGCGAGAAGTGTCTGAGACCTTTTACTGTCTTCCACAAATGAAAGCGATCCTTTCTTGGCCTGCAATAACCATTGTGATCAAGAAACATAATGGTAATGAGAGTATTTTGATGGAAAAAAAAACCGTAGAGGTAAGAAGAATATACCTTCAATACGGTCCAAATAGCTACCAGTTTAGGGCATGAACCATCAAACAAAGGAATAGCGCCATCTTTCCCGCGAAAGATGTGTTCATTAGATTTTACCGACCTATAAGATTCTGGAAGCCATGATAAAACTGCAAAGTGTGATGATAATAACTCCGCTTAAGTGGCAATGGCTGCAAATAAACAGGAAGAGCAAAATATACTAAGACAAAGAAAAAATTAGGATTTTCATGAATAAACATTTTTTTTTAATTAACCTAGTTTCTAAATAAAAATAATTAAATAAATGACCAAAAGTGTAATGTAATTAATTCGCTTACAAAGAAGGTATGACGAAATCAGGATAATTCTCTCTTTGTATTTCAATAAGAGTATTTGCACTGCATATACAAGAATTGGAGTGTAATTACGTAGATACAGTATATATTCACTGTTTGGAACACTATTACGTAGATACAGTATATATTCACTGTTAGGAAACTATTGCGTTTAGACCAAAGTTATGTTGGTAATTGCATGGTTTATAACAAGGTTCACTATTCCAAACCGGTTAAAACCAAAGATAGATTATTATTATTATCTCACGCAGTTCAAAAGATTCATAACACAACCAAGAGACTAGACTACGACACGGTCATGGACTTGATCGAGTGGCTCAGTAGCAGTAACAATCTGATATCCAACGGTTCATATCTCGTGTGTACTAATCTAGAGAACATGGCGAATTCGCGTCCCATGATGTTTAAGGAAGATTTGATCTTGAGCCACGTGTCTTGCTATGTTATATCGTAATATCAGTTTTTCACATTATATATATATTAAGGGGTCCTTGATAACGCTAAGCTTGCACATTAACTGAAAGTACAATTTTTATTTGAACAAAAGTTGAGATGTTGTTGAAACCCTAGGAATATCTCTCAACTCCTTGATGATCAACTCTTTCTTTTCAAGATCAAAGCTAGGTCTCACAGAAATTGTCACGGTCTTCAAACACTTAGAGTTAGCTAGGATACATGTCAAGAATTCTTCCTCTTCTTCTGTGTCTCCATATTGTCTATACTCAAATATTTCGAGTTGTGACGACAAGCATCCAGGAATAGAACTCGGTTGGTCCCATGATAGTGTCAGATCCTTGGGGTCACAGATATATTCCTGCAAATGGACTAAATATTATTAAGCAAATTTTGACTAGTATTTTAGTCCATTAAAGCTAGAAGAAGAGGAGGATATATACGTACATAATCTACCGAAAGATCTTTAAGTTTTGGAGCATTTTTAAGTAAAATTAAGAGTGGCTCCAACCAGTCTGATGATATATGTGGATATATAGTTAACTTTATAAGTCGAGAGAATTTGATGGTGCTACAACCCACAATCTGCAACGAAACAAACAATAACGTAATTAGATGCAACAATGTAATCACAAGGAACAAGCTTGTTAGATAGATAAAGAGTTAGAGAGCTACCACTGCATCGGTCATAACCAACTCAAGAGACACGACCGCGGAAAGAGATGTTTTGAACTTGTCAATATCAGGGAAAGAATCAACATCGATATGTGCGTTCTTAAGACAAGGCATATTCTCGATCGAGCAAGAGTCTCCTGAAGCATCAGTGATGTCATAATCTATTAATGCCGGAGTATCGATAACCAAACACCTCCCCGTATCTACTACATCAATGTCATCTGGCAGTGACGTAGTATTATAATTAGTATACCATAAGTCCAGTAAAGAAGGCACTTTAACATTAAACTTTGTCACATTGTCATCCTTGTATCGTTTGACGCCCAAATATTCAAGAAGGGGGCAGCTCGATAAGAACCTAACAAGAGAAGCCTCTTCTTTATACACAACATAGAAAAGTTCAAGAAATATGAGCGATGGGAGGCAAGAAGTAGAAGGGAAATCCACAAGAATCTTGTGAGAGAGAGTTAGTTCCTTGAGTGTTTCGCAGGTGTAAAGGCTCTTAGGCAATCTGGTTGGAACTGTGGACCAGCAAAGCTTGAATTTTAGCACACGTACGTGGCGATCAACAGCCTTTTTAAGCCACTTTCCGACATCAGCATCACTAGGACATCCTGGACCAAGTTTGATAAGCAAGATTGCTAAGACAGGTGCTTTGTGGAGTTCCAATGACTTCTCAAAAAACCACCAAATGCTCTTCTTGCTCTCATCATCATCATCATCATCATCATCATCAATAATATAACTATCACCATATCGTTTTTCTTTGTACCCAAGTCTAGGCAACATCATCCAGATAAAGCGCCATCGTTTAGACAAAATCATGGTGGCTACTGCATCTCTAATCGGGACACGCAACAGTATCGTCACAAGTAAATCTTCGGGTAAAGCACTGATCCTGTCTAAGTCTTCACAAACTGTCTCTTCAATTTTGGCTTCTGCCATCTTCACGAGGCAAAACCCTAGGAGAAGGATTCGGCGTCAGAAGCAACACAAGGAAATCGTTATTACCTAATAGGTCGGTAAAGTATAAAGCATTATATACAATAATATTTTATTAGTACCATTCTCTTTATTCTTTTCCCCTGAACTGATCAAGATACAATCCAGTCAAGTCCAAGCACAAAAGACATAAAAGAGCAATCCAAACAGTATATTGCATGTTCATAAACGAACCGATTCATGACAAATCTAATAGAAAACATTGAAAAGAATGAAGCAATTTGATTATGGCTCAAGGATAGAAAACATGAACACATAAGAATTAGTGCCACTGACAGGCTTAATTAAATCGAAATAATATAAAACAAAAGTTTCACTTATCTAACCAACTAATTCAAAAACCGTGTTCTGCAACATGAATCGTAGCAATTTCCAGACCAATTAACAATAGAAGATAGAGAGGTTCGCATTCATAAGAATCAAATCAAGATGAGATCGAATTTCTTTTACCAAATCAACCTACGTACGAAACACTAAGAGAAAGCAAAAAAAAAAAAAATTAACCGTTGAGACGTCGATTTTAGGGTTGGTCGAGAGCGGAGAGGATTAAGGTCGAGGAAGGGGATGAGAGTCTGGATGTATAAACGTTGAGACGTCGATCGATGGAAGGGAAATTTACTCTTGAGATTTCTTTTATAATTGGGTTTTTTTTTTTTTTAATAACAAAGGGTAATCTGGGTTTTACCACCGACTAATTCATACCACCCGACTAATCTCTCTGGATGAGTGATACCGTCGACTAGCCCACTTATCGGGTTTTCAAATAGACCTAAAGCGTGGCACCATCTTCGACTGACCAAATGAGAGTGTTTAGATAATTTTGCACTTGCAGAAAATCGATCTTTGACCTAAATCAACATGGCAACTCATAATTGATGGTATTTAATCATGGATGAAGCTATCGATATGTTACTCTTTCCAAAATACTATGTAAAAAAAAAACTAGTCTGGATTAACAGTTTAAATCCAAATCTAGAAGAAGAAAAAAATTAATAAATTATCGTCAAACTGTAAATATAGATACTTTTGATCACTGATGGTAAAATGTATTAATTAAATACATAAAAGTAAATTTTTTATCATGGTATTATGTAAATTAGGTCAAATTTTGTTTTTATTAACTCAAAAGGTTTTTCCAATCAAACTTCGAAAAGTATTAAACAAAATCCAAATCCTAGCTTTGCTATTATGGTAGAGTAATGTTTTCTTTTTAACACCTATTATGGTAATGTAATTTCTTTTTCGAAAATATTATATATATATATATATATATTTAAAATTTGAACTACCATAAATAAATATACTAGCTAAATCTTTAAAAAACTGGAAATCTCTTACATTTGTATAAAAATCATTATCGGAGATAAACATGTGTTATAATTATGAATTATTAGAAATGTATTTAATGTGTGTAATCTATAAATCAAAACAAACACCTAGTATACTACTACCGGTCTTCCAAGACTAGAGAACCGGGAGAAATCACAAAAAAACTAAGGGAATCATTAGCATACATCCTCAATTGTTATCCGATAATAACCGGAAGATTGGTTAAGGACATTGATGGTATGGTTGAGAAGGATGATCTAACCCTTACTCGAAACATGATGGTTCCCCCACTCTTCCACTCGTTGCCGCCTCGTCGGTTCCCTAACCATAGACTGATCTCTAACAACCAACTGCTTAGCCATTACATCAAATCTTGGGTCCTAACGGCTACACTGTCAAACGTGGTCGAGGACCGTATGGTCACCGTTACTCTTTTGTTCCCCGATCCGTTGGTTCGAGCTCACAACAACGAGCCATGGGTTTCAGCCTTTGAGTTATTGGCTGGACTCTTTTGGGTCTGTGTGATTCTAGCGAAAGGGAAGAAAACGAGTTCATGGACATGTCACTGTGCGTAGACTTTAGGAAACTATTGCGTTTAGACCAAAGTTATTTTGGTAATTGCATGGTTTATCACAAGGTTCACTATTCCAAACCGGTGAAAACCAAAGAGAGGTTATTACTATTATCTCACGCTGTTCAAGAGATTCATAACACAACCAAGAGACTAGACTACGACACGGTCATGGACTTGATCGAGTGGCTCAGTAGCAGTAACAATCTGATATCCAACGGTTCAGATCTCGTGTGTACTAATCTAGAGAACATGGCGAATTCGCGTCCCATGATGTTCGAGGAAGATTTGATCTTGAGCCACGTGTCTTGCTATGTTGAAGGGCCCGTAGCTGGAGGTGGCCAGGTCATAGTGCTTCCGTCACCGTCTTGTGAGGGACCAATGAGCCGAGTTGTTATGGTCAGTCTTCCTTCAAGGGAGATGGTTAAGGTTTTAGAGGATGATCTTCTTCCAAGTTTTTCTCCGGTTCTACTAATGGATTATACAAAACAAATAAATTAATAATTAAAAAAAAAAAAAACTAAATCAATAACAATGTCT
The DNA here is from genome assembly GCA_002933915.1 of Eutrema heterophyllum. Taxonomy (NCBI): domain Eukaryota; kingdom Viridiplantae; phylum Streptophyta; class Magnoliopsida; order Brassicales; family Brassicaceae; genus Eutrema; species Eutrema heterophyllum. The sequence goes on from PKMM01036428.1 coordinate 556,682, forward strand.
TTGACTTTCAAAGAAATCTATAATGTTTATCTTCCTTGACAAATTACAATGATTTTCTTATGAATCTAATACAGATCCACGTTTATTTTTGAGTAAATAATTGTTAAAAGCAATATAATTATAAAGTCATGTAAATATCAAACATAAAATCAGAACAACCATAAACTCCTCCAATCTACATTTTAGCGGCATCTTTATCTAAATGTGATGCAATTTATAGTAATAAATAATATTCATTTTAAAACAAAATAAGAGTTCAATTGTTTCACTACAAGAAAACACATCATTTACAACCACCGTATTCGTTGTAAATTCATAGTAAATCAGAGTTTGCATTGACTTTACGATAAAATTCAATTCGTCGTAAATTGATCGACGCGACGAATATAAATCTTCGCTAATTTACGACGATTTTTATTATTTTATTTATTATTTAATTTTTTTAGTATTACAATGAAATTGAAAAATAATTACACATTTATAATATTATATTGGTGCTGGTTGTGGCCACCGGGAGCCGGCTCCGAGGTGACGGTGGACTCCATCGGCGGTCCGGTGACGGTAGCTCCGGCGGTGGTGACTCCGGTGAAGGTAGCTCTGGCGGTGGTGACTACGGCGACGATGGTGATGGGCTCCGAAAATGGCGGTGGACTCCGGCGGTGAATGTTGACTAGTAAACTTGTTATTTAATAGTTATAGGTTTGTTATATATATACTAGAATTGATTTTGCCAAACTTCCGATGTGGGACTTTTATATTTGTAGTTTAACAACGAATTTACATCGAATTTGTGACGAATCGTTATAATTTCGTTGTTAATTTTTATTTTTTTAAAACGAATTTACGACGATTTTGCAACGAATTTGCAACGAATCGTTGTTAATTCCTCGCAAAGTTTGAATAAAACAATTTAAGGATTAGGGTTTAGGATACGACGATTGAATATTACAATGAATTTATAAAGATTTCTCGTTACATTATCATAAATTCGATGGTATGTGAAATTTATAATATTTAAACAAGGTGTTTGAAATGTGAAAATTGTATTAAATAAGATTAGTTTGGCATATATGATCATAATATGATAGTTTTTACTCATTTTGTATAATTTGAGATTTGATGAAAATGATGATAATGTGTGTTATATATGATCATAATACTATATGTTATATATACACTACTTATTTAGTAAATCAAACATAAAACTAAACATTAAATAATAAGATTTTGGAACTTATAACTATAGTAATTATGATAAGTGTGTTTATTCAAAGAAACTTGCAATAAATGTTTTTTAAAGTTTTTTTTTTCAAATACAAGTATTTACAACGAATTTACGACGATTTTTTTTTTCTTCACAAAAAAGCAATAACCGTCGTAAATTCGTTGCAATATAATATTCTGGTACATTATATTAGCCAAAAAGTTTTTTAAAACCTTCAACATATCCTAAGAGCGTCTAGGTTGTTCCTCTGCACATGCGCGGACCAACCACTTATCCGTTCTTAGGACATGTTCACTATATTATAAAGCGAGTAATGATCACTGTTGGTAAGTCAAAGAAGTTCGGCTTTGTTTATAATATCAATTTCTATATTCGTTATGTTTTTTTTTTTAACACGGTATGATACAATCCAAAAATCAAAGATCAATTATTCGTTATGTTTATGATGAGGTAAATCTGATTTTTTTTTAAGGGTCAAATTAAGACCTTACTTTACACAGAGAATCAAAATGAGCTAAATCTGATATACCAAATCTGATGGTTGAACTAAATCAAAATGAGCTAAATCTGATTTAAATCTGATTCAAAGAATCAAAATGAGCTTATACCGTTATTTGCAATATTAACATTGGGATTTCATAGCTACAATAATGGTTCTTACTTCAAGCCTAGAGGATTATCTCATCAACGAGTAATACATGTTTGACATCAATTAAAATTGTTAAACCATTGCTAAGTTTTGGGTCTTCTTTAGAGTGCTATTGACAAACTCTATTTGGTTCCAGATTTTTTAGAAGTCGTGATTTATCACGATATTCCCCCCCCCTGAGTTCTTGGCGCGATTCGCATCATTTTTCTCTTTGTCTTTACGTTTCGTATTCCGTATTATCTCATTGGCCTTAGCATTACGCTCAGTACTTTGTTTAGCCTTTTTCTCCTTGTATCTTTCAGCTCTAATCGCAACTTTCTTACGGTTTTCTTCCATTTGAGCCTCCTTCACAGCAGAAGCGTAGGTCTTGTGCTCATAGGTTAAGGAAGATTCGAGCGAATCCCAGAGAGAAGTCTTCGGGTTCCAACCTATTTTCAAAGTCTATCAGATTAGACTTTAAAAATAATGTTTTAAGCATATTTATCATGTTTAAATATGGAAATTACCGAGTTGGCGGTTAATAATGGTCAGATCTGGGATACTCTTGTCACTGTCATCATACCCTTCCCCGTAATCAACCGGGTTCTCATCCTCTCCACTCACATTTGCGTAAACCTTGGTCATCATTTCAGCAAGCTGTCGTACTGTAACTTCGTTGTTCGGGTTGCCTACATTGAAGATATGGCCATTTGCTCTCTCTGGGTTTTCCTGAACAACAAACACAGTATCATTGCAGGTTTTAGTTGGAACTTCTTCGTTAACAGTTCGTAAATGAAAACCACAAAGGATGATTGTAAGCAATAGGACTCACAATCATCAACAGAACAGCTTCAATAGCATCCTTGATGTAGATGAAAGTTCTCTGCGATTCTCCACCATCCACAAGCTTGAGAGGCTCACCGCGTATAAGATTCTGAAAGATAGCGATGCATCAACCAAAACCTTGCATATACAGAATAACATTGCATATAGAAACGGATTTGTACTTACATAAGCGAGAACACAAGGGACACCTTTGCTAGGACCATCAATGCCGGGGATGAAATCCATCCTAGGTCCAATCCAGTTAAAAGGTCTTACAATGGTGAACTCAAGTCCCTTCTGAGCACCCTCAGCTGTCACAAGAAACAAGTGAGGTGAAGTCATTTTACCACTTTGTATAATTCATATGTCATCTTATAAGCAAAATTGCTCACCGTAAATGAGTCTCTCAATAAGTTGTTCAGCACAAGCATATGACCACCTTTGCTTAGCAATCGAACCAAATATGCAAGGGGAAATATCTTCTTTAAGAACATAGAAAGAAGGATCCTGTAGAAAGCAAGAACAGCAAACAACATCTTTGTAAATAATGTAGATGACCTGAGGCAATTGAATGTCAAGATTCAAAGCCTAACCTCACGCAGGGGATGATCCTTGGGAAGATAGCTTCCTATGGTTTTACCATATACTTCACAGGTCGAAAAGTGAATGAGACGCTTTTTGTTCACAGAGCAGTATTCAACCTACACAGCCAACACATTGACCAAACCAATTTCAACTACTAGTGAGCTCATAACGATTATTTTCCTCAAATCTTTGAACAACAGCTAAAGCAAAGTAATGAACGAAAGTAACAAGGATCAAAAGAAATACATACAACTGGAAGTGCGTCAATGAAATTGCTGTAGATAGTAACACGAGGCGTATTGTAATCAGCTGGAAAACAGGTCGCAGCAAGATTTATAGTCTGCAGAGCAAAAATATGTCAGAATCACATCAGACATTACTGATCTCGACGATAGGAAACGGAGATTTGAATTGAAAAATCTAATTCCGATAAAGGATCATCAATCACGAATGCACTAACTGTCATTTTGAATTTTCTCAACTTCCTATAGAATTAAGAACAGATAACGCGAAATCGCTATAATAAAAAGCTATCACATACCAGATCCGCCATCTTGATAAATTCTTTGAGCCTCGAATCATCTTTGATGTTGATGCGATGACATTGGATCCGAACTTTCCATTTAACCGGCTCGAGCAAGTGCTTGATCTTGTCGTCGTAACCGTCGAGCGCATTGATCTTTTCGTCGTCGTAAACGTCGAGCACAAGCACCGTGTGCGGTGTCTCCGTCATCAGCTTTTCACATAGATGTGAGCCGATGAAACCTCCGGCACCGATCATGCATATCGTGATCGGCTTTATCGGTCTGCCGTCCAGATCCACTCTACCAGCTCCGTTCGCCATTTATTTTCTCGAGAAAACGAAACTCAGAAATCTTTGAATCCTTCGATAACCGCCCGTTTTCTCTCTCTCTGTGAGATAACAATGCGCGAATGGCTGTAACGAGTAAGAAGAGGAGAGAGAGATTAGTGAAGGAGGGAGTGGTGACGGTGGATATTTATAAGGGAGCATCGTTGCGAGTGTAAACGGCGGCAAATCTAATCTTCGTCAAAATCCAAATCCCACTCGGCGCGTGGTGTGTACTCGCCTAATCACCTGTGAGCGCGTGTGAGCGGCGGCAAATCTTCGTCAAAATCCAAATCCCGGTGCGTGGTGTGTACTCGCCTAATCACCTGTGAGTGCAGGTTTTTTTTTTTTTTTTTTTTGGAAGCATGAGGCGATCCCCTGTGTGTATCACCTGACTTAGATCTTCGATCTTCGATCTTCGATCTTATCTCCTGGTGAGTGCAGTTTTTTGTTTTTTTTGCAGCATGAGGTATCGCCCTTGAGGTGGTTGACTCAGATATTCGATCTTCTGGTGGTGGTTCTTCGATCTTCTGGTGGTGAATAGACATCTTAGAGGATTTGATCAATTTTTCAAGGCAAACCTTAAGATCTGCTCTGCTGGAGATAAAGAAAAAAATGTGCAAAAATGATAATTATGAGATCTTTGGTCATCTCTCTCAACCCTAAATATGTGTGAGATGGGCTTACGACAAAGTGATCCCTTAACCCTTTTGAGCCCATCATCACATTTCACAAACTTAAAATGACGTCGTCGTTTCAATATTGAGCTACAAAATAAAATCTTTTATCTTTTTCTCTATTGATTTATCGCATTATTATATATGTTTTGTCTCATTAATTAATAACTAGATTCTAAACCCGTGCGTCCGCACGAGAATTTTTTTTTTTTAATCAAATTTTGTAATATAATTTATGTTTATTTTTGTGTTTAGATATATTTTTGTATATTTATTTTTTGTCATATGAGATAATTTTAGCTATCCAAATTTTTCTGACCCGCTTTGTTATATATATTTCGAGGTCTATATTTTATTAAAAATATATTTTTAATACCTCAATTATCCATTTTGACTCTTAACCCACTGTTTTGTTAATTTGCGAATAAAGCATAATCATAAATATTTTACATAGAAAGACGTATTTAGCACAAAAAATATAGAAAGACGTAGCAAATAGTGTACATATAAAATAAGAAAACAATAGAAAATTGGTGATGAGTTTTGACGGAAAATTTCCAGCGTTGCAGTGAACAAGTCAAAACATGTGCATCCCATTTGCAGCATGATCCAAAATCCAATAGCATATCTGTAAGTAAAATGAACTCATTTGTTTTGTCCAAAAAAATAAAACAAACTCATTACTTAAAATTTAAAACCAAAATTGGTCCATGAAAAGCTTAAAACCAAAAGATATACATACAGAAGCTAGAAGAAAAAAATGTTTTTTTTTGTTCAGTGGAACATGATCTTATATACCAATAGACTTTATCGAGTTAGGGTTTCCAATGAATATTCGTGATATGCGTGATCAAAAGAAATTATCCTATTCGTTTAAGTTAAATTAAAAAAAAAAATCGTTATTATCTTGCAAAGATACACAATTGATTGTTGTGATTATTATGGTAAGGAAAAAACCTTAAACATACTGAAAATCTTGAGTAAATAGGATGTTTATCTCGTTTAATGTGATGTTTCAAATAATTAAATACTCATAACTATCCAAATTCTTGTAAAATGGAAAGAAATAGTAATATTT
>PKMM01036428.1:567975-582959 GCA_002933915.1 Eutrema heterophyllum
ATATTTCCTGTTGATTTCCATGCGTAAATGAAGCATCAGAACAAATGTGTTGTTGTTTTGTCTACACAAAGAAATAAAGAAAGATATAAATGATGAAAACTGATCCTTTCTTGAAAATGAATCGTATTTACGAACATAGATAACGTATTTCGGAAAGTCTTCAGAAATGAACAAAAACAGAAAACGATATTTCCTGTTGATTTCCATGCGTAAATGAAGCATCAGAACAAATGTGTTGTTGTTTTGGATACACAAAGAAATAAGAGAAAGATATAAATGATGAAAATTGATCCTTTCTTGAAAATGAACCGTATTTAGGAACATATATAACGTATTTTGGAAAGTCTTCCGAAATGAACAAAAACAGAAAACTGAAAACAGAAAACGAAATCTAGAAGAGCTCCATTGAAGAACGCATATCGTTCAACAATCCCAAACTCATAGCCAAAAATAGGAGAAAAAGAACATACAAACTGTAGAACATGAGTAGAAAGCAACCGTAGTAGAAACTTGCAATCTGAACTTGTTTGAGAGATCAAATCCTTAAGGGGAATCTTCTGCTTTAGAATAAAATGTGATTCTCTGAACAGCTTGGAAGGGAAAGGAATTAACCAACAAAGCTCCAGCAACAAAATCATTTTGAGCCAAAACGGAGCATGATCCACAACCATAACAGCAGCATCCAACAAACTTAATCTCACATCAACAGAGACCATATCTAATGACGAAACTATCTCAGCAACACTGCATAATGCAGGAAGAATAACCACACATATCATATCAGCTTCACCATATGCATGATTCTGCTTAAGATTTGCTAACATAAGCTCTCTCTCTATGAGCATATCTACCTTCCAAGTGTGGCCAAAACGTAGCAATAGCATCACCATCACAAATAATTCCAGAATCTACAAAGATCATTCCAGGATCTATATTCATACTGAGTAAGATCAGAAAACACCTACACACCACAATAGATTGTAAATCAGGTGGCCGTGGAAGAGATCCGTAGATGAGTATAAGCTCCAACTTCAAATTCAACCATGGATTTTCTCCAAAGAACTTGTCATCCACAAGAGATTCATCTGGTGAAGCAATAAACTCAACGAAACCAAGAAACGATGAATATAAATCCATCTCAAAATCAGTCATAATACAAGCGCAATCGCAGAACGGAATCGCAGATCGACTGAAACTGAAGAAAAATCTTCGAGAATTGATGAGTTCCAAGCATACAAGCTTGCTTTACCAGCGCAACGCCCAACCTTGTGAGCAATCACCATTGAAGCAGCTGTAGAACGATCGGCGGAACAACCGAGAGAAAACGACAAAATCGGCAGATGATTTGCATGATCCAGAAAATCTGAAGTAACGCGAGATAAAAATGAGCCATAAGGCTCGTCGCGAGACTTCAAAGATGTGAGAACTGGTGAATCCGGTGTAGAACCTCGAAAATTGCTCCGGTCTGGACAATCAGAAGCAATACGAGGTGACGAAGAACCAGAAGGATCAACGCGAGCCTTCGGTGATGTGATCTTCAGCGAATCCAGTGTATTGATCCGATACTTAAAGTTGCTATGCCGTTTCACCGTTGAAATCGATTGGAGCTCAATGACAGATTGAAGCAGAAATCGCACAGGAAACAGGAGGGAGCAGCTCAAATCATTTACCGACATGGATCGAGAAGTGAAGAATCATCTGAGAATTATATAATGGCTAAAATGGTCTTTTGTCTCTTAAATGAATGCTATAAACGAGACATTTTGAGATGAGTGCTATGAATGCTCAACTTAATACCCTATAAGTACTAAAGCAATTGTTGTAGTATATGTAGGGGTCGAACACAAGAACTCCAGATATCACGCAATAGATTATGTAGTTTCGAATTAAGCTAAACCAAAAGATGTAATTGAAAGCAAGTGCGTAAATTAAACAAGTTGTGAATCAATGGGAAAGAAGATAGGCTCAGGTATTTCTCAGGAATTCAATGAATGTAGATAAACTAACTAATATGATTCAGATTTAGCGCGGTTCTTGAACTCAAATCACTAAAGTGTAGCTAACCAACTCTCGTTGCGAAAACTACCTAAGTCTAAATCCTAGAATTCCAAATCTCTTTGCGAATCATAACGTCTAAACCAGCTTTTAGTTCAGGTTTGATCTGTTCACAAAACAACTAAACCAAATCTCTTTGCGAATAGTTATTTTGCTCACCCTAAGTTCTGTCAGGTAATTAATCGCACTCTCGTACCTAATCAATTATCCTAAGATCTAAGTTCTAGATTCGTCAACCTAGAATTACCTATGAGAACAACCTAAGACGAAGAACTAATTCAGATGGTGAATCCTAATCAATCAATTAACCTAACATTCAGAGAAAACACTTATGAGAACCCTGAACCTAACAAGGAATCTACTCAGACATGGTGATTGAAACAAGCAACATGATTGAATAGATCATCAAATCAAATAAATAAAAGAGAGTAAAACAAGAGTTCAGAATTGTCTCTCTCAGAAATCTCTCCAAAACCAAAGTAGAACAAAACGTAATCGAGTGTTTTTCTGAACCCTCGCCAAAGTGGCTTAAAAATCTAACTTAAACTCATAAAACACGTTTTGGGCTAAATTGTAAATAATAAAGTCTTCTGGGAAATTTTGAAATTCTTCAACTCTTCATAAAAGTCGCGACTCGTGTCTTGCTGCAGTTAGTATCGACCGATACTAGGGTAGTGTCGATCGATACTGAGGCTTCATATCGAGTACTTAGCTACACAAACTTCTGCTTTGCTCCAAAATGCTCCAAAAAACTCCAATATCTCCAATTATGCTCCAAACGTGCTAAAACCTGTAAAAGACTCTAAAACACTACAAAATAGTAGAAAAACTCTATAAAACCATGATATATCACATTCGTAACCTCGTTTATTTTTTTCCATGATCATAGGTCCTACTCCATAATTCTCTTATACTCATCACTGTCGTTATTTTTTTTTTTTTTTGGGTACATGTTTTCCCCTTGTGTTCTACTACAAAGATATTATTTAGCCCATGATCTGGTACTTCATGGATCATCATATATATCACAAGGGACACATGAAGATCACGAGAAACATGCTCATGATGAAGATGATCATGAAGACACTGATGATGATGATACTGACCCTAATGAGGACAACAAAGATTCTGAAGGTAACGTGCTTAATTTTCTCATACCATCAGCCCATCTAATAATCCAAAACGCAACTGATTTTTAATTAGCTTGTGTTTGCAGATTCAGAGAATGGTCACCGAGTCCATCATACATCCACCTACATTAACAGGAGAATGCAACATGTTTTTGACAGCCTCGGCTTGCAGAGATATGTACTCTTGTGCTCTAAGGTCAGTTCTTAGTTGCTTTAACACCAGAGCAAAACATCCAGTCAAGTTTACACATGCGCACACACTTGCATGCTCATTTTGTTGCACATCTTACTTTTCTAGCTTCACCATAACATTGTTGTTGAAGTTGTGAAGTATCTGAAGATGTTTAGAAGAAGAATCAGCTTTAGAGTTCCTAGATGACTCTGATTTGGTCTAATCACTGTTTGGGATTCGAACTTTTCTCTTGAAATCAGCTGTGGAAGTGGTGATTCTTTCTGCAAATACACATAGTTTGGGTTAAATTTCTTACTTTCTAGCTTCACAATACATATTGAATTTGAACTACTTGAAGATGTTTAGAATCAGCTTTTAAGGATTCAGGGTTTCCTAACTAGCTAATTTTGGGGATCGGATATGCATATGAGTTTGAAGCTACTTGGAAAGGATGGCAATTAATTATTATTTTTTTTGTTGAAATGTGAAAATTCATTGATCAACAAGAAAAAAATATTTACAAAGCAGATCTATTTGGACTGTTCGATAATGGATCTTAAAAAGAACAGGCAAAAAACTGGAAATCAGGATCGAAAACAACACTACTCAATTACTCGAGATGAAATTGATATTGTTTTTGAGGGAGGCAGATCTTCAAGTACCAATCAGCTCACGGGTTGGAATCCCTTCTCCATCCATCGTTGAAGAAGGTTGTTTCTCGCCGGAGCTGACCTTATCATGAATGTTGATAAGCGATTCTTCATATCTCTATGTCAATCAGACGAGCCAAAGCGAGAGGAGACATATGCGGTTTTTGGTGTTTTCTTCCATTGCGTTCTCTCCAAATTCCATAAATCGTGGATTGGAATACCATTTTGATAAGCAGAGAATCTCGTTGATGTAGTCAATTTCTGGTAAGAGATAGCAATGTTCTGTTCCAGTCTGGAGAAATACGGTTACCTAAGAGTCTTGCGCAGAGCGTTGTCCAAATTGTGTAGGAGTTATTGGATATTGAAACAGAGATAATATTATAGATGATTGAGTGAAGAGTACATGAGTGATGGGTACAGTATATAGAACAGTAAGAAGACAAGAGAAGGTGGAGAGGTGGAGGAGCGTAGAGCGCATTAAGGAGGAGACAAGAGTGGGAGACAATAAGGAGTGGACAATATACTTATACAATACTCTAATACGCCCCCTCCAGCTCAAGGGGATACAAAGTAACCACTTGAGATTGACAACGAGCTTGACAAAGAGATAAAACACGACGGAGAAGAAGAGCGTCAAGAAGACGGATGTTGTAACGGATGTTGTGACGCCATGGTGGAGTGATGAAGCCTTACGCTTGAAGCCTTTCGCTTGATGATGAGAAGAGATGAAGCCTTTCGCTTGTAAGAGAGATGAAGCCTTTCGCTTGTAAGAGAGAGGAAGCCTTTCGCTTGTAAGAGAGAGGAAGCCTTACGCTTGTAAGAGAGAGGAAGACTTTCGCTTGAGTGATGAAGCCTTACGCTTGAAACGGCGACCAGAGGAGAATCAGAGGTAGAGACGACAGTGGTGCGTCGAGGCAAAGGAGAAGAAAGGCGCCGGAGGCGGAGACCCATTGATTCTCGTCGTCAGGGAAGGAGAGACCGTGTTGACGCCGGAGGCAGGGGCTGCGAAAGCTGCGGAGATCGAGGCATCACGGTGGAAGCCATTGAAGGTCTTGGGAGGAAGGCAGAGCCTTTGACGTGAACGAAGGTGACTTGTGGCAGCACTAAGGCTGTGAAAACAGAAGCACTCGTGGCGGTGAGAGTTGGTGGAGGCCGAGAGCAGATCTGAGAACAGAGAGTAGAGAGGCGTTGAAGTCGTCGGTATGAAGCTCATCATTGAGGGCTTAGGAAGCATATAGCTTAAGAAGAAGAAGAAGAAGCATATAGCGTAAAAACGATAGTAAAAGAGAAGACTTGAGGCGAAGACGACGAACACTGATTTCTGCTTGGATAAGCAAACGGACGGTGGCTGAGCGACGGTGGTGCTGAGACAAGGCTGACCGGAGCAACAATGGTCGACGGAGACGTTGAAGAAGAAGTTACAAAGTTTGCTTGCGCCGCAAGAAACAGCTCGAGTGCACCCTAGATCAAGATTTCTTGTGTCGACGGCGTCGTCCCTGGAGCACGGCGAAGAACAGAGGCGGTGGTGTTCGACGTACACACATCACACATGGACGAGGAGCAAACGAGAAGGCAGTGCAACAACGGAGGCACGGCGATGCGAGAGATGATGAGGTGGCCTCATTACTTGACAATGAGAGAGACACGGGGGTGATGTTGAAGATGGCGTGAGCAAGGCTCGTTTCAGTTTTTTTTTTTTTTTTTTTATGAAGAAGAAGCACAGAGGCTTAAAGAGAATTTTAGAGGAAGAAGAAGAAGCACTTTGGCTTGATTTTTGAATTGGAAGCACTGTGGCTTGTAATCAGAAGCATGGTAGCTTGAAAATAGAGAAAGAAACCGAGGAAACAGAGTAAGAGGAGAGGATATAGAGAAGAAGCACAGCAACAAACAGCAACCAAAGAAAGAGAGAAGATGAAGAGTGAAGCGAGAGAAATTTTAGAGGAAGATCAGTTAAGAAAAAAAAAGATTTTTTTTTTTCTTCATTTTTGAATCACTTTGGCTTAAACTAAAAATTTGTAGAGGTCCTTTGGAAAGGAGAGCTATGATACCATATTGGATATTGAAACAGAGATAATATTATAGATGATTGAGTGAAGAGTATATGAGTGATGGGTACAATATATAGAACAGTAAGAAGACAAGAGAAGGTGGAGAGGTGGAGGAGCGTAGAGCGCATTAGCTAGGGAGGAGACAAGAGTGGGAGACAATAAGGAGTGGACAATATATGATACGAATCGACTAAAGACCGGCTTGCTCGTAGTATGGTGAAAAGGAGGATAGATCCTTGACTTCAAAGAATCCACGTCGAAAGATGTTAAGGCACGAGTGACCCTCGAGATTCCTTAAGCCTAATCGATAATGAACGATTTGAAACGAGGTGGTGGCTTCGTTGAAAGGAGGAATCGAGGAAGAGGATGATAAGGCGTGGGGATTAACCCGAAGATCCTTATGCCCCAATTCTCAAGATGATTGCTCACAAACAAACAGATCGATGGCTGCGTCAAAGAGTTGCGAAAAAAACACTTTGATAAACCAAAAATATTTCTAAGAATAACCTTCAAAGAAATAGAGAGAAAGAGTTGAAAAACTCAAAAAAAATATATTGATAAGAGATGATGCTTTCAACAATGAGAGGAGAAGAGCATATATAGGATAAGGAAGAGAGAGAAAAAAAGAGTGAGTCAAAGTGAATTAATCACTTGCCTCGAAAATGAAAACAACAAATTACAAGAATTTTGACTTAAAGACTAAAGACTAAATTTGAATTATGTTGACTCCTCTTTAATGCTGGGCGCGGAAATGCATTAGTCTTCATAGTCTCGGTTTTGAATTTCTCCCGCAGAATTCTCTCGGGATCGGACCGTTAGACGGTGTAAGCCGGTTGCCTCGTTAAAACCTCTATATGGAAAACCCATTGGGACAAAACCGTATACAGGAAAAAGAGTACAACGCAACTTACACAACGGCCGAACCTTAAGAAGAATTCGAAGATAGTGAGGTGAGGACCGGGGGCATAAGTTGATCCTCCTTGATCCGGGTTTCATCGAGTAAGCTCTGAACTGCTCCGGCTAGCTTCCATGTCTTGGACCGGGTGATAGGGCCTTCCGGGATGATCATTGCGTCTTCCGGAACCTCATCTAAAGCTGCCGTGTCCATGATCATATCAATATACTAATACAATACTCTAATAGGAGTAAGGGCAAGCGAAGAACATATGTTCTCGCGATTCATTGATCTCTCCGCAGAGTGTGCAAGCTTGAATTATTCCCCAACATCTGGTTCGTGTTCATGTGGCTAATCTGTCTCGGACCGCCAGCCACACTAGGAATGAGTGGCAAGGGATAGCTTCAGCAAACCATAGAGTTTTGTGCCATTGAACCAATGGTTTCGACAAGCAGATTTGTTCCCATGTTTTTTTAGTTGAGAAGCTTTTGTTATACAGTTCAATACCTTGTTTCCAAAGATGAATATCTGGTTCAGCCGAGGGATCCGGCGGAGGAAGAGTCCTGATCCATCGAAGCATATTTTGAACTCGTAGACCTCGACATCTTCTGAAGGACCAAGCAGAATCAGTTCCTGCGTCAGAGACCGTGGCTGTTCTAGGGATACCAAGGAGACGAGTCCGTACATCACCCGTGATGTTTATTAGCCGACCCATCATTGTCCAGTTATCAAACCAAAAAATGTTGATTGTCCATTCTTTATCTCCGTTTTGATGAAATCGTAGGCCAAAGGTCTTATTCTGAGAAGCTTTTTCCAGATCCACGATCCCTTAGTACATTCTCTTACGTCCCAGAACGACGTGTCTCTTAGAAGGTAATGACGCGTCCAAGCAACCCAGAGGGATCCTGAGTTTGTGATAAGCAGCCAAATTAGCTTCAATGAGAAGACCCTAGAGACATCTTGAAGCCTTCTTATACCCAAACCTTCTTCTCGCTTTGGAACGCAAACATCTTCCCATGAAACTTTCGCTTTTGTCGTTGAGTGCGGAGAGCCGGACCAGAGGAAAGCCGAACACATACTTTCAATTGTGTTATAACATCTCTTAGGTAATCGAAACACTGAACTCCAAAAGTTTGTGATGCTGAAGATGACTGATTGAATTAGTTGCAATCTGCTTGCAGGATGGCAGTTTTTATTTAATAAGAACCTTGAGAAAGCTGGTTTCGACAAGAGAGAGATTATGGACCTTGACCTGGAACTTAAAAAAAAATTCGAAACAAAAGTATGATCATTAAATCATGCACTATATTTTATTTTTAGTGTTAGGGATGAGTTTTTCAAAAAAAAAAAGAAAATTAAACATCTACAATCGCGTAAAATATACTTTCAATTATTTCCAATTAAAATTTCGTAATCTGTTCACAACTTCAGATAGACTAATTAGTCAGATTTTATAATAGTTTATATGATTAGCGCTATGAATTCAAATGAGATTTTTTAAAAAAAAAAAAGAGATTTGTTCATTCAAGTATTGTAGTAATTAAGGGACTATAGTTGATTTTCAGTACGTAGGCAATGAACAAAAAATATGAATATATGAAAATTTGTTGATGATTATCCAGTGAAATTGTTATCGAAACAAGTGGATAAAGTCATAAAACAGTGTATATTGATATTTTAAGTGATCATGGTATCATTATTAATATACTAGGTGAGTACCTGCGCACGCGCGTGTTTTTATTCTGTTAGAGTTTTATGAAAAATGATNCATGGTATCATTATTAATATACTATGGATCGTGTTTTTATTCTGTTAGAGTTTTATGAAAAATGATTTCGTACTATTTTATATCTTTGATTGATATTTTGGTATAACATCTTATATAAACACGAATCGAAAATACATCTAATTTTAGCTTCCAGTTGCTAGGTGAAAGATTAATTTTAAATAATTTATTTTCAAATCTTACCACCGCGATAGTAAAGTTCAAGTGTATACAATGCATAAGCAATCTTAATTATAATTATGGTACTTCTTCCTTTACTTCTTATTTCTTAATATGAAAGACATATACTAATATCAATTGTAACATTAAAAACTTCAAGGCGGATATAAAACAAAATGGTTAAAGAACAAAAGGAGCTAGAAGATGCGATGTTTTATTCTCAATTTTTTTTTTACAATATTCTCATAACTTTCAATTGATACCTACATAAAATCAGCGCTAACCTTTTGCAACTCCTGAAGCAACTGTTACGCAAAATTGAGAACTTTTTCCTTTTTCTAAGAAAATTAGACACAATAAAGGGCTCAACATAATCTATAGCAAGAAAGTTCAGCAGTTAGAGAGCTTTCTGTTTATGGAGTTTCAAGAGTTTCTCTACTTTCCATTCATCCTCTTGTATCCCTCCGGTTATTGTAGGTACATTTCCTTGTTTTTTCTTTCCCATCTATCATAGGATAAAACACAACATTAAATTCTCTTCTTGTCATTCACACTCACGTTTTAAATGGTTGTGAATGCGGCGTAGGTCTGAAAGTAGGGTGTGTTTATGTTCTGACAAATGTTCCACTTCTCTGGTTATGTTTACAATCTATACCCACAATTAAACCGTGCAAATTAGCTTCAAATATATATTAAGACAGCAATATCAAAATGGATCTTGAAATTATTGTAAATAGATTTACCTCCACATTGTTCTTGTTTTCCTTTACGTATAGCAGTTTTCCTTTCGGTTTCAAAAATTCTTTCTGCTTCTTGAAAACGATGAATAGAAGTCAGCTTAAGGGTTTTTTTTTTTTTAACGCTGAAATCATTCCATAAATCTCACCAAAGTAGAGTACACTTAAAAAAGTTTCAAAATCAGATAATAGAAAGATGATACCAGTAGACACCTTACATAATGAAAAATGGACGAAAAGTGATTTCTATATCCGAGAAGGTAACGCTGGTTACCAAAATAGCTAGGTAACATAATTACAGTGGACGGAGTCCTCTAATGCGGTTGCCGCTTCGACAAAGATCAATTCTTTCAGCCAGCTAGGTCCTTTTCTTGTGATATAGGACTTGTTTCTATTGTCCTGAGTTACGCTCAGTGCAGTAGCTTCCGCAGCCTTGTTCCCAATGACAGATGTGTATACACTTGAAATTTACTATCGCGGTGTTAAAATTTGGAAATAAATTATTAAAATTAATCTTTCATCTAGCAACTGGAAGCCTAAAATTGGATGTACTTTCGATTCATGTATATATAAGATATAAGATGTTATACCAAAATATCAATCAAATATATAAAATAGTACGAAATCCTTTTTCAAAAAACAGAAGAAAATCTCGCCGCAGATACTCACCTGGTACTAATAATTTAACATTAAAATCATTTGGGAGCAAAATGTTTTTTTTTTAAGCAATATAATACAATAAGATCAGTATATCTGACTAAAAAGAGAATCAAATGCTCACATGCCTTTTTAGAAGAGCTAAATTCTTATATGTTCCCGTTATAAAAATTAATTTTTTATTGATTTTTTTAAATCGAAAAACTGGTCAATATCCTGTTACCCTTAATAAATTTTCATATTTACCAGATCCAACCATATCTATCCACCCGTCCACATTAATTGGGTCGAATCCACCCATCCCAATTAAACCCACGATTAAAATACCTAAAGTCGTTTATATTTTTACTTCTTCAACATCAATTGAATTGTTTCTCTCCTTCTTCATCCTTCTTCTCGCGATCAACAGCTTTTTCCACATATGAAGGTACGATTCAGCTCCTTCATTTGAAACGGGGATCATCACATATGCCATTTCTTGAAAAATTTTAACCAACCATGCCATCATTTAATCAGCTTGCCACTGATTTAATGAAAAGACGATTTTAACCTTAACGAAATATGTGATTTAATTAAAAAAACAAAACAAAAACGAAAACCAAATCGGGACCAAGAAAAAAACCCGACCTGCACACTCCTTTCCCCGACGGTGGCGTCGATGTTCACCGCCACCGCCCTTCTCGCCAGCCGTCGCCTCTGGCGTCGTCATTCTTGCAGTCGGTTTCTTCCCCTCTCTCTCTTCCGCCATTGGTGAAACTGAGTAAGCTCTTATTTCTTCTCCATTGATAGTAAATTTAGGGATTCAAACTAATTTTAGGGATTTGATATGTAATTACAATTACTTGTTTAGGTATGCACATTCATTCGGTTGGTAATCACGATTAGTTATCTGCATTGGTAATGTCTCGAATCGTCTTGTTGAATCATGTTGAATCTTAGGTAGATTAGAGAATCGGAAGAATCGACTCGATTGGGGGTGAAATAGGACAACTGGTGCACATGGTACAACTAAAATATATAGGA
The DNA here is from genome assembly GCA_002933915.1 of Eutrema heterophyllum. Classification (NCBI taxonomy): domain Eukaryota; kingdom Viridiplantae; phylum Streptophyta; class Magnoliopsida; order Brassicales; family Brassicaceae; genus Eutrema; species Eutrema heterophyllum. The sequence continues at coordinate 579,288 of PKMM01036428.1, forward strand.
CAACTGGTACAAATGGTACAACTACAAGATATAGGACAAGTGGTACACATGGTACAACTAGTAGACATAGGACAACTGGTACAACTAAGAGATATAGGACAACTGATACAAATGGTACAACTAAGAGATATAGGACAAGTGGTACACATGGTACAACTAGTAGATATAGGACAACTGGTACAACTAAGATATATATGACAACTGATACAAATGGTACAACTAAGAGATATATGACAAGTGGTACACATGGTACAACTAAGAGATATATGCTAAGTGGTAGAAATGGTATTACTGTGACAACTTGTGTAATTCGAATTGTGTTTTATTTTATTATATTTCCAGGAGGCGATGAAGAGCACCCACACAAACGTACATTTTGATTATGGAGGGTACTATTCAGAAGAGCATGAATGGATTTCAGGAAATTCTGTATACGCTATATCGCTAAAGACCTCATCGTTGGAGGAGATCACTTATTCGTTGTTAGTAGAAAAGATATGCAGGAAGATTGCGATAGATGAAACCACGGCGAAGCTGAAATTGAGTTACAATCTATCTAAACCTCGAAGAGAGTCATATATTGTAGATAACGAGGACGTTTTTGTTTATCTAACATCATCGGATACAGAGGGACTTAAACCTGTTTTGCATGTGGAGATAATCAAGGATTTGGAAACAAATCAGATGGTCGAACAACTTTCAAGAGCGGAGCAAGGAAGTTCATTTGGTGTGAATTATGGGGAGCCGGTTTCAAATGGCAGATGATGTGGATAATGCTGGCATCCTTACTATTTTCAGAGCGGGTGGAACAGCAGAACAAGTGAACGAGGCGATTAGTGAAGAACTGATACAGAATGTTGATACTGGAAATGTTGATAATGAAGATTGTGAGAATGTAACACGTAACGAATTTGCAGCTGTGGATAGCCCGATGGATAGCCATGTTGATGACGTTTTCGATGGTAGGCATGAATATGTTGAGATTCCAGGTTCTGTAGAAGAAAGTCAGTATGTTGAAGAATGGGAAGATGGTACAGGTCTTGAAATAAATCAAGAATTTAGTTCTAGGGAGGCAGTGCAAGATTTGGTTAACAGAGCTGCAAATAAGAACTGCTATGGGGTTAAAACTGTTAAGTCGGATACGGAGCGACTTATGCTACGATGTCGACAAGCTCCAATAGGTTGTCAATGGTATTTACGAGCTGTGAAATCTAAGTCATCATCCTTTTGGACTGTCAGAGTACACAGAAAGATGCATACATGCTCTCGGGCTGTTGAGAGTACAAGTAGTAGTAGTAGAAAGAAAGGCACACAACGATTAGTAGCAGCTATGTTGCATGAAGACTATCCATGTGAATTGGACACCCCGATTAGTAGCAGCTACCTAAAAACATCATGAGTATTGTACCAGGAAGACTTGGCTTGCGGTTGTCCTACTCTACCGCATCGAGAGCGAAAAAACAACATGTTAGTGATGTGCGGGGGAGCCCTAAAAAAGCTACAAGATGTTGTATTCTTATCTGCACATGTTAGAGAATGTCAATCCTGGGACAGTAACAAGTGTGGAATTGGATGAAGGAAATAGGTTCAAGCACTTATTCATTGCTTTGGGCGCAAGCATTGAAGGGTTTAAGGCAATGAGGAAAGTGATAGTTGTGGATGCAACATTTCTGAAGACTGTATATGGTGGTATGTTAGTTTTTGCAACAGCTCAGGATCCTAATCATCACCATTACCCCCTTGCGTTTGGTGTAATCGATCGTGAGAGAGATGGTAGTTGGATCTGGTTTTTCAAAATGCTGAAAATCGTTATACCGGATGTTCCTGGATTGGTTTTTATAAGCGACAGACATGCAAGCATCATCAAGGCAGTCATTGAGGTGTACCCAAGCGCAAAGCATGGACATTGTATTTGGCATTTGTCTCAAAACGTGAGAGGAAAGGTGAAGAGTGACAAGGATGAAGTTGCGAAGAAATTCAGGGATTGCGCTCATGTTTATACTAAGAGTGAGTTTGAGAGAGAGTATGGTGAATTTAAGAGTAGGTTTCCTAAAGCCGGTGAGTATCTGGATAAGAGTATAGAGCTGGATAAATGGACAAGGTGCTATTTTGAAAGAGACAAGTATAACATAGACACTAGCAATGCCGCAGAATCAATGAACAGTGTGTTTAGGAAAGCAAGGAAGTACCCCCTATTACCTATGATTGATGCGATTCTTGAAAAAATTTCTGAATGGTTCAACAAAAGAATCTGCTTCTGCATCGGACACAAAGAAAATGGTGCCTTTTGTGGAGAACCTATAGCACAGCCGATGTGCAATTGCAGCACTTTTAACGGTGATTGAGCTAAACAGCTTCCATCTTGAATACAACGTTAAAGGACTCGATGGGAAGACGTATTTGGTGGACTTGAAAATGAAAAGTTGTTCTTGCAGATGTTTTGATATAGACAAGTATCCGTGTGTCCATGCAATAGCCGCAACCAGGAACCTCATGAGGAAGGAAGGGAGAACAGTGAGTATCCAAATCTATGATCTCTGCTCGAAATATTACTTGATTGAGACGTGGGCATTGGCATATTGCAGAACGATTTATGTAGTGCCGCATGAGTCTGATTGGAGTATTAATGCTGATATTCAAGAATTGTTCGCCTTACCGCCGGAGTACACCAAAAAAAAGGGAAGAAATCAAGAGGCGCGGTTTTCATCCACCGGAGAACGTCGCCGAAAGAGGATGTACACGTCTGTGCCTGGCATAGACGTGGAGAGGTGGTTGCAGCGCGAAAGGCATGATGAACAAACTTAATTTGTGTGTTTGTATTTGTCTGTATTTGTATTTCTTGGATTTGTACTACCTGGTTCAACTTGGTACAACTAAGAACATATATGTATTTGTGTGCTTGTATTTGTCTGGATTTGAATTTATCTGATTCTCTCCTTCTCTCTCTCTCAGAAAAGTGAGGAAAATGAAAATATTTTGGGGAAAATCTGAAATATTTGGCGGAAAAGTGAGGGAAATAAAAATTATTTCACGGAAATTCGAAAATATGGCTTTGAAATATTATTAAAAAAATCATGTGTTATACACATAGTTGTCCCTGCATGTCTAGTTGTACTAAGTTCCTAATAGTTGTACTTTTGTGAATTTAGGGTTTTTGTAGTTGAACTGTGATATAAATTATTACGTTGTAGTTGTCCACATGATTTTCGAGTTTTAATGGTCATTTAGGAGGTTCTCATAATGCGAAATATGGATAACATGAATTAATCTTCCGTTTCTTATTCATATTCTTGTTTCACATCAAACACACCTTATACTATAAGTAATGTTAACCATCTTATGATGGAAAAGAAACAAAATATATGATTTTGCAGAACTTGTACTATGTAAACCTCCTAAATGGCCATTAAAACTCGAAAATCATGTGGACAACTACAACGTAATAATTTATATCACGGTTCAACTACAAAAACACTAAATTCGCAAAAGTACAACTATTAGGAACTTAGTACAACTGGACATGCAGGGACAACTATGTGTATAACACATGATTTTTTTAATAATATTTCAAAGCCATATTTTCGAATTTCCGTGAAATAATTTTTATTTCCCTCACTTTTCCGCCAAATATTTCAGATTTTCCCCAAAATATTTTCATTTTCCTCACTTTTC
>PKMM01036428.1:595033-609560 GCA_002933915.1 Eutrema heterophyllum
AAAAAAATTCATATAGAGTTACCTCCAGAGGAACAATGAATCCAGAAAAGGCAGGTTGTGCTTTTGGTTTCACGGTGCCTTTCATGTTCTTCATCATGCACCGGATCCCTTCCATACATTCATCAAATGTATAACGCCCCCAGGGAAAATTCTCACAAGCATTCACATCATCCACAACACTTAGAAGGAAGGGATCTATGTTTCCAACAGCCTTAGACTTTGCTTTCACTACCTTGCATAAGAAATACAAGATAGTCAACTTCTTCCGGTCTGTAGAGCTCTTTTTGGTCTTCATTTCGTCCAGCTTCTCTTCCACATCTTTGATTTTAATTCCGTCTTTCCTTCCAAACACCTTCTCTACAAACTTCAAATCCCTCAATTTCTTATAGTTGTTGAGGTAGTCATGGCAGGCAAATCCGATTAACAGCGCGTGCTCTCTCATAGAATATCTAATAGGCACTCCATTCACCACAAACCAGCACTCTCTTTTCATCTCCGTACAAGCTGTGCAAAGCAGAAGCATCCACATGCCTTGAATCATGTGGTTTGGCTCCTTAGGCATGTGGAATATATGCTTAAATTGAGAATGCTTTCTAAACCATTTCAGTTCTACTGAAAGATTTTTCTCTATGTATTCCACTGTCTCGGTCACAACACACCTAGTTCCTATCTTACAACCCTTGGTGTATTCAGTTGGACTAAAGAACAGCTTCTCGGGCTGCAGTGGTTGAGTTTCATCATCGGTATCCTGAAATTCAAACACAATATTACTTAGTTGTCTCAGTTGTCCCAAATTCCACCAAAAACATAAATTCCCCAAACACAGTTGTCCTAGTTGTCCCAAATTCCACCATAAACATAAATTCCTCAAACACAGTTGTCCCAGTTGTCCCAAATTCCACCAAAACACAAATTCCCCATACATAGTTGTCCCAATTGTCCACAATTATACCAAAAACACAAATTAATCAAACACAGTTGTCCCAGTTGTCCACAATTATACCAAAAAACACAAATTAATCATACACAATTGTCCCAGTTGTACGATACTTGTCTACCTACTACCTAAATCAATACTATCCTAACTTCTACTAGTTGTTTTCTCGAGCCTAACATGTAATTCCCCTAATTCTCAATCTCAATCTCAAGTATACATACCTCCTCTACTTCGTTGTCGTCTTCCTCACTTGAGTTTCTCTCTGCTCCTTTTTCCCCATCACCATCCTCCTCACCATCCTCACTATCATTTGACTTATTCTCTTCAGTTTCAACAACCGTGCTCGTTTCAACTTCAGTGCGGTTGGGTCCATCAGTGCGTGGTTCTTCATCAGTCCGAATGGGTACTTCTTCCCTGAGATTGGGTGCTTCTGCGTCTTTAGTGATGGGTTCTTGATCAGTGTGAATGGGTGCTTCATCACTGCGATTGGCAGAAGACTCAGTGCGATTGGTTGCTTCTGCGTCTTCAGTGATGGGTTCTTCATCAGTGTGAATGGATGCTTCATCACTGGGCTTGGCAGAATACTCAGTGCGATTGGTTGCTTCTATTGTGGCTGCGTCTTTGGTCCTCTCTTCAGTCCTATTGGTTGCTTCTATTGTGGCTTCGTCTTCAGTCCTCTCTGCAGTTCGATTGGGAGATTCTTCTGGGGGATTATGTGAGTCTCCTGCTCCCCCTGGATCTTCGCGGCCTTCTGTCGACTCATAGGATTCATACACTGTACCAGTTGCTTTAACCCAAGCCATGACGACGGCGGTTTATCCCGAGACTATAGAGGTGGAAGAAGAAACGATGGAGAGGAAGGAGACGAAGACGATTGCGAAGAAGGAGAGGAGACAGACCGGAGACAGAGATCGCCGGAGAACAATCGGAATTCTCGTCGCCTTTTTTTTAACCCTCGTCGCCTTTTTTTTCTTTCCACTGACTTATGCAAATTCGGTCTGATTTTGGGGGGAATCGGGGATAAATCAATTTCGGGCTGACGGGTCATCGGGTTTTGGGTCGGGTCTGCGAATACTTTCGGTTGGGTTGGTAATTATCGATTTTAAGTAAGGGTTTTTAGACTTTTCCATCATTTTTTATTTAAAAGAAATGGTAAAAGAAATTAAATAATATAACAGTGGAACAATTTTTCCGAAGAAGTGGCTTTTGTGCAATTCATCCATTTGAAACCCTAAGAGTCCTCAACCCCCTTCGATTCTTCCGATTCGCCGCCGATGGTGGTGGTGTAAAGACGCGAAGTCCTCAACCCCCTTCGATTCGCGCTCAAGGCGGCGCATACGGAAACTCCAAGACGCGAACCCATTTTTCTCCAATTTCAAAATCCAAAAGGGTGGAATCAGTTTGTTTTTCGAAATTAGCGGGGTGACATGAAGAAGAAGAAGAAGAAGAAGAAGCAGCTTTTATAAAACACTCAAACTCTCTCTCTCTTTTTATGGGTAAGTTTCTGAGATCAGAGATTTAAACGTTCAATTTTGTTTGATTTTTTTTTCTCATAATTGGTATCTTCTTCGATATCCAAATTAACAAGAGAAATCGATGTGTTACTCTCTTTCTTCGCCAATTACTTTCTGTTCTTTTATTCTTCTGATTTTGATTTTGGGGAATCTAATTTGTATATGATGTGAAATCTGTTGTTATGATTCATGATCCGTTGAAGAAAGCTGACATCTTTACATCTAGGCTTCTCGACATTCTCTCAGAGACTGTTACGATCTCGCGACGTGTTGCGTTAACGTCTCTTACAGTGGGAAGCTCCTGATGCAGAGCGATTTGGATGTCATGGCCGGGAAATTCGACCGGCACACGAGGAATCTCTCTCGGATTTATTCCGCCGGGATTCTTTGCTCATGGAGGCGTCTCGTTGGTTTGAAGCACAGTAATTCCGCCGGGATTTCTTGCAGCGGATTTGGCGGCGAATTGATCGCTTCCTCCTGTGGAGTGTTGAGAAATCTCGTTGGTGTTGAAGAAATCAAGAGGTATATGATCGAAGAAGACGATACGGTGACCACTTTCATTAAGCTTATTGGATCGAAAGAAGAGATCGTTCAGGTAAATTCCATTGATCTCCTGTTAAGTATGTGTTGCATTGATGAGCTGCAAATTCTTGGACCATTTGTTGTATCTTTTAAGAAATGGGGAGATTTCTGTTCAAGAATCAGCCTTGAAGGTTACTTCTAGGCTATGTAGTTTACCAGAGGTTAAGAGGATAATGGGAGACGCCGGTTTTATGCCCGAGATAGTTAAATTTCTTGACGCCAAATCTGCTTGGCTATGTAGTTTCATTATCTGCTTGTTTAAGTAGAGAAGATAAGTAGGACGTTTTTTATGTTGTTGTACTCGGATCCGTTGTACTCTTATGCTTTTGTGTTCATACGTTTTGGAAATTTGTGTTCATATGCTTTCATGTTATAATTTTGTTCATATTTATATCTATATTCGACTTGCTATAAGTTTGTTCATATTTATACCTAGTAATACCAAGTATTACGGATATTTGACTTGTTATAATTTTGTTCATATTTGTATCTGGTCATACCAAGTATTACGGATATCCGACTTGTTATAATTTTGTTCATATTTGTACCTGATCATACCAAGTATTACGGATATCCGACTTGTTATAATTTTGTTCATATTTGTACCTGATAATACCAAGTATTACGGATATCCGACTTGTTATAATTTTGTTCATATTTGTACCTGGTAATACAAATTATTACGGATATCCGACTTGTTATAATTTTGAAAAAAATCTGGGTTGAAAAAAATAAGATTAAAAAAAAAATTCCAAAAAAAAAGACATTAAAAACACGTGACGCAGTCAAAATGGACATCAGGCGCTGTTATTTAACACATGCTACCGCAATTCTAGACACCTGATAATTATATTAATAAAAAAATCATAAATTTTTCACATAGTTGTTCCTAGTAATCCAGTTGTACTAGCATGCACATAGTTGCACTTTTGGGATTTCAACTTATAATTAGTGTGCACTTTTGGGATTTCAACTTATAATTAGTGTTACCTTGTTATAAATTAAATATTTTTTGTTGTACACTTGATTTAAGGTAATCAAAGTACATTTTCAATGTTTTCATGCAATAATATGTCTTAAACACACATTTTCTGTATCTTTTGCATCATAATTTTGTTAAGATTAACAAAGTCATCATAAAAGTATAAGTTGTTTGATGTGAAAACAAGAATATGGGAAAGACTATTATCAAAAAAAAATATTTTGTGTAACTGATAAATGTTATTTCAATTTATTACTTGTGTATGAAAATCAAAGATGATGTTTCGTTTTTCTTAAACTAATTTTGTTATCTTTTAAAACGGAAATGAACTTAGTTGTACCATCACAAAAACCAATTTACGTAGTTGTACAAATATAATTGAAATTTCTCAAATTGCAAATCCAATTGAAATCTCCAAAATGCAAAAGATACAAAAAAAGGAAACTTTCTCTCTCTCTCGACCTCATATTCGTTGAATCACTCTTCTAGGTTTTTTTTTGAAGTTTTTAATTGATTTCACGTCTGATTTATTTTAAAACCAATTGATTTCACGTCTGATTTATTTTCTCTCTGGTCTGAGATTTTTGATCATAAAGAGAAGGAGCTGCCTGATAGTGGACTTTTTACGGTCCACACAATTACCCACTGTGCACAATGCCTCAATCTAATGGCATGTCATTGTAGCACTTTGGGATCGAATCCACAAGGAAATAAGAACGACGCACTAAGAATACAAGACGCTATCTAATCTAAGCAAATATCGGGTTTTGGTTTTTATCGGACAATTTGAAACATACAAAACAGAGAAATAAACGAGTAGTTTAGCAAACCAAAACGAACAACGAGACAAACTTAAACGTTATTTAGCAAATTTAAACAAACGAATTCTCGGGTAAAGTAATCGACTCGGGTGATTCTTTAATCTACTCAAGATGCTCAAACATTCGACTAAATATCTCCTTAGGCCTTAGATTACTACTAAAGATTAATCCACGTCCATGGTATTAATCATTTTCTTAGTCATGAACCGTCATAAACTTCCGTTCGCGATTCAATGACTAACAAGCATTAATCACAAGTCTAATTAACCACAATTCACCTTAGACATCAATTTTCCGTTGGCTAAGATATGAGAATCACTCATTAAGTTCGTTCAAGAATCTCCTAAGAACACATTTCGGGTGACGGGATTCCCTAGGTTCTAGATCAACTTTGTTAAGGCTAATCTAGCATTAAGAACACTTAATGAGAAAGGATTTCAAGTAATCTAGCTCTTCAACATCAAGAACAAACCTAGAATCACTCTAATCTAACTTACCCAAGAATCCTAAAAGAACTACTCACACATGACTAAATCGCAAAAGTAAACCGTACAAAAGAAAGACATAATCAAGATAAGAAAGAAAGTAGAAGAAAATTCAAAAAAACTTCTCTAGATCATCAAAGGATTTCAAATCTTCAAGAGAAAAACAAGGTTTTCTCTCAAGAGTTTTTGTTAAAAGTAATAAAAAGTATATAGATCTGGTCCAAAAACCAATAATTATACAGCTTTGGGCGTCCAAAATCACCAAAAATTAGGTGAAGTAGAGAAAGAGACGTTTTTACACTGTTTCATGATACTAGTTTTCGATTTGATACGTCTTCACTTAATACGCCATAACTCTCGAACCACTGCTCGGCATTCCTTGAACCCACTTCCATTGGAAAGCTAACTCAATTAGCTACAAATTTCATGAAGATCTCTGAAGCTAAATACAAGTGAAAACCCTTCATATGAGTCGATCTTTAAAACACTTCGGGTGGTTTTGGCCCAGAAAATAGTCAAAGGTGGGGATCGATCGATCTAAACTTGAGATCGATCGATCTAAACTTGATATCGATCGATATGGCAGTTTCGGTCGATCTGGGAAGTGTGCGTTGTTTGGGATCGATCGATCCAAATCTAGATCGATCGATCTGGTCCTGTTTCTCCACCTTTTCCTTTTGCTCGCCAGACTGGACCGTCGTCACGAAAATTGGCATAACTCTTGATCTCACCGTTGGAATGACCTTAAACAACTTCGAAATGAAAGCTAATTCATTGATCTAGCTTTTGTTACAATATGAGCTTAATCCATCGGTGGGAAAGCCTTCATCCAATGCCAAACGTATGACGTCTCAACCTGATCATGCATCTATGTATACCGCAATGACCTTTTTGATGGCTATCTTCACTCCTCCAACTCCTTTGACTCAAAGAACACCTGAAAATGGCTCAAACAAGCCAAAAAGAATGCAAAGACAACATATGACATCTAAAATGCAATGCAATGCAAATAAGACTCAAATGCATGAAAGTAACCTAATACTATACAAAATGGAACTAAAAACCTATGAAACTAAACCTTAAATACATGCAAAATATGGTGTTGTCACTGCCACCACCAAATCTCTTAACGTTATTGCTCCCACAGATAATAACTTTGTGGATACTCGGGAAAAAGAATTCTTCCGTTAAAAAAATCGATTCAACGGTTGATTTTTTCCAAATTCAGAAAAAGAGAAATCTAGCTAGAAGAGAATTGAAGGTTAAAAACTTATCCTTGAATCTCTGATAACCGATGCTATGTTTCGTGTTTCCTGTAATTCATTGCCTTTGATCTCTTGATTCGAATTCTGTGTGTTTTATTTATAAAAAAAAACACCAGTTTTGTTCTTCATACCATACGACGAGAAAAGAGAGAATGTCGAGTAGAGATGTGGAGAGAACTAATCTGGATTTTGAAGTTTTAATGGCGGATAAAAGAAGGGGAAGATGTCGCTAGAGATTAGAAAAAGTCAATGGGAAGATGAATTTAATTGGCTGAAATTTGCTTAATTCTCATTGGTCGAATTTCTCTTTTTTATATGTTTTAGTTAATATAAAAAGGAAGGAATTGCAAGATGGGAATATCATATTTCATTAAAAAAGAAGGGGACATGGCAGAATAGAATTGGGTAGAGGAAGTTTGTTGTCTAGTTGAAGGGACATATGAGAAATTCACCCCTAAAAAGAGGGGAGGGGAATTTCGCTTAGATCTCTCTTATTACACTAGAGGGGTTGCTTCCTATCTTTTGAAGCAACTTGTACCGGAGACATATTCGTCATGTGCTGGTTTTAGGCAAGTATCTTGAGAATTTCGGAATTTCTAACCTAATATGTGATTATGCACCAATTTCGGAAAACCTATTTTAACTTCGCCTTTATACACATTTCTTCACAGTTTTGTTGTCTCTTTGCTTTGGCGTACTCTGTTTCCTAGGATTTGAGTTGCACAAGGCTCTTAAGGCTATGTCCATCGAGAAAGGCAAGTCTCTGGTTTTGTCCAGCCACTAAAAATACCAATCTACGAAAAAGAATGTTTTGAGCGTTATGGACTTATGGGGCGTATGTTGAATCCAGAAAATCAAAACATGAAAAGCTTGATATGGGATCTAGCACGAGCTTTCAATTTGGTTGGAAGGGTAAGAGGTGTTGCGCTATCGAAGGACCGATTTCAATTCTTTTTCAAATATGAAGAAGATATTGATAAAGTGCTCATAGTGGGTGAAAATGATCCTACCGTTATGGATTCGACTATATAATATACCGGTAAAGTTTTATATTGTGGATACGATCATGGAGATCGCTGAGGAGGTTGGACAAGTCATTGAATTGGCTTTGGATCTAGACAAACACTAGAGCCGTGAGTTTGTCAGAGTTCGGGTCTTGTTTGATGCTTCGAAGCCGATTCAAAAATGTTCAACTACCTAACGGTGTGGTTGTAAAAATTGGAATTGAATATGAAAAAGTGAAGAATATATGTTTCCAGTGTTAGAGGTTAGTACATGAAAAATCAAGATGTCAGCTTAGCCCTGCAACGACAAAGAAATTTGGCTATGGAAGGATACAGAGAGAGAAAATAACACCAACAAAAGCTGTCCAAGTTCTTTTGCCGGACGATCCACTGTTTGGTGTATTAACCTAAGATAAAGTTGGCATTGACGGTAAAACAGGGAGGCCGAAGATCTCAAAAGAAGTTCTCGATCTCAAAAGACAATATCTGCAGGTTTATGATCCGACAGAGCGCAAAGCACCGGAACTGAGAGTTAAACAGTCCATGGTGGAACTCGAAGGGAATCTATTGGCTCATTAAACACTGTTGCGATTGGAGCCTACACCGATGGTTACAACATATTTAGATAAGGGGAAAAGAGTGGTTTTTCAGTTTAAAGAACAAGCTGAATCCGAGAGTAATAGGAAGAAGCTGATATCATCGGCGATAAAAACTAGTGGAAACATAATAGAGAAGGGGATTTGAATAGCTTTTTGTCTCAGGAATTGATCAAATCTTGTTTTGTTGATATTTCTACGGGTTTAAGAATGTGAAATACGTGCTAGTTCTTCTGGGACAAACACAAAAAGAAGAAATTTCGGTGAAGACCATTGTCGGAAATAAGAAAAGACAAAGCTAAATTTTGGTGCTAAAGAAGAGAAAGGAGTGTCTGAAAGGGAACAAAGAGAGGTTAGCGCAGCTAAGAAAAAGGCAAATGAAGTTGGAGAGATCAATCAAGTGTGGATCGGAAAGATATGTCGTCTATCAAACAGGTATTTTGATTTGGAATTGTCAAGGGGTTTGGAATCCCATGACAATTCAGTGTATCAAGGAAATGCGCAAAATGCATTTCTCTGATATCTATCTATATAAAGGGGAATGTATTATCTTCTCATGATGCCACATTATTTTCTCATACTATAAAATTGTGACACATCATCAACTCATTTGTTGATTTTAAATTGCTAATATGATTTTTTATATTATGTGTTATTATACTTTAATTCTCATGGTAACTATTATATATTTATATTTATATATTATATATATAGATGTATTTCTTTATTAAAAATGGTGTACTTTATTTAAATGATTAGGTAGATATGGATAGTAAACTATAAAATTCTAGGATAATTGGATTTGGATCCGGTTTTACCAAATCCAAAAAACAAATTCTCGGATTCGAGTTCGTTAATATCCATGAATATCCAAATCTGTTTCAAAAAGGTTAAAAAAGCTAAAAAATATAAGAAAAGATATAAATTTTAAGAGGATTAAAATATAATTATAAAAACTCGCACAAATATACAGAGCTCAAGTTAGAGAGGCGACATTGAGAGAGAGAGAGAGAGAGAGAGAGAGAGAGAGAGAGAGAGAGAGAGAGAGAGAGAGAGATTATGAGTGCACCTTCGAAACACGTCAGAGAATTGAGATACTCTCAAATGATTAAATGACTAACTACATGATGTTTTGTGAAAATGACTTGACGCTAATGTAACTATCCGAATTGGGTATGTGATTATGGATATTCGGAAATCATAAACCTACATAAATATTCAGATATTTACAAACCAAATTTGATTTTAAATTTTTGATTAATATATTATGTAATTGCTTTCTAAATATTGTATATATATAAATACATTAAGTAGATATAAAAACCATTAAACACTATAAATATTAAAATTTGAATTTTTTTTTTTACTTTGTGAAATACAAAATTTAATGAAATGATTTGATTTCATCGAGTTTTCTTCCAACTATGTCAATAAACACAACACAAAATTCCGCGCGAAACGCGGATCAACCANTATTAATAAAATAATATTTCGATTCTTTTTATAAGTTATTTCAGATATGCACGGTTGGTTGGGTTACAAATGGTTCCGAACAATGGAACCAAATGTGAAATTTAATTAGATGTTACATATGGCATAAACAAAGTTCCATAATAAACAGAAAAAAGTAGAACCCTAGGATTGAAAAGAAAACAGTGTAAAATTGATTAAACAGTTGTCATATATATAATGTTTTTTGTTATCAGTGTCTTTTTTTTTTTTTTGATAAATCCCTCGGCTATTCGGACAGACCCCGGTAGGAACACATCGAAGTGATACAATGTGGACTACACCACCCCGAAGGGTTACAGACCCCGAAGGGCTACCACACTGCCTATCCTGAGTTTGAATACCCACCCGACTAATGACAGGGGGTGATCAGATAGCCCACTACTGACCACCAGGTAAATTGCTTGGGCCTTTGGCTCAAGCCCGGACTTCCCAAACAAATGTGATTTAGTTTCTCATGGGGATCGAAACCGGGTGAAGTGGGGTAACACCCCATACGGTCCGACACCACTCGACCACACCTGCTTGGGCTAGGAAAATATTAATAATATTTTCCCTACCAAGAGACTCTGAACCTAGGGCCTCCCACTCACGAAGGCAGGGGTACCACTAGACCACGAGTGTCTTGGCAATTTATCAGTGTTTTGTTTGCGTTCAAACTGATTAAAAAACGAAACAACAATAAACTAGCAACTCACCTCAGTCATAGTTGCTTCCTTTTCGACTCCAACTCCATTATTAGAACCCTAGAAAGTAAACAAAATTAAGGATTGGTTATACTAAAAAAAATTGGCTACAAGCATTATTTCGGATGAAACTCACCAAGAATTCCTCCGACATGTAAAACGCAGTACTTCATCCACCGCCGTACCCGCTTTATTTCCGGTATTAGTAACATATGTGCCATCATTGCTGGCATTCTGTGTAGCACTATGACTAGAATCACTCTCCGGCTTAGAGCAAATTTTGACTCCATTACCATTCTCGTATGCACCAGGTATTTTGCGTCTTCCAACATCGGCGGTCTCCTCGAAAATGACCGGAAAGACGTGAGATCACTCGAAATTGCTCAAGGAAGTGCCAGAGACTAACGGCTAAAGCAGAAAGCCTAAGGGGAGAAAGTTGGTCTAAGACAAAGTTGGATTCTGGTTGGGAAAACTTCAGCGTGGTCGAGACGTCATCCTAGTAGTCGAGTGCCGTGGTCGAAATCGCCAAGAAAGTCGGGTCGCGCATTTCGAGATAGTGGCCGAAAAATTAGCTAAGTCCACCCGTTTTCCTTTTGTGAGCGAGAGTAAGTTTCCCAGTGAGTGTAGCTAGATCCGAGAGTATTTGGAAGGTGATCAGGAAGGAGCTCGAGTTTGGGTAGCGGTCAGTCCATTCGAGGAGCTGGGATCAACCGCAGTAGTAAAGCTAAAGCCTATGAAACCTTCAGTCGAAAGCATTGTGAGTTATGGTGATGTTTGATTGTGTGATGCATGTTCCGTTTAAGTGATATAATGCATGTTGTGTGATGTTTCGTTGATAGATCTCTTTTAAGTATTTTCGTATTGCACATGAGGTTTTGTAAATACTTAACTTGATTTTGAGTCGTCATTCGAGAATATGTGAAAGACGTGCTGCCGATGTGGTGAAAGGCGTGATGCCGATGTATTGAAAGGTGTGATGCCGATGTATTTAAGTATTTGCACATTTAAGCTTTGATTCAGTGTTGTGTATTATTTTGGGTTTGGGGGGGTTGTTATGGGGGATGTTATGCATGTTAGGCGAGCCATAATTGATGAGTGATTAGCACTCAATCCTCACTTTGTTTTGCAGGTACCAATAGACGAAAACCGTTAGCCGGAAAGCAAGGAACGTTAGGCCACCAATATAGGTTTTTGTTGTCTTTGTAAAATGTATGTTTCGTAAATGCTTATGTAATTGTTTTGGGCACTAGGCTCGAGTGGGAAACCGTTTGAGCGCTTTGTTGTTTTGTAAAATGTTGATATAAGATAAATAAAAGTGTATTTTCTATATCAATTAGTTTCGTCTGATATTAGCTTTGTCCGAACTAACACAACTTTCGACTTGGGTACGGGTTGGCAAGCCTTAGGCCATGGTCGAGAGGAATGATAGTTGTGGATGGTTTGGCCGAAGTATTATGGGGTGCTTTGGTCGAACTGTCTTCACTATCATATTGTGGCGCTTCATGTACGTTTATGGGGGCGTAGTGGGGTGCTACACATTGGGCTTATTATTTTTTCCTATATTCAGACCCAATTATTCTTTTTATAATTGTCAATTAAGCCCCAAACGACATATAGCGATTCATGGAGTATAATAAGTTGAATTAGTTTTTCTCTATATTAAATATTGAATATTATATAATTTAATTACGAATTAATCCTATATAGTATAACTAAATCAAACATATAAACCATGAAAATATAATATGACATTTTCGAAAATTTTAATAATATTATAATGTATTTTCACACAATTTTAATTAATTTGAACTGTTCCAATATATAAAATAAATAAATGTAATATATGTAATTATATCAAATATATATATATATATATATNTCGAGGATCCACGGGTTACACAGACAAGTTTCTTCTTTATAGCCAAAACTAAAAACTTGATTAAAACTGGTAAAACCACGGGAGATAATTTAAATTTCAATATAAACTTTTTAAAAAAATTAGACAATGTAAAATACATTAACTAAAACGGGTGAGCCAAAACTAATAATTTCAATTTTTAATATTTAATGTTATATCATCTTAATAGAAAAAATTTGAAATTATTCTATTTAGTCAGTGTATATATAGATCGCCCAACCACCGCAGAAGCTTCTTCTCCCGCCGGATCCGTTATGCTCTTCACCTTCGCCGTCCTCCACTCCTTCTCACCGGTTGCCTCCAACATTTACTCCACATTCACCTCTGCCGACAATAGAGTCCTCACCGGTGAAACTTCAAAAGACCAAGCTTCTCATCCGGTCGTCTCCTCCGAGCTGCATCGTCAACGTTACGAGCCATCGCTCGTGCTCTATTGATTTCTTTGTCGTGAGAAACCTTGGTTGGTTTTTCGACTAAGGCATGGGCCATGATACTATTCTACTGGGCTTTATGTTGTCGAAAGGCCCACAAAAAGGAAGTACAGATGATCGCTAAATTTAGCTCAAGCTTGTACATTCCCATACATTCTTTCGTTACGATGGAGAGGCCGATTCCAATGTTTTTTGTTGGGATATCAATCCAAGTCACACATCAGAAGTTTAGATAAATATGATCTAATATATAAGTAATGTCCAACTCGAATTAGTATGAGGCATTTTGGAAAAGAGCCCAAAAACAAATTCGTGCGGACTTTGCCACTTGGACTCAAAGCGGACAACATCATACTAATGGGGAGTTGGACATAGGTTTAAAAAGCCCAACAGTGGTATCAGAATCCGGGTTCAGAAAAGGTAGACCTGGAGAAGTGGGTGTGGGCTACATGTACGTTGTGGGAGGGAGAGCCCTCAAGGTGACCTCGCGATTAATGGGTGTCAGGTTTTGTTGGAGGTTGGATGCCAAGGGATTGTGTGGTCCTTGGTTTGAGGGGAGGATTGTTGGGATATCAATCCAAGTCCCACATCGGAAGTTTAGACAAATATGGTCTAATATATAAATAATGTCCAACTCGGTCCTTTTGGGAAGGAGCCCAAAAAAAAATCCGTGTAGGCTTTGCCATTTGGGCCTAAAGCGGACAATATCATACCAATGGGGAGTTGGACATGGGCTTAAAAAACCCAACAGTTCTTCTTTATGGAAAAACCATTTGGATCAAATTCCTCTTTTTGAGAGAGATCGTTTTTACCATCCTCCTCTTGTGGGGAAGGAATTTTACCTCCACCTTCTTTTTTTATGAGATGAGAATTTTCTACGGTTTCAAAACCGGAGAAACATTTCATTCCCTTAATCGATTTGCAATATAGATTAATCGATTTGCAATTTCTAACTGTGAAAGTTGTAGATATAGCACATTTATCGTGGAAGAATAAGGAATCGTTTGTGAGTGAGCTTGCCTTCGTCTCAAACACACACACAGACACTCTCTCTCTCTTTCTGTTTATTATTATTTGTTCTTTTTCCTTTTTGTCAACTATTATTTTTTCTTACTTTTTTTTATTATTACTATTTTTTTTTCTTCATATTTCTCAACTTTCAATTTTATATGATAACTCGTTGTAATCTTTATATCTATATTTCAATACGTATTTACAGTATTTTATTTATTTGTACATTATAAACTCTATTAATTAATAAACACTATAAATTAATAAATTTCTCCGGTCTCGAGTTGGACCGATTTCAAAATATAATACAATTCGATAATATAATATATTTTTAAAAGGGGAATTCTTTCCTGGCCGTGGATCAGAGGCCAATCTCCACTTTTCATTCCGTCCGTTGGCTCTAAAGCTAAAGAAAGATCAAAGATTCCCATTAAGTCACTGATGATCTTTGGAATTATTTATTTGGCTAGATACTAGCTAACTTTTAGGAAGTTTGAAGGGGACTTCTTCGTTTTTTCCATTAGAATTATATTGATTATGAAAGGGTTAGAGGAAAGAAGAGTAACATAAATAAACCACAAGAAGATCACAATGATCACTCCCGAACCTACAAATTGATGAGGAAGGGTTTTTAGGAAAGATGAAGGGAATTTTAAACTGTGAAAGTTGGAGATATAGCACATTTATCGTGGAAGAATAAGGAATTGTTTGAGAGTGAGCTTGCCTTCGTCTCAAAAACACACACACACACACACACTCTCTCTCTCTCTGTTTATTATTATTTGT
>PKMM01036428.1:611944-674964 GCA_002933915.1 Eutrema heterophyllum
TGTTTATTAATTAATAGAGTTTATAATGTACAAATAAATAAAATACTGTAGATACGTATTGAAATATAGATATAAAGATTACAACGAGTTATCATATAAAATTGAAAGTTGAGAAAAGAAAAAAAGATAGTAATAATAAAAAAAAAGTAAGAAAAAATAATAGTTGACAAAAAGGAAAAAGAACAAATAATAATAAACAGAGAGAGAGAGAGTGTGTGTGTGTGTGTGTGTGTGTTTGAGACGAAGGCAAGCTCACTCTCAAACAATTCCTTATTCTTCCACGATAAATGTGCTATATCTCCAACTTTCACAGTTTAAAATTCCCTTCACCTTTCCTAAAAACCCTTCCTCATCAATTTGTAGGTTCGGGAGTGATCATTGTGATCTTCTTGTGGTTTATTTATGTTACTCTTCTTTCCTCTAACCCTTTCATAATCAATATAATTCTAATGAAAAAAACGAAGAAGTCCCCTTCAAACTTCCTAAAAGTTAGCTAGTATCTAGCCAAATAAATAATTCCAAAGATCAGTGACTTAATGGGAATCTTTGATCTTTCTTTGGCTTTAGAGTCAACGGACGGAATGAAAAGTGGAGATTGGCCTCTGATCCACGGCCAGGAAAGAATTCCCCTTTTATATAACTAATAATATGAGCTAGTACGGAGCTCATCTTCTTCCCACTAAAAGTTGGAGAAATGAGATCCCATAAATCATTCGAGGAGATTCCCTCGAATTCACGGGAAAACGTGTTGGAGGTTGTTGAAAAAGACTTCGATTGCAAGGTGATGCCGAAATTGTTGTCCGAGTTTATTGAATTGTTGGGAAATGAAAAGGAAGAATGGGGTGGAGTGGCAGCGATGAAAGCATGTGTGGAGGAGTTTTTTAGGTGGAAAAAGCCTGAAGGCTCCACTGCTAAAGGCTACACGGCTGAATTTTTTGAGGAATTTTTGTTTTCCCGCAAACGTTACGTCCATATCCAAGTATGCTTTATTTTGGTACTTTGTCTCTGCCTAATTGACATTGCAGGATGAACCATTAATTAACAAAAGTGAAAAAGGCTTCAGAATACAAAATTTCCATTTTAAATCCCAACTATATTTGTGTCAAAAGTCTTTTTTTTTTTGCTAATTAGGGAAAGTCCATGTTTGGGTGTTATGTGACATTTGCAGGGACCAGACCGTCCAAGCACTACCAAGGCGGTTAATCTAGGTGCCGTTGTTCCGTATGCAAATCCAGAAAAATTGAAGGTCCGTTATTAGGTTTCCAAAGCTCCCACTTTCTTGCTTGAATTGTGAAATTTGGGGAAGCATATTATACGTTTTGGTATTTTAGACTTGACTGATATGTCAGATTGAATAGTAGATTAACGGAATAACCGAATAATTGTTAGGGAAAAGAACTGAATTGGATCAAGTTTCCGTAGAATAATTATAAAATACTGAAAATCTAGTTTTAGCATATTAATCACGTTATGTTTTTTTAGTTATTTATTTAACATGCTAGTTGTATAGCAGAATCACTTTTTAAAAATGTGAAAATTTGATGAATATTGTAAATGATAAAAAAAAATAGCGGAATCACGTTTCAAAACGTGAAAACATTAACAATTGGTATACCATTCAACACCACTTGTGATTGTGATTGTGATTGCACGTTGAATATTAATTATCAAAAGTGAAAAGGCTTCATAATTATCAATCTACATTCTTAATCTTAACTATATACTGTATGTTGAAAAGTCCGTGCTTTTCTTTTTATGAGGAAAAGTTCATGTTTTGGTGTTATGGGTGACATTTGCAGGCGCTAGACCGTCCAAGCACTAGCAAGACTGTTGTTGATCCGCCTAAGAATCTGGAAACATTAAAGGTCCGTTATCCGAAAACATTAAATGTCCAATATTTAGGCTATATGAAATGTGCATGTCAAAATCTATATGGGAAGCATCTACTTTTTGGTACTTTGTCTCTTCATAATTGTGATTGCAGGTTGAACTATTAACTAACAAAAGTGAAAAACGCTTCAGAATAAGATTTTTACATTCTTAATCCCATCTATTTTTTATTTATTTTTGAATGAAAGTAAAACTTATTCAGCCAGAAAAAAACTTTGTTACAACAAGTGCATCATTCCTAGAAAGTTTGAAAGTTACAAATTAAATTATTCTTATTCAATTTTTTCTTGTGGCGAGCTAAAACATGAGACTATATATCTTCATATTTGTTCAAAAGTCCGTGTTTCTTATAACGGAAATTCCATATTTTGGTGTTATATATGGTTTATGGATGACATTTTCAGGGGACAGACTGTCCAAGCACTAGCAAAGCGGTTACTCAAGGTGTCGGTGGTCAAACTTCAGTTCCGCCTGCGAATCCAAAAAAATTGAAGGTTTGTTATGTTACACTGAACGTAAAACAGTTAGGTTTCCTATGCTCCCATTTTTTGGCTTGAAATATGTAATGTGCAGGTCAAAATCTATATGGGAAGCGGGTGGGACAGAGACTTTCCAAAGCTGTATAGAAGATCTCCTCCGGATCTCTTTGTGAATGTAATAAAACTCAGTCCAAGACTTGTCTTATGTTGATGACCCCAAATATAGCTGATTTTAATTCATCGGCTCTTGAAACAGCTCAGGATACATGGTGCCAGGAGCCAGAAGACTAAAGTCAAGAAAAACACTAGGACACCCTGTTGGGGGGAGGAATTTGAGTTCCTGCTATCCAATTCAGAAGATACCAATCTTAATGTTGAAGTTTATTACGATCACAAGAAATATGCTGGTATGTTTCGTCTACCAATGTCTGAGCTGAAGCCAGGTATACACGTAATTCCCCTATATTTTGAAGTGGGGAAGCCATGCAGCTCGGCACGGTTGCTCGTACGTTTCATGTTTGTTTGAAAAGGGTCGGTCCTATATGGATCAATCTTTTAGTTTTATGGTTGTGTTTTAATTTGGTTTGTATGGTATAGTACTGGCGCGTTGTTCCATTTGTTATCTAATACAAGTTGATAAGTGTTGTTGACGTTAAAAGAATGGTGAGACATGGGAAAATAATAGTAGTAATAATAAAAATAAAAATAAAAAATAGCAAGAAACAAAAAAATAATATAATAATAATAATAACCCATACTTCGAAGTGTATGTTTGAGCCACTATCGCTACTGTTCATGTGTGTGTTTATTGACTACCTATACTATTGAGAAAATCATCCCGAATCTCAAGTATCTTCATTACTTTCATATCAATTTGTAAATATATATTTCGTATCTTCTCATATTGGGCAACTAGGTTGATTCCTCTTCTCTATATATATATTGCACAAAACGATTCAAGAGAGATATACACAGATTTCTCTAAGTTCATTCCACATTTTCTTGTATCCTGGCATCAGTGCATGAACAAGAAATTTCATTTTTTTCTAAATCATTAATTTCTTAGAAAAAAAACATCCAGATCATTATCAATGGCTGAAGCGACAAAGTTGAACCCGACTGTAACACCAATGAACGTTAACCCGACTGATGTTGCTGCAGAAACAAATCCGACAACAGAGGTGAGCTATTCAATCTCACCTTGTTGTTTCTAGGTGACTTAAAATCTGATATGGACTGCTATGGACCCTTCTTGAGCAAGCATGGGCGTTACAGTATCCTATTAGGATTAGGAAAAAAATATTTTTCCTTTTTCTAGTGGAATCGGGTTTTGGGGGTTATAATTATAAATATGCGTCTTAAAGGTTTGTATTAGAGTATATGCAATATATAACAATGGATAAAACGGAAATTAGGAATCTAACAATGACTACTATTCATTGTATAATGTTCATGACGAAAAAGACCAAAGCATCCCTACTATGCTTTCCTACAAACTACGAATGTTGACAAAAAAATTAACGTCTCGCATGAGTTGTGTCAGACAATCTTTATTGTTGGATTTTATAACTCTTTGTTTTCAAACTGATGAGAGAGAGAGAACAAATTTTTTCAAATATCGAAAAAAACCTTTATTCGTGAGCAGATATTTTTAGGGTCATCATTTTTGCTTTTTCTCTTGAAGTCTTTATCAAATTTGGACCACATCTCTATCATTATCTCTTTCTTTAAACCTAAAGCGGCGGCAAGTACATCTCCACAAACCCTAAACTCGGTGAAATCCAAAAAGATAATGAATACTTGTTTTAGAAAAATTTTCAAATGTTATTGTCACTTATCCGATTACATCGAAGACTTACTTAAATCGATTTTGTGTTGGGTATTACATCGATTTTGTGTTCACCTTTTCCAGTGGAAAATTTTGTCTTAACTGGGATTCTTGTTCCCGAAAGGCAGATCTAGAACTACCACAACGTCTTTTTGCGGCGGGAGAGCAGCCGGAAGGTGTTCGGCTCAATTTATATCAGAAAATGGAGACCATTAAAAAATTGGCGCAAGACCTGGAGAAAGATGAACTTCAATTTCTCAAGGATAACCTTCTTGTGTGGTTTCACGTTTAACCTTTTTATGTTATCGGATTTGAACAATTGTGTTATCTATTTTATGTTATCGAGATTTAGAATACTTTGACATCAAACTTATCGTAAAACGTAGTTATCATAAAATTACAGAAAATAGCATAATTATCAGATAACAATGCAATGTAATTCTGCCTGATTGTATTACACATATGTTCCGACTAAGAAACATTGGCCCATAAGATAATGTAATTATTGTAAAGTTTGTTATCGGACAACCGTGTTATCTATGTTATGTTATCGGGCTAAAACATAGTTTTATTACAAACTTATCCGCTAACTTAGTTGTCAGATAATTACAATTAATATATTGTATCTATATGTTACTATCTTCGTTTAACATGTAATTGCATGGTTTTAGTGTTTAGCTTCAAATGTTTGGAGTTTTTATTTAAGGATTTTGTCTTTAGGGTTTAGGGTTTAGGACTTAAGGTTTCAAGGTTTAGGGTTTGTTATAAGGTTTAGGGTTTAGGGTTTGTTATATGGTTTATGGTTTAGGGTTTAGTGTTTAGAGTTTAGTGTTTAGGATTTAGGGTCTAGGTAACGATCAATTAGTTACTATTACGTAATTATCATAAAAATGCAATGTAATTAGGGTTTAGTTGTAATACACATCTGTTCCGACTAAGAAATATCGGCCTATCAGATATATTGTTAGTGTTACTTTTGGTATCGGATAACCGTGTTATCTATGTTATGTTATCGGGTTTAAACATAGTTTTATTACAAACGTATTCGGTAACTTCGTTCTCAGATAATTACAATATATCTATTGTATATATATGTTACTATCTTCGTTTAACATGTAATTGCATGGTTTCAGTTGTTAGCTTTAAAGGTTTGGAGTTTTTATTTAAGGATTTTGTGTTAAGGGTTTAGGGTTTAAGGTTTAGTGTTTAGGGCTTAGGGTTTAGCATTTAGGGCCGACGGTGTATTTATAGGGTTTATGGTACATGGTTTAGGGTTTAAGTTTAAGGGTTTAGGGTTTAGTGTCTACGTAAGGATCAATTATTTACTATTACATAATTACCAGATAACAATGCAATGTAATTAGGGTTTGGTTGTAATACACATCTATTCGGACTAAGAAATATCGGCCCATCAGGTAATACTGTTATTGTTAATTTTGGTATCGGACAACCGTGTTATCTATGTTATGTTATCTGCTTTAAAAATATATTTATCGGATAACTTATCCGGTAACTTAGTTCTCAGATAATTACAATAAATATATTGTATATATATGTTACCAGCTTCGTTTAACATGTAAGTGCATGGTTTGTGTGTTTGGGTTAAAAGGTTTGGAGTATATTTTAAAGGGTTTAGTATTTATTGTTTTCGGTTTAGTGTTTAGATATTAATCCAACTCATAATAATCAGATAACAATGTTATGTATCATAATTACATTGTTAGCCGACAACATGTACCAAAAGTACGATAACAGAGCTATTTTGTAGGGTGTACTTCCTGGATAGCCGATAACATATATCATCATGTTATATGTTATCTGAGTTGAAGAAGTTAACTGAGTTGCACATTAAATAGCCGATAACTCAACCCTAGGGTTAACCCAACCACACAACTTTATCCGATAATGATAACTCAACGGCGGCACTTTTGATTTTCCCCAAAATATCTCAGACAACTTGCCATATATGATTTGACAAACTGACAAAGCATTAAATGCTTATTTCTTTTCTTCTATTTTGCCGCGAGTTTACGTAGGGGCAAAATGGTCCGAGAAATCTTGGTTTTATGTGAGAGAACTAAATACAGAATTATCATTGCTACTTTCTTAATAAAACGGTCAACCGTGTATATTTAGCCAATTCACTCTTTGTATTATTCATTCACACAATAATAAATAAACCATTTAAACGGATATTTACCTCAATACGTTTTTCTCTAAGTTTTATTTTCTTCTTGTTTCTATTCTCGCGAATTCTTAACAAGTGGAATAGATAAACTGTGTTTTAACCGGTTTCTAACCTTATGTTTTTGTGTCTTTTATCGAGTCAAAGTGTGTTTTAAGAGTCTTTTAGTCTTTTATCGAGTCTTTTAAGGTTTTAGGTCACTTTGGAAGAAAATGAGCCGTTTTGGGTACAAATGAGCGTATAGAGATGCAGTCATGCAGAGATGTCAGAAGTTTGACATTCGTTGACGGACTTCCCACCGATGGATCGAGCTCAAATTTTAATGCAAGATAGAGCATTGGGTTAGCTTTCATTTGGAAGTGGTTTGTGGTCATTCCAACGGTGCGATCAAAAGGTATGCTAGTTTTCGTGAAGATAGTTCAGTCTAACGATCGATCCATGCTCCGCATATGCACATAAATTTCCAGAAGCTAAATCGATCGACCGATCCCCCTAGGATCGATCAATCAACTTCCCAGACGAAAAAGGTAATTGTTAACTTTTTATTTTGCCTTGGAATCATTCTAACTCGACCTAATCTGACCAAAGACCTATTTATACTTATTTTAAGCCACTTTATAAGGCGACGCTTTATTTTTCTACAGACTCTTTGTATCTATTTCTATGGGAGGAGAAGATCTCTGAACCTTTTTTTACAAACTTGGAGAAGATTTCTAAACCCTCTTCCCTATTATCTATTGAATTTCTTTATGATTTCTCTCATAGCTCTTTGTTTGTTCTCTACAAATATATAGATATATGTATGCCTTCTATGTCTATAACAACCAACACCAAAATACGCGTATCTACATATGTATGCGTATATCAATCTAGTACTACTCGTTAGTTGCAACTATCTAGTACCCGGGTTCGGAGTCTTCTTAATCAAATAATCCAACGAGTGAAGCATTGTTCAAACAAGAATGAAGTACAAACATAAACCCAAACACGAAAGAGAGCAAATGCTACAAAAATTTCGATTGACAAATCTGCGAAAAAAAAACTAAAAAAGCAAAATCTATTAGAATGATGAAACAAAGAGAAAACAAAAGACAAAAGGTAGGTGTTAGAGGGGAGTTTAGCACTTCTCCGGTTTAACCCGGTCCGAGTTAAAATCAGCCCAACAATCGATTTCAAAACCCATCAGAGCCAACTTACGAAATAAAAGGAAGGTTTCCTTTTATTTTATAAAAGGCAAATCCCGAGAAGAAAGGAGATTATCCTTATCGACTTCAAGAAAAAAGGACAATTGCCAATACCAATTCAAGAAGGAAAAAGAAGATCAAAAGACATCAATACTTATAAAATAGGAGAGCCCCCATTCATAATTCTGATATCTCAGAATTGAGAACTTAGACATAAACACTCTTTGTAACAAGAACTACGTTTTGGCTTGATTCCTTTAAAGGGTACGTAGGCAGCCTTCACAGGCACATCTATAAATCTAATAAAAATAATTCTCTTAAACCCTAAACTGAATTCGCCGAATCTATGTGCGAATTCTGGTTCTTACAGTAGGGATCTAAAAAAGATTAAGCGAAAAACAAACAAAATACCATATAGCCCAAAAACTCTAATACAGAAATGTTAGAAGCGTACCCAGAGAATCGGACGGCAGATGAGGGGAGGCGAGAGAAGAGATTTCAATGTTTTTTTTTTTTGGTCAAAGTCCTAAACTCTATGGTATAGGGTTTTAATCGGCCGGCTCAAACCCTCCAATTTACTTTTGTTCATTATTTGCAATTTGAACCTTCTAAAATGAGATTGTACCCATATTTTTATCAAACAAAAAAAATCAATTTCGCCTCTCACCGATTTTACTTGGCAAATGAATGTGATATATTCATGTTTTTGTTCTATCCCCTTGTAGAGGTTAATATATAAACCGTTGTAAGAACAATAACAACGCCGCTGAGAAATGAAGAAGGAAGACAAGACTTTTGTCTCATTGATTGCTACTTGCTAGGGCGACAAAAGAAGTATTGGGCTATTACATGGTCACAAATAAACTCTGTCATGGCAAAAGAAATAAGTCAAGGCCCAACGTTAAAACGACAAGCATACAATTATGTGGTAAGAAACAAATGCAATGGCCCATTTTCATTTTGTGATGACTAATACCTTTCCATGTTGTTTTATCATAGCTTAAATCTTTTGATTATAGGGCAGGGTAAGCTTAAACCAAGCAATCAATTGTGACTGATCTGATTGATTAAAAATAAACAAAGATTGATAAACCATTGTAAGAACAAATATGGTTAATGAAAAGTGTTATTGAGACATCAAAAAAAAAGAAAAAACATCATAGCCTAAATCCTTTGATTATAGGTTAGGGTAAGCTTAAACCAAGCCATCGATTGCGGGTAATTTTTTAAAACACTTAGTATGAAGTACTAACCTTCAATCCATACAATTTCTTTTTGAAAGATAATTTTTTTTATTTATAGTACAAACTTACAAGCAACGTCCCAAAGCCTTTTATAACCATGTTTTTGTGGAACAATTTGTTTTAGGTGCAACTATTGTGCATTACCACCAAGCTTTAACATCTAAAGAAGTTTTTCATCCTTTATCCTTGAAGAATGCATACAATAATGTTTTAACCTCTGAAAATAAAACATTATTAAATAGTTAAACTTTTACAAGAATTATCAAGAAAAAAATAATAAGATGGAATAATCATTATGAAGTCTATGATTTATTATCAAGAAAAAAAAAATAAGATGGAATAATCATTATGAAGTCTATGATTATCTACATTTGCCTTCCAAAAACAATTCCATCTGCTTTTGAGGCAAAAGATCATAGCCGAAAGGACAATTCTCCTAAATGTCTTGTGGATAAGCCTTCTATAAAGATGTGGTACAAATGTGATAGACGCTTGTCATATGCATACTTTTGCATATATTTGAAGGTTGGATATGACGATGTCAAAAACATCTTATGAAGAAATTGTTTATGGAACTTCATTGGTTCACAGTTGATAACAAAATCAAAATCAAAATATAAATTTTACACCATTGGTTCACATGCAGAATTATAGAAAGTGTTTTTTGTTCACAGCACATCAAAACACAATAAAATCATCATAGAAAGTGTTTTTTTGTTCACAGTACATAAAAACATAATAGATAGTGTTTTAGTTGATAAGAACATAGTACTAGTGAACAAAATCAAAATAGAAATAGAAATTTTACCCCATTAGACTATTTCATAGTGATATAGAACAAAAGTTATCATTTGGTAAGTGAGCTAGTTCCTAACAACATGGCGTCGAAGCACCCATTCAGAATTTTGTAGCTAATCTGGAACCCCCTCACCCCAATCGAATACTTTAGCAAAAGTTTCCCCAAACCTGGCATTGAATTTCATAGTCCTTGCCACATAACGAATTCTTCTCCTCTCTTATGTAATGTTCCAAACATTATTATCACGGTTCTGCAAACAATCAATTATGTACAACCCATGTCCCCTAGGTGCAATCAATGTCAAAAGTTTGTTGGAAAAGATTCTGAAGAAACCCATGCCAACTTAACCATCGTAGATCTTTTGGGAAATGTTCATAGCTCCCACTAGGATTTACATAGCTAAGTTGTAATAATCTCAGCTCATGCATTTGAAAAAGCTTCAACCTCGAAGTATTGGACATCCATAACTTCGGCTTTCAGGCTAAGTCCTTCTATTGCATTGGTACCCTATCATTAGAAGAAATATAGTAATGTTATTTCAAATTCTTCCTATAGTTTTTGTTTGCAGAATTAACTACCTATTAACCTACTTTCGCATAATTAACTACTTATTACCTATCTACTTGACTAGTCAGCTTTCGTTGCTAGCCACGCATGAGATAATGCAAGACATACAAGTTCATTAACGTTCATGACACTCTATAAGTATGTTTTCATATCTTATAGCGAAATCCGCTCCCTAAAAATTNGGCTAAGTCCTTCTATTGCATTGGTACCCTATCATTAGAAGAAATATAGTAATGTTATTTCAAATTCTTCCTATAGATAGAAAGATGGTACCTTTATTTGAACTTAATTGATATTTTCTCCAGCTTGATGCTTGAGAATTGAGACAATGCTAGCTTCTGGGTCTCATTGTCGTAGGTTGTTTGCAGAATTAACTACCTATTAACCTACTTTCGCATAATTAACTACTTATTACCTATCTACTTGACTAGTCAGCTTTCGTTGCTAGCCACGCATGAGATAATGCAAGACATACAAGTTCATTAACGTTCATGACACTCTATAAGTATGTTTTCATATCTTATAGCGAAATCCGCTCCCTAAAAATTAGTTCTGATATTTAGATTCAACACTTTCGTTGCTCTAATATACCTAGGATCAGTTTCTAGTTCATGACGCTAGATAAATGCACTAAAAACAAATCTACAAGAAAGGGTTCTAGAATTTGGCTAAGTTATCTCATGTAATCCTTATCGAACATATCAATCCCCTTTGATGATACCTTAAACCTAACTACTAATCTACTCGGACATAATCATGCTAGACAAAATCGAGTTTTTGAATTGCATAATCAATAAAATCAGAAAGAAACAAAAGGGTACAAGAGAAATCTCTATCTCCCTAAACAAATAACAAAGAACAAAAATAAAGAGTTTGGTGGCTCAAAGTAAGAATAATGAAGCACACGGTTGCTCACAAAAATAATAGACCTAAACAACATATTTATAGGTCTTCTGCTCTTGTTTGGTCGTCCTTAGGGTTTCTCCGAAGATAGACTTGAATGAGATTGAAACGGGCTTGCAAACAGGCTTCTCGGGACGTTTTTAGGTTGGCTGCGGGTCGAGCCTCTCTAGGAGTGGTCGGTGGCTTTCTGGCCGCGTCTGGAAGCTGTCGAGCCTGCTTGACGGGACTTCTTGATCTTCATGTAAGTTTTGATTGAACCGTTGGATCGTCCTCAAATCAAGTGGAATGGAAAGGTAGCTGTTCCTTCTTTAATGTTTCCAAATTTGGGCTGGATCAGACGGTGAGAAGATCTTCTTTGATGGTTGAATTTCTGACGGTTTGGCTCTTAGCCGAAAATCTTGTTTTTCTCCAATTTGCATCGTTTTTGCATAAGTAACCTGGAAAGAGTCTTGACACTACAAATATACAAAAACCGTGATAAAAACATATAAAAACGAGAAGAACACTTGTTAAAATGCCTTAAAATCATAGGTAAAATGGGTAAACATACGGTGTTATCAGGTCTCACTCTTATGCAATGTGGTGGATGCATATATTACATACCCAAGAGGAATTTAATCTTTAACCATAAATCAATTTGATGGGAGAAATGTTACTTATAACTTATTGGTCTCATAAATAACCTTTAGTACATGCAAAATTGCATGTTTCATACCAAAACATGGAGATTAAATTTCACCATAGTTGATCTTGCAATCTTCTAGATATGCTTTATAAATTATCTATCAAACCCATTTTGAGTGTGAACATAATCTTCTGGATGTTCCACTTGCTTTTGATTTTTTTAATTCTCTCCCTTGTGATGATGACATTTCATGTCCATCCATCTCGAATTAAATTTTACTTTAGGATTAACAGCATATCCAATTAACCCATCTTGGGTAATGTATTATGCATTATATCCTTTTGATGTGGGACTCTTAATACCCCATCTCAAGATGATGACTTTTCTTGCCCATTCATCTTGAACTGATTTTCGGTTTTAAATCAGTTATACTCGGGATATAATTTGGAGTATGTTTAAAGAAATCAATCCATCATATTCAATGAGTTCGTTCAACCAAAAATGGTGATTCATCTCTCATGATGGTCTCATTTTATTTTATTTTATTTTTGCTAAGACATGCTATTTGTGAAAAAACTTCTAGTTTTCCACATAAATTCTCAATAATATTTGATATCATTATAAGACTGGGATGGGTTAAACTGGTTATGCTATATATCAGTAAACTTCAGGTTTATTATCTCATACAATTTTTTAGCCATCTTTATGCATGTCTCCATCATGTACTTTTCTAGAACGTTTGCTCTACCGGAGCGTTTCACTTTTCTAGAACATCTGGCTATTCTTGAGTGATATGGCTCTTCTGGAGCTATGTAGTTTTTTCTGGAACTCATATATTTATTATATATTATTAATAAAATAAATTAAATGATTAAGCATATTAAATCATAGATCAATTGAGGAGGCATAACCTCCGTATAATTTACGATAACAAATATAAATGAAAAGAAACAGTAATTTAAGAACTATAATGTAAAACAGTTATTGTGTATGAGGACGAAACTTATGATGTAGTTCTTCTGGAACGCTTTCATATATCTTATGGACATTTGTTTTTCATATGGTTATTCTGGAACTTTTTCATAAATGTCTTTTTGAACATTTATTTCATGTGGTTTTTCCATATAATCGAGGAGGCAGTGGTCTGAGGAGACATAGTCTACCATGTGAACATAAGTCAACCATATATTTGAGGAGGCATAGCCTACCATATGATATGAGGAGACATAGTCTACAATATGATCATGATCGTGAAGGCATAGCCTACTATAACGATCGGTTTGGAGAAGGCAGCGCCTATCATCCCGAAATAATACATAAACTTTTAAAATAAATTAAACATAAATTAAATCTCACATTTTCAGTATAAAAATAGATCGAAAGACGATCATACTGATAACGTGTTGTAAAATTATAGCATGTAAACATATACTTATATATGTATATGTGTATATGCTTATATATATATTATATATATTATTATATTGTGAAGGTGAGAGAGTAACGAGAGGGAATAAGGAGAGAGTATTGAACTTATTAGTACTTGTGTTTAACGTTTATAGAGAAGAAGAGAGCTGAAGAGAGACGAGTACAGTACCCATTGCAGTACCCAAAGTGATGTGATCATAGATGGCGCTAAGGAGAATGAGCATGAACCTGCGAATGAGCTTGTCACTGAGGATGAGCTTGAACCCGAGGAACAGCATGAACCCGAGGAAGCGTTGCTTGTCCCGGAAGGACCCATGACTAGAGCAAGGTTCCGAAAATTTGCTAAGGCAATTTCTGGGCTGCTTAAGGAGATTTGGCATAAGAGTGATGATCATGCCCAAATGAATCCTTTCACTTGCATCCAAGTCCAAGACAAAGCCTTTACAAACATTACCCAAAACTAGCAGTCCAACACTAGTGTTCCTTTGCTTATGTGAAGTACACAGCCCCAAACTATTCCCACAAAATCCAATATCCTAGCCCATCACCCATAACTATTTTCCCCTTGTTTTTGTGAATTTACGAGCCCAAAAACAGATCCATAAAACCCATAATCCAAATCCAATAGCCAAACACTGTTTTGGGAGTTCTAGAAGATTGTTACTATTCCAAATAGTAACAAAAATGTGTGCACTGTTCATAGTGTGTTTTTGTGTGATTACAAGTTGTTTTCATCTTCTCCTTAATTGTTGTAAAATGTTTTTCTTTTTTAAACTCAACCAGAGTTACTTGTAAGATGTAGTTAGTTCTTTGCTTTATTCCATATAAGCAATGTAATGTGTGTAATAATAGGTAACCAAAAAAACTTTTATAAAAACTTGTGATTTTTCACTTTTGTTCTTTGAACAAATTAAAATCGATCTTGGTGAGTAACATCCTTGATCAAAATCGATTGCTAGTGTGTCATATCTAGTAGTCAAAATCGATTCTCTTGGTGTGTAATATCCAAAGGATCACTTGTATATCAAAGGAATTCCGCAGCCTTTGTGCGACTCTTCGCTCCACACCCTTTGTTCTTAGGGGCCTCACGGTTTCAAGGAAGCAAAGTGATGATATACTCATATTTTACCCGTTTTAGCATGCATCTAGCTTAGTGTTTTAGGTCTCATGCATATGTTTCTCATGGTTTTCTTAGTGTTTTGGTCTAAATTAGGGTTTAGTTAGTTTGCATTAGGTCCTAGTGAGTCTTGCATTCATTTAGAGTTTTTTTCTAGGTGTTTGGAGACATTTTGGAGATGTTTGGAGTAATGGAGCAAAATAGGATGCAAGGATCATACCGAAGCGTCTGAAAGAACTGGCAGAACGAAGGGCTTCCGATCAGATTCAGCTTCAATGGCCTTCATAAAAGGTGTAGCGCAATGAGTTAGCTGTCGCCTGGAGGTAGGTTGAGGCCATTCGGACATGTATTCCAGGATATATGGCGGTTTTACCAAAGGTGTATCCGTCTGGCGAGGAACTAACGATCAACGCCGACCGGCCCTAGGTCGGTACAACTGGGTCGGTACTACAACATGAACCAGTACCAACCAGAAGCTCTTCTAAATACCGACCCAGATCAACTCGGTATGAATCTTCAAGATGATTAGTACCGACCCACTCCCAGTCGGCACTACAGCTCGGCGCAAACACGGTATTGCAGACCAACCCATTTGTACCGCCAAACCGAAGGGGTTACGGTCAGATTCAGTCTCAATAATATTCATGAAAGTTGTAGCCAGATGAGGTTTCTGTCTACTGGAAGTGGTTTGAGGTCATTTGGATGCGTATTCCAAGAGATACAGCGATATTACTAAGGGTATGTCTGACTGGCCGCGAGACAACGCCGACCGGCTCTAGGTCGGAACCACCAATCAGTACAAGTCCAGTACCGACCTGCCCTGGTGCGGTACACTTGATAGGTACTGAGGCAGAGAGTAGTACTGACCCAGCTTCACTCCCCATACCGACCCAGAGCCGATCGGTACAAAACCCAATCTGTCCTCATCGAAGCCAGCCGAAGAAGTCACCCAAAGACCACGCCAAATGAACAACGTATATTCGGAATTAGCTTTGGAAGTCTACATAGAAGTTTTAGATAATTGAGTTAATTGTCTTTTGGAGGTAGTTTAAAGTCATTCGGAGCGGTGGTTCGAAAGATACATCAGATTTAGCGGGGACGTGTCCGTCTGGCGCCCAAAGGAGTTATGCTCAGATATTAATACCGACTCACTTGTACAAACCCAAACCTGGTCGGTACAGACCTCTCCAACTCAAATACGACCGGGTCAACACCTCTTTATTGAGATTTGGTGTGTTTTTCATGATTAGTGAGTAGTTCTTTTTGGATCATTTGAGTTTGGTAGATTAGGGGATTCCTTTTGTTAATCTTTGATGTCTAGAGCTTAATTATGTTATTTCATTTCTTATTTAGTGTTTTTAATGCTAGATTAGGCTTGAGAGAGTTAATCTAGATCATAGAGACTTTCATGCACACAAGGTGTTTGATGAAATTTCCGAATGAACTAAATAAGAGATTTTCATACTTACCTCATGAGAGTGAATGTCTAAGGTGAATCTTGGCTATTAGAACTTGTGTTTAATGCTTGCTAATTACTTTTTCAAAAATGAGAATTTGATCTTGAATTAGTGATTAGTGAGGTGATTAGTGCTAAGAGATTAGATTAATCTTGATTAGTGTTCTAGGCTTAAGGAAATGCACTTTTGTGATTGTGTAGACATCATTGCTTAGCTTAAGATTTCCCCAAATTGATTGCCTTACCCAAAGATCCTCTTTTTATCTTATTTCTTAATCTTGCTTAGTTTCTTGCCTTGTTTGCTTTCAATTTGAATTAGGTTGCTAGATCATAATACAAATCTCTTTGGTTTGCTTAGCTTAAGTAATTTCTTGCATTCCTAGTGTGTTGTTCTTTGTGCCTCCTTGGATTGATCCCCAAGTGCTACAACGATAGCAGTTGGGTAATTGGTATTAGATACTAAATATCCATTATCTCATATGCGGTCAGATTTAAACTAAGCTTCAGGTTTTATATTTATAACCCTAAATGTCTGCAAGTGCACATATTTGCGTTGTAGTACTTAGGGGTCGAACCACATAGATTTTGTTGTTTCGGTACGAAGCAATCGAATACTTAAAAACTACGAAAATAATTTGGATTTGGTTTTGGGTCACTAGAATCTAAACTAGAAAGTAGACTACACGAAGTTGTAATCAATTAAACTAAACGATGGGCTTAAGGGTATTCGCATGGATTCATGGCTAGAACGATGTGAAAACAAATGATAAAGGTAATCGACTACAAAAATTCTTGAACTCGAATCACGAATGTATGATTAGATCACTCCCGTGATCCTAACCAACTATTACCGACCAACTCGACTAGTAGCTTTCGTCTATGGCCGCAAAGGAGGTAGCGCATTATTTCGTTTAGGATTCGTCATCGCTCTCAATACTCTATAAGTAGCTTTCGTCTCTTATAGCGAAATTGCTCGTTTCATTCTAGTTCAAGCAATTAGAAAACACTCCCGCGAATATAATTCAACCTAGGATCAGACTCTAAGTGAAACAAAGAATCGTGCATTAACAAATAAGAATAAATGAAGAATTCCTAGAAGATTAGAAACCCTAACTCTAACAACTCATCGAATTAAACCATGAAATACCCTTTGAAAAATCCCTTTAAACCCAACAAAGAAACTACTCAATCATGCTGTAGGAAAACGTCATAGAAGTAATAAGGTATTGCAGGATTAAAGAGATAAAAAGTGAAGAACGAAGAACACGGGTGAAGACGGAGATCAAATGATGATCCCCTTCGCGCCTCCTCTCTCTCCTTCGGTGTCGCCTCCTTTTCTCTCTCTCCTTTGTCTAAAAAACAAGCTCCCCCTTAGAATGACCTAAAATGAGCTTATATAGATTCTCCATTCATTGGGTAGCGTGAGGGGTTTTCTTAATAAGTGACGGGATTAGCTCGGGTCTTAAAATGGGTCTCGGGATCGAAACAGAGGCTTGCCGCGGGTGCGGGCCTTCTGGCTGCGGCGAACTGCTGCTTGGCCGCGGGTCGAGCTCCTCCAGGGGCGGCGAGATGGTGCTTGGCCGTGGGTGGAAGCACTCCTGCCGCGGTGAACTTCTTCTTCGGGGCAGCTTCATTTGTCTTCAGTGCTTCGGGTATATTTAAGGATCCAACCATTGGATCGTCTCCAATCCAATTGCATTTGAAAGCTAGTTGTATCTACTTTGTTGTGTCCAAATTTGGTGATGATCATACGGTGAGAAGGTCTTCTTTGATGGCAAGACTTCTGACGGTCCGAGTTTATCCAAAAACGTACTTTTGTTCCGAAATGCACTCTTCTATCCGAGTTACCTGAAATGTCTTTCAAAACACTAAAACATGGAAATCATTTGAAAACCATTGAAAACAGAGTTAAAACACCTGCAAAAAGATATGAAAGTGATCCATAAAAATGGTCAGAAAGTGATCCATAAAAATGTTCAAAAACCGGTGTTATCAACTTCCCCAGACTTAGACTTTGTTTGTCCTCAAACAAAACAAAACTAAACCAAAGCTCAGAAAGATCAAACAAAAATCATCGGGAACTAGAAATCTCAGAGACAGTCCTTCTAAACCATAACCATCGAACTACATCAATCGCAATCTAGCCTAGAAAATTCTCACTAGAAGTTCCCGTAACACTAGTCCATGGTATCCGTCATACGAAATATAAACTTTCAAAATCCAAAAATCAGGTCAACTAGTTCTCTACATTCATTAAGTATAGGCGTGGGTTTCTCATCAAAATGATTAAACCAAGGCAATCGATGCTAGGTATTAAAGGCATTTAGAGGTGAGGTTAAGAGTGTTTCGGGTTACCGTAATTTCACCGGAGGGTGCGAGATATTATGCAAAACAGCAAGAGAGGTAGGACTTATTGATAACCACAGCTTCCAGTCACTTCTTCTTGCGTAAAAATGTTGCACTTCCTCCTTCTTCCAAAAACAGAAGTTTTCTGTCATTCCCCAGACTTAGAATTTTCTGTGGGCTCGGAATGACAGACTTCTCACAAACGAACCATGGATGCCTCATAAGTACTTCGACCAACCTAGACTCTTTTTAGGCTTTATTTCCTTTCTCTTTCGATTTTTTTTTGAAAGGGGGAAACGCCTTTTATTGAGATAGAGTCTTAGGGGCACAAAAATTTACCATGATTTTGAGTTTTTTTTCAAGGCATAACCAAGCTTTTATCTTTGTCGGATTCACCTCCACCGATCGCGTAATGTCTTCATCTTTAGTGACTGAAAACTGTGTCGTTCCTCCCTCTCCGGCATTTTTGCACACATCTGCACATAAGACACAAAGAGAGTTGCATGAGGTTTGAACAATGGTTAAGTTTCGGGTGGGGTACCAACTAAAGATGAGTTGGCCATTCATGTACGACAAAGAGTGGTAAAAGGTAAAAGTACGTCATGAATGTATGATTCGTTATCTTTGCCTAAACCTTTGATGATAAAATTAAGTCAAGATTAAGTCCAAATAAAATAGAGCTAGTATATTCTATCCTAGAGAATCTCTACGGTCTAAATTCCTCTATGGAGTTCGCATTAACAGAAACTCTAGCTACCGCCTAGTCTAGAACCAAATTACGAAAGAGCATGTTACTAGGAGATAGCGTAGAAGCACACTGGTCAGTTATCGTCATGGATTTCTTTCATCATTCCCTCAAAACGTATTCCTACGCTTTTCGAAAAACTTGAAATTTTTTACGAAAAACGTCGAAAAATGCAAAATGCAAAAACTCATGAAAGAAATGGTGGTTGGTAAGGGATGAAATCCTCCCCCAGACTTAAATCACACTGTCCTCAGTGTGAGATCAACCGAGTAAGGACGAAGAAATAGATGGATGTAATAATGGTGAAGAAGCTTGGATTGCAAGTAAGAAAACATCCTTAACCTTATAAGCTTCAATGGCTTAATGATAGTGGGGAACTGAAGGTGAGCAGCCAAGTGAAGGTTCTTATATCAATCGGCAAGTATGAAGATGAGATCTTATGTGATGTTGTACCAATGGAGGCCGGCCACATACGTATTGGAAGGCCATGGCAATTCGATCGAAGGGTGACCCATGATGGCTTCACCAACCGCTTCTCCTTTGAGTACAAGGGACGAAAGACTACCTTGGTTCCCATGACACCCCATGAAGTTTATCTAGACCAGCTGCTTCTAAAGCACATGGAGAAACAAATCATGAGCGATCCCCCAAACACCCTACACCAAAAAGAAAAAGGGAGTCTGAGAGAAACTAAGCAAAAGGCCTTTGAGCGAAAACCCGTGAGCCATTCGAACTTCTTTGTGAGGAACGGTTTGGTTAAGAAAGCTTTGCTTTCTAAACAACCTCTCCTTTTTCTTGTTTATAAAGAAGCTCTCATGAGCTTAACTGACCTTACACCGGTGCTACTGAGTGAGCTGATTTCTCTTTTGCAGGACTTTGAAGATGTCTTCCTCGGAGACAACCCAAGCGGTTTGCCACCAATCCGAGGGATTGAGCACCAAATTGATTTCGTGCCGGGAGCTTCACTTTCAAATCGGCCTGCATACAGAACCAATCCGGTGGAGACTAAGGAGCTTCAAAAACAAGTTAGTGAGCTCATGGAGAGAGGGCACATCCGCGAGAGCATGAGTCCATGTGATGTGCATGTGTTACTCGTACCAAAGAAAGATGGGAGTTGGCGAATGTGTGTTGACTGCCGCGCCATCAACAATACACGGTAAAGTATCGCCACCCCATACCTAGGCTAGATGATATGCTTGATGAGTTGCATGGTTCGAATGTGTTCTCAAAAATAGATCTTAAGAGTGGATATCACCAAATTCGCATGAAAGAGGGTGATGAATGGAAAACTGCTTTTAAGACTAAACATAGTTTATATGAGTGGTTAGTAATGCCTTTTGGATTAACTAATGCACCCAGCACTTTCATGAGATTAATGAACCATATCTTGAGAAATTTCATTGGACAATTTGTTGTGGTTTATTTTGATGATATCTTGGTCTATAACAAAGGTCTAGATGAGCATATTCATCATCTAGAATCGGTCCTAAGTGTTCTTAGGAAGGAACAATTGTTTGCCAACCTTAAGAAATACACATTTTGTACAGATAACCTTGTGTTCCTAGGTTTTGTTGTGAGTGCAGATGGCGTCAAGGTTGATGAAGAGAAAGTAAAAGCCATCCGCGAATGGCCTAGTCCAAAAACGGTTGGAGAAGTCAGGAGCTTCCATGGACTAGATGGGTTCTATAGAAGGTTTGTGAAACATTTTAGCACCATAGCTGCCCCACTCACGGAAGTGATCAAGAAAGATGTCAGATTCAAATGGAAAAAAGCACAAGAAGAAGCATTTCAAACCTTGAAAGAGAAACTTACTCACGCCCCACTTCTTTCTTTACCAGATTTCATGAAAGCATTTGAAATTGAATGTGATACTTTAGGTGTAGGTAGGCCTGGACATTCGGATATCCGAACCCGAAAATTTTGAATCTTTCGGATTTTCGGATTTTTGGATTCATGAATTTAATATCCATTCGGATATTTTGTTGTTTTCGGATCGGTTCGGTTCGGTTTTAATCGGATTCGGTTCGGTTTGGATATTGAAATCAAGATCCGAAATTAATCCGAAACAAAATTCGGATTATTCGGTTTTATTGTAACCGAATACAACCAAAAAACCAAAAAATATCCGAAAAAACCAAAAAAACCAAAAAAAATCGAATAATCTGCACTTGCAATAAACTTTAACCGATTTTAAACAACCTTCTTAACATTCATCGAAACAAAACAAGCTTAATACAAAAACAAAACATGAGTTCCAAACTTTCAAAGATCCATAATCCATAACAAAGATCAAACAACAAACTTCTAAGTTCAAATGATAAGTAAATTTTGAAAAGAGTACTAAGTAGAAGAATCAAACGTGTATTCCATAACTCCAAAGTCCTAACTTACACCTCTACCATGCTTCTGTAATCTGTTCAATCAAAACCAATGACGAATGAATAAAAAATAAACCGAATGATAGAGATTTAGAGACAAAAAAACAGAGAAAGATTACTTACATAAAGCCGAGACTTATACTTAAAGTATTGGTGGAGTATCATAATCTAAACATGTACATAAGAGAAAAATAAGTTAGAACACCTAAACTGATATAACAAGAATATACTAAATGAGAAGATTACCTCTCTTAAGCTTATCTTCATATTCAAATTCAGAGATTATTTGTTCCTTTGTAATCATACTTCTTTCACCATTGAACCGAGTGTCTTGCTTCATCCATTGCTCTGTACACATCAAAACCTCAACCATATAGTGAGTTAGACAACTCCTAGCTAGAGTTATGATCCGGCCACTAGTACTAAAAGCACTTTCAGATGTAACAGAAGACACTTGCATTGCAAGAACATCTTTTGCCATTTCAGATAGTATAGGAAACTTGTCACTGTTGTGCTTCCACCAATCCAGTACGTCATCCTCTGTTCCAGCCATGGTGTTTGAATCCTCAACACTCTCCTTCATATATCTATCCAATTCATCTCTTGTATCATGAACTCTAGTTTCAGCAACCATCTCCTTGTATATGGAATCCATACTTTCATACCCTAAACCCAAATCATCTTCCACCACTTCCATTCTTTCTTGTGATTGCCCTGATGATTGTCTTTGATTAGACTGTGAGGATTGCGTATTTGGCCTTTTTTTATATCGAGCATTGTACTCATCAAACATGGCCCGCAGCACAATAAGGACTGACTGGCTCATATCTTATGCATCGAAACTTTCTTCCCCATACAGTCTAGCAAAACACATATTAGCAAACCCCATTTTTTTCTTTGGATCAAAGACTGAAGCTACAATCAGCATCTTATTTAATTCCTTCATCCCGTCCCAATACTTATCAAACTTAGTCAACATCACATCAGCCTTATTCTTCAACTCTGTGTCTAAACTATTACTGATGTTCATCAGATTTTTTTCTATAGTCACTATCTCACCATAGCATTTAAAATAATGCAGAGTAGTAGAAGTTGAGACAATCAAAGTGGAGTCATAAAAGATGACTAGAAAACGGACTAACCTCTCAACAGCATCCCAATAACTTGAAGTAGGAGGTCCATTCCTTTTTTTCTCATTCTCAAACTCATTGAAGTAGTCAATATATAACTTGTCTTCTTTCTCCATTTTGTCGAATGCTAATCTGTATTTAAGTGCCTTAAACAACATAGTGTAAGTGAAATTCCAGCGGGTTTTGACATCCAATGGTAAACTGCTGATATATCATGGTTTTTACGCCTTTTAAGCCATGATATAAGTCCGTTTTATAGAGTCTTTCTACTATTTTGTAGTGTTTTAGAGTCTTTTACAGGTTTTAGCACGTTTGGAGCATAATTGGAGATATTGGAGCTTTCTAGAGCATTTTGGAGCAAAGCAAAAGTTCGTGTAGCTGAGTACCCGATTTGAAGCCTTAGTATCGATCGATACTACCCTAGTATCGGTCGATACTCACTGCAACAAGACACAAGTCGCGACTTTTATGAAGAGTTGAAGAATTGCAAAATTGCCCAGAAGACTTTAATAATTGCATTAAGCCCCAAAACGTGTTTGAGGATTATAATTAGGTTTTTGAGCCACTTTTGTTGGCGGAGACGAAAACACTTGATTACGCATTATTCTACTCTGGTTTTTGGGGAGACAACTCTGAACTCCTGTTTCTTATTGATTTCTTTGATGATCTATTCAATCATGTTGTTTTCATTCTCCATGTCTGAGTAGATCCACTGTTAGGTTCAGGGTTCTCATAAGGGTTTTCTCTGAATGTTAGGTTAATTAGTTAATTAGGATTCACCATCTGAATTAGTTCTTCACCATAGGTTGTTCTCATAGCTAATTCTAGGTTGACGAATCTAGAACTTAGATCTTAGGATAATTGGTTAGGCACGAAAGTGCGATTAATTACCTGATAGAATTTATGGTGAGCAAAATAACTATTCGCAAAGAGATTTGGTTTAGTTGTTTTGTGAACAAATCAAACTTGAACTAAAAGCTGGTTTAGACTTTAGGATTCCAAAAAGAGATTTGGAATTCTAGGATTTAGACTTAGATAGTTTTCGCAACGAGAGTTGGTTAGCTATACTTTAGTGATTTGAGTTCAAGGACCGCGCTAAATCTGACACATGTTAGTTAGTTTATCTACATTCATTGAATTCCTGAGAAATACCATGAGCCTATCTTCTTTCCAATTGACTTACAACACTTTTAATTTACGTATTGCTTTCAATTACATCTTTTGGTTTAGCTTAATTCGAGTCTATATAATCTATTGTGATATTTTCTTGAGTCTTTGTGGTTCGACCCATACATATACTACAAAAACTGCTAGTACTTATAGGGTATTAATTTGAGCATATCAACTGCCTCTTTTCATCTTACGAGAATCAACTGACAGTTCAAAAGAACTCAACCTAGTTGTATTTGATCTAATGTACGAAATCGCATTACGAATTGCAGCAACAGTACCATCTATGTCAGCTAAACCATCTTTGACAATCAAGTTAATGATGTGAGCACAACATCTAACATGCATATAATCACCATCTAACACAAAAGCTTCAAGATTTATCAAAAAAAACTATGTGTGAAACTTCTTAAGAGCAAAAGTATTAGCCGTTGCATTGTCAACAGTGATGGAAAATACCTTCTCTAAACCCCAGTCAGCTAAGCAATCTAAAAAAACAGTTGAGATTGTCCGACCTTTGTGATATGTGATGTGCTTAAACCCGATGATAAACTTCTATAACCTCCAAAATGCATCGATGAAGTGCACTGTTATCACCATATAACTCGCTCCTGTTCAATCACAAAGTGAAACAAGTAAGTACATGATGAGAATTAAGTTATAAAATGAAACATTTAAAACAAAACCGCATTACATGTAGGCTGAGCAATCCATATGTCTGTTGTAAGTGAAACTCTTTGCTTGTTAGCCATAAACAACTCCCTGAAATATCTTTTTCTAGCCACATACATCTCAACAATGTTTCTTATTGCTGTTCTTCTTGAATGAGGCTTGTAGAGTTGCACCTTCTCGCAGAAGTATTTCCAAGCCATGCTTTCAACAAACGAAAGTGGCAACTCCCCAATCACAAGCATCTCATCACAAGCCTCATGGAATACTTCCTCATACACTTTGGTAATACTCAGACCACCACTCTGATTTAAAACAGACTGACTCTTACCATCGTTATGACTCTGACCGTCTCTCCATGACTGGAAACTCTTGCAGATTTCTAGATGGTTTTTGAGGTTCGAAGTCCCGGATGCTGATAAACATGAAAAAACCTTCTGACATTAGTTGCACTTGCATTTGTCATGAGTTTCTTTTGTTCTTGTGAAATGATTCCAAGCGTCATACCTTGTATCAAGTAACTTCCTCGGCTTTGGTGGCTGAGAACTAGTAGCTTCTTGGACTTTCTTTCTTTTTCCACGACTACCAATAGTCCTAATCTCTTCTTCTTGATCTTCTTCATGAAGATCATAAGCGTTCTCTGGAGTTGGTTCAGATGATGAATCCATATGCATATACAATATAAAGAAAATATGTTTCAGGCATTTAATCGAACAACTGGTAGGCCATAACCAAACACTAGACCCTCTTTATTTTCTTACGATTAGAGATAGTTTAACATTGGAATGAAAATAAAGAAACCAACAATTAATTTCCTGAAATCAAAGAAAAGACAGTCTGTTTTAAAACTCAGATGTTTGAGGCGATTCGCGGGATACCCATAAAACAAATGCAAGACAAAATTACAGATTACGAAAGACAAAAAAACAACGCAGTCGAATTAGAGGAAGAAGAAGAATAGTATGTATCTGAGATCGAATTCTTGATGTCTCAGAATTCGGAGAGAATGAAAATTTAGGGATTCCAGATTTTTGATTTTTGGGATTAAGAATAGAGGAAAAATCGTTTGGAAAGCAAAAACACAAAGGGATGGGTATAGTATAGGTAATTATTAGTATATGTTTGGTTATTTCGAGCCTCGATGAAGTGCCATACGAGGGATGGGTATAGTATAGTTAATTAACTAATTATTAAATGTTTGGATAGTTCGGTTTTACTTTGGATTTCAGATATTAACCGAACCGAACCGAAATCCGAAGTTACTCAAATTAAAGATCCATTCAGTTATTTTCATAGATCCAAACCCGAATCGAATCCGAATTTTTTCAGTTTTTCGGGTATGGATTTTTGGATCCGTATAATTTGCCCAGGCCTAGGTGTAGGTATTGGAGCTGTCTTAATGCAAGACAAGAAACCCATCGTTTATTTCAGTGAGAAGCTTGGAGGAGCTACTTTGAATTACCCAACTTACGACAAGGAGCTGTATGCCTTAGTTCGAGCTTTGCAAACATGGCAGCATTACTTGTGGCCCAAGGAGTTTGTGATTCACAGATTCACACTGATCACGAGTCTCACAAGCATTTAAAAGGCCAACAAAAGCTCAACAAGAGACATGCTCGATGGGTTGAATTCATAGAAACATTCCCGTATGTGATCAAGTACAAGCAAGGTAAGGCCAATGTTGTTGCTGATGCTCTTTCTCGAAGGTATGTCTTACTCTCTACCTTAGATGCTAAGTTGATGGCATTTGAACAACTTAAGGGCATGTATGAAACCGATTCTGATTTTCAAGAGGTTTACAAAGCTTGTGAAAACTTTGCGCTCATGGAAAATACTTTAGGCATGAAGGATTCTTATTCATTGAAAATCGTTTTTGTGTGCCTAATTGTTCTCTTCGAGAATTGTTTGTAAGAGAAGCCCATGGAGGAGGTTTAATGGGATATTTTGGAGTTGCGAAGACACTTAAGGTGATCAAGATCACTTTCATTGGCCGCACAAAGAGAGATGTGGAAAGAATTTGTGAAAGGTGTGTCACATGCAAACAAACTAAATCGAAAGTACATCCCCACAGTTTGTATACTTCCTTACCTATTCCTACACAGCCTTGGAATGACATTTCTATGGATTTTGTGCTTGGTTTGTGATATGATAATGGCTACGGCTAAGGATGGACGCAAGGACGCAACGCTTGTACCCGATGGTCCGATGACGAGGGCGAAGACTCAAGAGCTTAATGGAGCTGTCTGCGGCTTACTCGAGGACATTTGCGTCGAGAAAGAGGAACAACACCCGCATC
Organism: Eutrema heterophyllum; assembly: GCA_002933915.1. Taxonomy (NCBI): domain Eukaryota; kingdom Viridiplantae; phylum Streptophyta; class Magnoliopsida; order Brassicales; family Brassicaceae; genus Eutrema; species Eutrema heterophyllum. The sequence goes on from PKMM01036428.1 coordinate 638,384, forward strand.
ACGTTTTCAATATGATCACGGCTCAACAAGGACAATGACGTTCGGCCCATAGGTGTGAGTTCGTTGTACTCTTTTTCCTACTCATGGTTTTGTCCCAATGGGTTTTCCATGAGGGGTTTTAATGAGGCAATGGGCTTACATCTCCTTTTGGCCCAACATCATCCTTGGAAGAGCAAGAGTCATTTTCGACCATGAAGATCAAGGGTCATTCAAAGTAGTAGTTAAGAAAGTCAAAGTAGTCAAAGAGTTAGTCTTTGTGTTTAATGAGTCTTTGCTTATTTTCGAGGCATTGTTTTCCTCACTTTTTCTCTTATATAAACCATGTAATCCCATGAGAAAAATTCATTCACCTTTTCAATCAAAATCGTTTTCTTAAAAAGTGAGAGTGTTTTCTCCTTTGTTCTTTTAGAACTTTTCGATTACTTGGCGGCTAGCCAAATAATCACTCGGTTTATCAAGAGCTTTCATCACTCTTGACGATACCATTCGCCGACCTAGGTTTGTAGTAACGTTTTAAGTCGAGTCAAGGGCACAATGATTTTTGGGATCTTCGATCTCACGCCTTGTCATCTTACTTCGCGGATTCTATTACGAAGTATTCCAAGGAGATGTATGCTACTGATTCTGAATTCCAGGAAGTATTCCAAGCTTGCGAGAAATTTGCTTTTGGGAAATATTTTCGACATGATGGATTTCTTTTCTATGAAAACCGCTTATGTGTGCCTAACTCTTCTTTAAGGGATCTTTTTGTTAGGGAAGCGCATGGAGGTGGCCTAATGGGACACTTTGGCGTAGCCAAAATCTTGAACATCATGCAAGATCACTTCTTTTGGCCGCACATGAAGCGAGACGTGGAGACGATTTGTGGCCGATGCACCGTTTGCAAGCAAGCCAAATCCAAGGTTCAAACGCAAGGTTTGTATTCTCCTTTACCAATTCCTATAGATCCATGGACATATATCTCAGTGGACTTTGTGTTAGGATTGCCTAGGACTAGACATGGTAGAGATTCAATTTTTGTGGTGGTTGACAGGTTTTCAAAAATGGCTCATTTTATACCTTGTCATAAAACCGATGATGCATCTCATGTAGCCGAGTTATTCTTTAGGGAAGTTGTTCGTTTGCATGGCATGCCTAGAACCATAGTTTCGGATAGGGACACTAAGTTTTTGAGCTACTTTTGGAAGACCTTGTGATCTAAGTTAGGAACTAGACTTTTGTTCTCAACTACTTGTCATCCGCAAACCGATGGGCAAACTGAGGTAGTTAATAGGACTTTGTATACTCTCTTGCGTGCAATCATTAAGAAGAACATTAAGTCTTGGGAAGATTGTTTGCCTCATGTAGAATTTGCTTATAACCATGCTGTTCATTCTGCGACTAAGTATTCTCCCTTTCAATTGGTTTACGGCTTTAATCCTTTGACACCTTTGGATCTAATTCATGTACCTTTGAGTGAGCGTGTACGCCTTGATGGGAAAAAGAAAGCCGAGTTTGTTAAGGAGATACATGAGAAGGCAAGGCATAACATTGAGAAGAAAACCGAGCAATACCGCAAGCACGCTAACAAGGGACGTCGCAAGAAAATCTTTGAGTCGGGCGATCTCGTTTGGATCCACCGAAGGAAGGAACGTTTGGTCTAAGTTAGGTACTAAGTTATTGTTTTCAATTACTTGTCACCCTCAAACTGATGGTCAAACTGAAGTGGTTAATAGAACCTTGTCTACCCTGCTTCGTGCATTAATCAAAAAGAATTTGAGAACTTGGGAAGAGAGTTTACCACATGTTGAGTTTGCATACAATCATTCGGTGCATTATGCTACTAAGTATTCTCCCTTTCAAATTTTTTATGGTTTTAATCTGTTGTCTCCTTTGGATCTAGTTCCTCTGCCTTTGAGTGAAAGAACTAGCATAAATGAAAAAAAAAGGCTAAGCTTGTTAAGCAGATTCACGAGAAGACCAGGAAGAACATTGAGGAGAAAACAAAGCAGTATGCAAGGCAGGCCAACAAAGGAAGGCGAAAGATGGTCTTTGAGGAAGGAGATCACGTGTGGGTTCACTTGAGGAAAGAAAGATTTCCAGCTGAAAGAAAGTAGAAACTCATGCCTAGAATCGATGGACCATTCAAGATAACAAAGAGGATTAGTGACAATGCTTACCAACTTGATCTTTAAGGTAAGTACAATGTGAGTTCAAGTTTTAATGTTTCTGACCTAGTTCCTTTCATTGCAGATGAGCCGGATTTGAGGTCAAATCCTCTTCCAGTGGAGGGGATGATGTGATCATAGATGGCGCTAAGGAGAATGAGCATTAACCTACGAATGAGCTTGTTACTGAGGATGAGCTTGAACCCGAGGAACAACATGAAACCGAGGAAGCGTTGCTTGTCCCGAAAGGACCCATGACTAGAGCAAGGTTCCGAAAATTTGCTAAGGCAATTTCTGGGCTGCTTAAGGAGATTTGGCATAAGAGTGATGATCAGGCCCAAGTGAATCCTTTCACTTGCATCCAAGTCCAAGACAAAGCCTTTACAAACATTACCCAAAACCAGCAGCCCAGCACTAGTGTTCCTTTGCTTATGTGAAGTACACAGCCCCAAACTATTCCCACAAAATCCAATATCCTAGCCCATCTGATATTCTCATATTTTACTCAATTTAGCATGCATTTATCTTAGTGTTTTGAGTTTCATGCATGTGTTTTCATAGCTTTCTTTAGTGTTTTGGTCTTAATTAGAGTTTAGCTTGTTTGCATTAGGTCCTAGTGAGTCTTGCATCATTTGTAGTGTTTTCTAGGTACTTGGAGACGTTTTGGAGATAATTGGAGTGATGGAGCAAAGGAAAAATGCAAAGGTCACCCGAAAGTGTCTAAACGATCTGGCCGGACGACGAGTTTCCAATCGGATTTAGCTTTGAAGGTCTTCATGACAATGATGGACAAATGAGATATATGTCGTCTGGAAGTGGTTTTAAGGCATTCGGATAGGTAGTTCAGGAGATATGGCGATTTTACCAAGGATATGTCTGTCTGGCCGCGAGACCATCAACCAACACCGACCCACCTTCACCCGGTGTTACCTGATCGGTGTTGAGACAGGAGCAAGCACCGACCACATGCACCGGCCAGTGTCCACCCGGTGTCACAAGTCCGAAATCCGTCCTCATCGAAGCTAGCCGAAGTGACTGAAAGATCAGGCCAGATGAAGAACTTATATTCGGATTTAGGTTTGGAGGTCTTCATAGAAGTTGTATATAATTGAGTTAGATGTCATCTGGAGGTGGTCTCAAGTCATTCTGAGAAGTGTTTCGAAAGGTACAGCAGATTTAGCAGGGACATGTCTGTCTGGTGCCCAAAAAAGTTATGCTCATTGCAGCACTAAATCTCCACACCGACCAAGCCACACTGGACAACCACTGGCCGGTGTAGACACCCTCTGAACTGGACGTGGACCTCCCTTATAAATAGGCCTTGACCTAATCTTCTTGACACTTCTTCTCTCTTGCAAAAACCCTTTCCTCTTAAGAGTTCTTGAGATTTTGTAAAAGATATCTTTCTTTTTATGCAATTTAAAGTTTGTTTCTCTTAATTTTCCTTTAGTCTTTCATCTTCCTATTCTCTAATCATGATTAACAACACCTCTTTCATGAGATTTGGTATGTTCTTCATGATTAGTGAGTAGTTATTTTTAAAGCTCATGGGTGAGGTAGATTAGGGGATTTCGTGATTGATCATTGATGTCTAGGGCTTAGATTACTTCTTTCCTTCCTTATTTAGTGATCATAATGCTAGATTAGGCTTGAGAAAGTTGATATAGATCATAGGGAATTTCATGCACACAAGATGTTTGATGAAATTCTCAAATGAACTAAATAAGAGATTTCATTTGCTTAGCATATGAGAGTAGTTGTCTAAGAAGTATTATGGCTATTAAAACTTGTGATTTATGCTTGGTAATTAACTTTTCACAAATGAGAATTTGATCTTGATTAAGTTAATTAGCAAAGTGATTAAGACCATGAGAGTGGATTAGTCTTGTTTAAGTGTTCTAGGCTAAGGAAAATTGCTTGATTGTGTGCATTGACATCATAGATTGATCATAGAAGTCCCCAAAGTCCATAACCTCATCCAAGAGCTTGCCTTTATCTTATTTCTTAATCTTGTTTAGTTTCTTCCCTTGTTTGCATTCCATTTGAATTAGGTTGCTAGATCAAAACACAAATCTCTTTGGTTTGCTTAGCTTAAGTAATTTCTTGCATTCCTAATGTGTTGTTTTTTGTGCCTCCTTGGATTGATCCCCAACTGCTACAACGATAACATTTGGGTAATTAGTATTAGATACTAAATATCCATTATCACCAGCACCCAGAACTGTTTTCCCCTTGTTTTTGTGAATTTACAAGCCCAAAAATAGATCCATAAAACCCATAATCCAAATCCAGCAGCCAAACACTGTTTTGGGAGTTCTAGAAGATTGTTACTATTCCAAATAGTAACAAAAACGTGTGCACTGTTCATAGTGTGTTTTTGTGTGATTACAAGTTGTTTTCATCTTTTCCTTAATTGCTGTAAAATGTTTTTCTTGTTTAAACTCAACCAGAGTTACTTGTAAGTTGTAGTGTTCTTTGCTTTCTTTTATATAAGCAATGTAATGTGTGTAATAATAGGTAACCAAACAAACTTTTATAAAAACTTGTGTTTTTTCACTCTTGTTCTTTGAACAAAAATCGATCTTAGTGAGTAACATCCTTGATCAAAATCAATTGCTAGTGTGTCATATTTAGTAGTCACGATCATCTTGGTGTGTAATATCCAAAGGATCACTTGTATATCAAAGGAATTCCGCAGCCTTTGTGCGACTCTTCGCTCCACACCCTTTGTTCTTAGGGGCCTCATGGTTTCAAGGAAGCAAAGCCTATCCCTTGTCAACTTCCAAGTGCCAATCTTAGGGAGATCATATCACAAAGGATTGTGTTAAACTTGTCTCTCTCCATCTCTTCCTCAATATAAACGTTAAACACAAGTAATAATAAGTTCAATACTCTCTCTCTCTATTCCCTCTTGTTACTCTCTCACCTTCACAATATAATAATAATAATATATATATAATATATGATGAGTTAAGTGTATATATATAGTTGACCCATTAATTAGGTGAATAACAAAGTTGACTTAATAATTAGATAAGTAAGAAAGAGAGGAAAAATATACCAAAAATATTTTAGATTAATTATAACAATGCTATTGCTCAGAAAATGATATTTCCTGCGTTAGGATACCGCCAACACTGTTACTCTGATCGTAAACATTGTTCATCCGATGTCATCGATACTGTTAACACGATGGATAACTATTTGGTTGACATGATAACTAACATAATATCGCGATAAGTTTACATATCACGTGTTAACCAATGATAGTTGATGTTCATTTTGTTAACTCAGTTATCATGTATAATGTTAACGTGCTAACAATAATATCTGATATTTGTAACGTGCTAACAATAATATCTGATACTTTTTATATATGTGTTAAACCTATAGTTATCGTGTTAAATCAATTATTACATCAAAACAACCCAAGAAATATCAATTTGAATATGCAACGATAACAAATATCGTGATATTATATTCAGTTATCATGTTAAGTTATCACGTAACGATAAAATATAACTATATTAACATCTAATTTATAGAGATAACAATAGCAATACTTATATTACCATCATTTGATCTATAACTATATTAACATTTATCATCGTTTTGATCAATATTAACATCGTTTTATCAATAACTAAACGTTAGCGTGGCACGAACTGTAATGCATCTCTCTTTTGTAACCCATTAACCAATCCAACCCAAGGTTTTGGAAAGGAAAACAAGATCGAAAAAAGTTGTGGTCTCCATAGAAAGTGTTCCTCTTTATCACACACACACACAAAGTTCCACTACAAGAAAACACAGGTTTAGCAACGATTTATTTTCGTTGAAAATTTGCGACGATGTTACAACGATTTTGAAAATTTGCAACGATTTAGCAACGATTTTGAAAATCGTTACTAAATCGTTGCCAATTTGCAACGATTTTACTACGATTTTCAAAATCATTGCAAATTTGCGACGATTTTACAACGATTTCTTTGAAATCCATCTACACCCTAAACCTTATGCTCTATACCCTAAACTTTAACATCTCATTGTTAAGATGTTATGGTTTGGATTTCAGACGTTACTTTACGTTATTCCATTTCAGTTCGACAATATACCATAAACCGTATTTTTTCATTATAGTTGCTCAATCGTTGCAAATTTGCCACGGTTTTACTACAATTTCTTTGATCCATCTACAATAACCCTATGCTATATACCCTAAACTTTAACATTTCATTGTTAAGATGTTAAGGTTTGGATTTCAGTTCGATGATATACCCTAAACCGTATTTTTCAAAATCGTTGCCAATTTGCATAGAGCATAGGGTTTAGGGTTTAGATGGATTTCAAAGAAATCGTTGTGAAATCGTCGCAAATTTGCAACGATTTAGCGACGATTTCACAACGATTTCTTTGAAATCCATTTAAACCCTAAACCCTAAACCCAATCTATCTCATTGTATTTTGCAACTCTCATTGAAATCCATATTGAGTTTATTGAATTAATCGGAAATAGAAACTCGATCAATCATTGTTCTATCCGCAAAATCATTGTCTTACTTCATCTTAACAAAGCTACCATGTATGTTTACTCGATGTTTTAGTCTTTCTTCAATCTTAATGATCATATAGATGATTTGAAGATTTAGGGTTTACGATAAACATTTAGATGAATTTAGATGTGTTGCAATCGATGTAACAATCGTCGTACTTATGCCTTATACCCTAAACCGTATTTTTACAAATTTTCGTTGCTAAATCGTCGCAAATTTGCAACGATTTACGAGGAATCGTCGCCAAATCATCGCAAACTATGAATTTAATTTACCGCATCTCGGAAAATAAAAACTTTTGACTGTTCCCACGTGTGGGAAATCCAAAAAATTAAATTTCACTTTGCGACGATTCCTCGTAAAATATTTGCAAATTTGCGACGATTTTGCGACGGCCACAAATTCTATATAAACACACGCTCAGATTTCATTTCTTCATTCTTCAAATCATAATCTTTCTCTTGCCTCTCTCCTCTCTCGCTTATACCTCGCAAATAAGGTAAAAATTTCAATTTTTAATTTTAATTTGTAATTATATTAGGTTAGTGTAGATAGGAATGTAACAAAATATGTGGATAGAAACGGAATAAAATTGATAGATAGGAACATAAGAAAAACAGAAAATAAGAGTTTTATATAATTACATAGATAGTAATTTTATGTTTGTTTTATGCAGATGAGCCATCGTCGTCCCCACTACGCTCAGTTTTTGAGTGAGATTGCGGCGACATCATGGCAATAGGGAACCCGCAAATGCAGGCCATGTTGCGGGAAAAGCGACGAAGACGAGCAGACGCGGCAGCGGCACAATAGATTTTATTTATCTAAATTTTATTATATAATATTTTTTGTAAGAATATTTGTAATACAATTTTATTATATAATATTTTTTTAAATTTCAAATTATAATTTCGAAATTAATTAAATTATAAAAATAAAATAAATTTTATAATTCAATTTAATTAAACTAAAAACAATTCACAATCATCGTAAAATCGTTGTTACTTTACGACGATTTTACGACGATTCATTACCGACAATTAACAATCGTCATAAAATCGTTGTTAATTTACGACGATTTTTACCGACGATTTTCTTGCCCTCGTAATTTGCCGACTATTTTACGACGATTTTTGGTTTACGACGATCAGTTAACGAAGATTTACGTTTCGTCGCAAATTCGATGGTATACATGTTTTGCGACGATTTTACAACGAAATATGTCGTTGCAAAATGGGTGTTTTCTTGTAGTGTTCATATGCATTTAGAACAGATACTAATGTATCAATTTGTTGCAAAAGCAACTGCAGATTCTGAGAATTCAAAATAGATAGATCCAACTTTTCCCCGTCTCCATCAGCTTCGTTTAATCGACTTCGATATGCGCAGCTCTTAGAAACTTCTTCGCGCCTGGCACAATAATCCCCAACTCCACCGTCTCCACCTTCTCATCCTCCACCGCGGATTTCATCGGAGGTGAAATCCGTCTAATCGAATCCGGTCCTTGTTCACATCCATTTCCGAAGCTTCCTAATCAAACTCTCTCCAATCATAATTTTTAGAGTCGTATCCATCCGATTCATGGAGATTATGTGCAAAAATCTCTGCGACATCGCCAAATCCCCATTATTCGGGTCAAATGTTGTTTCTCCTGGACTTTTGGGAACTCTAATCGAAATCCCAAAAAGCTTCCCATGGCAAAAAAAAAGGATGATTGGATGAGAGCAGTCGTAGAGTATATCGGAGATGATATAAGGAGAGAGAAAAAGTTTGGTATAAGAGAGAAAAATTATTTCTCTACGTTGTCCACCTATTGAAAGAATTATACTCATAGATATTTAATTTTGTTATTAATAAATGGTAGATATAGTGATAATATTCTAAAATATATAGAACTATATACACATACACATATATAAGTATATGTTTACATGTTGAACAAACAAAAAAAAAAGTATATGTTTACATGCTAGAATTTTACAATAATACTCTCAATTTTTTTACAATTGTGTGTTGTTGTTTTTTTTTTTTTTTGATGTCTTATATTATTACGATGATTCGAGTAGGGTGGTCTCGGAGGCCATCCAGATCGGAATCAAAAAGTCTACATGGGAAAAAACAATATCTCGAGCTCGAGCCCCTTTCGCAAGGGAGTCGGCACGGACATTAAAAACACGAAGAATAAAAGAAATATCTAAATGAACAAAAGTAGAACGCAAATGATTGAACTTATCAATTTCCGATGCCAAGGCGGGCCAATCTTCCTCTTCATTGATCACCTTAACCATCTGTAGGCAATCTGTTTCAAAAGTCATTGCTAGTTCTCCTAGCAGCAGGACGGTCTTCATGCCCATAATAAAGTACTAAATTCAGCATGAAGGGGTGGGGGATAAAGTTCTTTCCTTCGCAAAGGCGCCGAAGGTTCTTCGTCCGTTCACTAGCTCTATTACACAACCACCCCCATACAAGTCATCATCGGAGGCCCATGAGGTATTATCTGAGGCTAGTCTAGAAGGGATTACTGGGATCCAATTGTCATGCCATACTATCGTATGAAAACCCGATCCTATCAATTTCTTTAAGCCGGCTTGGAGGAGGCTACGAGAAGCCATTATACTTCGCCACCCATAAGATGGGGGTTTGTTTTCCCCACTTCCATCGGGGTTGAGTATCAAAAATACCTTCCTTTTAGAACTCGGGGGAAGAGTGATGACGGAAAGTGGATAAGACGCCATAATTTCTTCGCAAGGAGTGCGAGTTTAAAGTTCTTTAGATCACGAAAGCCCAGACCGCCTTTATCTATGGGGAGACAGATTTTGTCCCATGCTATCCAATGTAGGCCCCGATTATTTTGCTTGGTACTCCACCAGAATTTTGAGATAGCGCCTTAAGTTTATTAATAATCTCATGGGGTAGGAGAAAACATGACATAACATAGGTCGGGAGAGCTTGAGCAACCGATTTGATAAGGACTTCCTTTCCTCCTTTTTATAGGAACTTTGCTAACCAGGAATTAATTTGGCTATTTAGACGCTCTTGAATAAAGGCGAAAGCCTGTTTCTTCGAGCCACATATCTTTTCGGAGAGGACTAGATACATACTCATACCTCCTTCCTTTGAAATACCTAGCGTCCTCTTAAGTTCAGTCTTGACCTTGGGGGCCACTTTACTTCCGAATAGGATTGGCGATTCTGAGACATTTAGTTGCTGTCCTGAAGCTCGTCCATAGCAATTTATGATCTTCGTCAACTCTGCACATTGCAGGACATCCGCTTTATAGAAGAAAAGGCTATCATCCGCAAACAGAAGATGGGAAACCGCTGGGCTTGCTTGCGCTGTTTTTAGACCCATTATACGCCCTTCTGCTTCCGCTCCTCGAAGCTGAGCGATAAGAGCTTCAGTAAGGATGATAAATAGGAAGGGTGAAAGGGGATCCCCTTGACGAAGACCCCGGGATGAGCTTATGAAACCGAAGACAGGCATCATCGGATCCATGAAACCCACTTTGCATCAAAGCCCATTTTAAGCATTAGAGCTTCCAAGAAACTCCATTCCACCCTATCATATGCCTTACTCATATCCGTGTTTATTGCCACAAATTTAGATTTGCAAATAGGGTTCGTTCGTAAGGCATGGAAGATTTCTTGGGCTACCAGTATATTATCTGCAGTGATCAGACGTCTAGCCACAAAGGCTGATTGAGTCTCCGAGATTAACTTCGGGAGGAAACGCTTTAGTCGTTTGCACAAAATTTTGGAAATTATCTTGTAGCTTACGTTGCACAGGTTGATGGGTCTGAACTCCATCATCTCTCTCGGCCTCTCAGTTTTCGGGATTAAACAAATATTAGTTTGGTTGAGGTGTTCATCAAAACTTCCCGTGACAAAGAAGTCTTTTACCATCCTGATGATATCTTTCGCTGTCACTTCCCAGAACTTCTGGTAGAATAAGCCTGTCATCCCATCCGGGCCGGGCGCTTTTTCGGGATTTATCTCAAAGAGGGCCTTTTGTATCTCCTCGTCCGTTGGAGGTCGGGTGAGGGAAGCATTAATCTCTGGGGAAACTTGCGCGGTAACGTACCGGAGGGCTTCCTCAAAGTCATTTGGCTACGACGACGTGAAGAGGTTCGAGAAATAATTTGTGGCTACCTTCTCTATGCCATCTTCATCTTCTGCCCAAGATCCGTCATATTTTTTAATCTTGGTGATTCTGTTTCGTGCCTGTCGATGTTTAGTTGTCCCGTGGAAATTTTTTTTATTTCGATCTCCTTCCTTTAGCCATAAAACTCCACTTTTTTGCTTCCAATAAAGTTCTTCTTCGCGAAACGTTGCGCATAAATCCCATTTTAGATTTAGGATCTCTTCACTCGGAAAGGAATCGTCTGTTTGGGCTTGCTCAAGTAAACGCTTGATATCTTTGATTTTCTTTGCTGCATTGGATGGGTTCGATCTCTTCCATCTAGATATCGCTTTACGACAATTTCCTATTTTCGAGTGGAAATCTCTCGACTCAACCCTCTGCAATGGTATCTTTGAGCCCAACTTTTCCTAACCAGTGTTTATCGAATTTGAAACCCTTGTGGACTCTGCCCGGTTTTGATTGAATTCTAGCCAATATTGGCCGATGATCTGACCCCATAACTTAAAATACTCCACATTAGTGTGGGAAAAATTTCTCTATGTTGTCCACCTAATGGAAGAATTATACTCATAGATGCTTAATTTTGTTATTAATAAATGGTAGATATAGTGATAGTATTCTAAAATATATAGAACCATATACATATATAAGTATATGTTTACATGTTGAACAAACAAAAAAAAAGTATATGTTTACATGCTATAATTTTACAACAATACTCTCATTTTGTTACAATTGTGTTGTTTTTTCATCTATACTATTAAAAGTGAAGTATTTTTATTCTATGCATCCAAACACTTCATATTTTTTTTTTTAAATATGTTGGAAAACCATTTTAACATTATCCCAATTTGTTGTAATATTGATTAAAAAATGTATTTTATTTTATATTTATATTTAATTCCAAAATTAAAGATATTAATTTACATTATTTTGAATTTCCTTAAATATAAGTTAGGTTACTTACCAAAAATCACAAAAATCAGTTGTTATTATATATTTACAAAAATAATAACCAGATATTAATTTAGATTTAATCTAAATATTTGAATTTAAATAATATTTACATACTAGCGCAGATGATAAACGAATATGTTATTATATTTTATTTTTTATCATAATCAATCAGCCTAAATTCAAATATTCAAAATTATTATATATTTATATTATACGGTAATATGATGTGGCGTGTTAGGGTTATGTTTTTTATAATTGCAGTCCTTTGCAGATTGGTTTGTCAAAACATGCAAGATAGTAGGTTAATTCGAGTCGTATTAAAAGGACGGGTTAGCCCATTTTAACACTCATAAATATATATATTGGATTTGTGGTAATTTAAATTCACATAATAACAAAGTTTACAGTTAAGATTACATCGATATATACTTAACTAACTCATACTCATATTCTACTAAGATACACCATATGGTAACTTCATATAACTTTTGTAACAATTTATTTGTTTGTTAGATAACAAAAGTTGCTATCATTTAATGTTAAAAAAATCACATAATCATGAAATTTTTCATTAGAATTTAAATCAAACTATTTTTGTTAGTGTTTGATCTACATCACGTTTTTTAATCAATATAAATTTCACAAAAAAAATAATGTATAAAAAATTATTGCCCCGCACACAACGCATATTAGAATCTAAATTTCACAAAAATTAATGTATAAAAAAATTATTGATCCGCACACAACGCATATTATACTCTAAATTTTGCATAACACGAATTAGAAATATGGTATAAACATCAAAATACATGTACAACAAATCAACCAAATATTTTATTTTCACTAAAAACCTAAAAACCGGTCAACGTATTTAAATCAATATGGTATAACAAATTTTACTACGTGAAGACAACTAGTTTCAGAATCTAGTACATTTTTAAATCATAAGATATCAAACGATGGGGAAGGTTAGTAGCAGACAACTAGTTTTATTTTTTTATAATCCCAAATATATTCATAACTTATGGTTGCAAATCGTTTATATTAAAATTAATGATTTGACCATTTAATTAGATCAAAGAAAGTTTCACAAGTCTTCTTTGTGCTAATGGGTTTTATGGTGGATACACAAAAGGAAGGAGATGGTGGCCATTCATGGAGTTGCTTAAGAAATTTGGTGAGAAGGAAACAAGTCGACTCTTCAAATGGCAAAGCCGAGACTCATCATCACCATCAACTCGCCAAAGCCTTGACCTTTCCTCACTTGATTGCAGTTGGTAACTTTTTTTTTGCTTTAACTGAACTTTCTTTTCAAGGATTCTAATTTCGTTATTTTAGAAATCTGGGTTTCTTAGTTAGTTGATTTTGTGGTTGGTCAATGAATTTCTTAATCTGATATTGTGTCTGTGATATCTGGATTCATGGATGATTTTTTAAAGTTTGAAGCTTTTTTTCTGTATGAAGTTTTTGTTAGCTGTTATCACTCATTAATATAGTCCTGATTTACAATAATGATTTCTTCTGAATAATGAATATCTGAATAATGGGTCTGTTTTCTTTGTTTTGGCTCTATGTTCTTCACTAAACCTCAGGAGTTTGGTTTGTACAATTTTTAGGTGTTGGATCAACAATTGGAGCAGGGGTTTACATTCTTGTGGGAACAGTAGCGAGAGAGCATTCGGGACCTGCTCTCGCCTTTTCTTTCCTTATAGCTGGAGTTTCCGCTGCCCTTTCCGCTTTTTGCTATGCTGAACTCTCTAGTCGTTTTCCTTCAGCTGGAAGTGCCTATCACTATTCTTACATTTGCATTGGTGAAGGGTAACATTTTCACTTGCTTTTTTTAGTTATCTAGCAGTTTACTCCTTGCCTTTGCTTATGGATTTTGGGGTTTTTGCAGTGTTGCGTGGTTGATTGGCTGGGCACTGATTCTTGAATACACAATTGGTGGTTCAACAGTTGCCCGTGGCATATCTCCAAATCTGGTTTTTTCCCCCTTTAACCGATATCTTCTTTTGCTTGCATCTCATACTGATTGTTTCCTCTGTTTATTTAGACAAGGCTGATGGCTTTAGGCTTGCATCGCGTGCATTCATAGTTCTGTTTCTTGAAGAGTGATTATATATTGTTTTGTTGAGCTGGAGTTTACAAGTGTTGTGTGCTGACCTATTCTTGTCATGAAGTTATTACGGTAGTTTCTACATGCTAAGTAGGGATTTCCATAATAACTATAAAGCTCTATAAGATCATTATCTTTGTGTTCTTGTGTTGTTTGAGCTAGGGATCTTAAGCCTATGCCTTTAAATCTTGAGTGGCACTTAGAGAATTAAAAGACAAAGGGAACGTTTTCTTTTTGGAAAGTTTTGGATATCTGAACTCATCATCACGTTTCATGTGATATAACATGATAGGCATTGATTTTCGGTGGTGAAGATTGTCTGCCAACAATATTAGCTCGTCATCAAATCCCGGGCCTGGATATTGTTGTTGACCCATGTGCTGCGGTACTAGTCTTTATTGTAACAGGACTCTTGTGCATTGGAGTAAAAGAGGTATAAACTTTATATGATTTGGATCACATCGTTTGGACAAACTCAATTCTGTGGAACCGTGTTTTTAAAGTGAAATATCTTTTCTATGCAGAGCACATTTGCTCAGGGAATTATAACAACAGCAAATGTCTTTGTCATGCTATTTGTCATTGTAGCTGGTAGTTATCTGTGTTTCAAGACAGGTTGGACTGGTTATGAACTTCCAACAGGGTAAATTGAGGATTCATTATTCTGCGCCACCATCATAATTTAAGGTAGATGCTACATGAACATATTGTTTTTGTTTCCTAGGTATTTTCCATACGGGGTTGATGGAATGCTTGCTGGATCTGCTACAGTCTTCTTTGCCTACATCGGGTTTGATTCAGTTGCAAGTATGGCAGAAGAGGTCAGTATCATATGTCGTTGCAGTGTCATCTTTTAAGGCTTCTAAGCACTAGTATATATACTTACTACATTGCTATTTCATATGCAGGTGAAAAATCCCCAGCGGGATTTACCGCTCGGAATTGGTCTTTCACTCCTGCTTTGTTGTTTGCTATACATGATGGTGTCTATTGTTATTGTTGGTTTAGTGCCTTATTATGCTATGGACCCTGACACACCAATATCCTCCGCATTTGCTAGTCATGGAATTCAATGGGCTGCGTAAGTCCATGAATCGATTAAGATACTATACTGCTCATTAACAAGACTTGTTTAAGAGTTTGATTTTTAGTTTGTTTCTTTTTGTTCTTTTTGTAGATATTTGATAACTCTAGGTGCTGTCCTGGCTCTCTGTTCTACTTTAATGGGCTCCATTCTCCCTCAGGTAAACTAGAAACATAATTCAAGTGTCAATGTCAGATCTTTAGAATTAAGGATTTTACAATGAGATGTTTGAAGAATACATAGATGATATGTGGATTTCGTTTGTACCGTGCTTCTGCTAAGTAATCGGTGCTTGAATTAGCGAAAGCTCACCTTACTCACAAAAGAGCTTATTCATTTTTCAGCCGCGGATTCTGATGGCAATGGCTAGGGATGGTCTGTTGCCTTCATTTTTCTCAGACGTGAATCAACGCACGCAGGTTCCTGTTAAAGGGACCATAACAACTGGTTTTTGTGCAGCAATCTTAGCTTTCTTTATGGATGTTTCACAACTGGCGGGAATGGTAAATTAAGACACATTCTGATTCACTAAAATTTAGCATGTAACTAGTATTTGACAAGCCCTTGTTGGTGTAGGTGAGTGTTGGGACACTTATTGCATTTACAATGGTTGCAGTATCGGTATTGATACTCAGATATGTTCCTCCAGATGAGGTACTGGTAAAGTTGGAACCGTTAAACTCCTTTTTTTATTCGATTTCACCTAAGAACTACATTATGGAAGATGCGTGATTAAAGAGAGAAGTCTCCTTCTAACCTGTTAGCACTCTAGCTAACAGACTGAACTATAGTTGTTGAGCTGTCAACCAAAACTAAAATCCACTACAAACCACCTTGCTCATGCACTAGACTAACAAGGCTTTTATCAGGTACCTCTTCCCGCATCTATTCAAGAGAGAGTTTGTTCTGTTCCCTTTATATGTGGTGAAGAAAACTCATCCAGTCACGTCGGCACTTCGATTAGTAGCAAACAACCTTTATTTTACAACATTGATGCTTCAATTCTGGAGAAGCAAGAAGCTCAAGGAGATTGTAAGTTACTATTCAATTCTTGTAGACAAGCTTAAATTTAGGATTTATTTCCACTAGTGCATGAACTTCTTACGTTAGCTGATCATCTCCAATCTTGGTATATTTTTTTTGTCATATGCAAAAAATTCACATGTGGTAATTGATTCTGTAGGGGTTCTCAATAACGAAAGCAGGAGGAAATTTGCTGGTTGGAGCATTATGTTCACTTGTATTGGGAACTTCCTTTTAAGCTACGCAGCATCAAGCTTGCGCTTTCCAGGGTTAGTTCATCGATAGTATATTTACCTGAGGCTGTCTTTTACTAGGTTCCAAAAGTTGGGCTTCTTCTAGCATGCTCAGTTCTTTTTTATCCAAACTGTGAACAGACTCCTCCGATATTCTCTATGTGGTGTCGGTGGATTGCTCCTTCTTGTCGGTTTGATTGTGCTGAGTTGCCTTGATCAGGATGATGCCAGACACAGTTTTGGGCAATCTGGAGGTACTGATTTTCTTCATTTCCAACAAAATCAGCCTGATGTTTTCTTGAAAGCACTTCATTTGGCTACAAACCGGAAAATATGAAGTTTTGTGTTGTGAGATATAACTCTCTTTACAGGTTTCATTTGCCCGTTTGTTCCGCTTCTGCCTATTGTCTGCATTCTTATCAACATGTATCTCTTGGTAAACCTTGGGTGAGTATGGATCATTGCACCAGATTTGTGAATACTAATAACCGATGATTTTACTGTAAATATATCATTTTTCGTCTTGCTAATGTTTTAGAGCTGCGACATGGGCTCGTGTATCGGTGTGGCTGTTCATCGGAGTGCTTGTTTACCTTTTCTACGGGCGAAGACACAGCTCTCTTGTGGATGCAGTTTACGTCCCCACTGCTCATGCCCACGAGATTGGTCGCACTTCTGGACATTCTTTGGCTTAAAGCTACATGAAACCATCAATAGGGGCTCAAGATTCATTCTGTAAGTATGGATTTTCCTTGGTAAAAAATGCAACAAAATCTGTAAAATTATATTATTCAAGATCGATGTGTATAGTCATGTTGTAATTGATCTAAATGGTGCAGACTCGAGAATCTTTGAAAAAACAGATCTTTACTGATATTTTAAGTGATACAATTCATGTTAAGTTACTTCCGAGATTGGATGAATTGGATGTTGCACTTTGATGAAAGTCTGGGGAGAGCCATTACATTAGCTCGCAATAACTTACTCCGCGTCAACACCAACTCTCACAGTTTCAAGACATTCCAACTTGCCCAAGAAATGTCTCATCTGTTTCAGCTCTTGACAAGAACCTCCATACTCTGAAATCTCTAGAAAGAACCTTCAGTCACATGCAAGAGCATGCATCTCCGCATCTATTCGTTACTCTGTGCACAAGACCATGTAAACAAGAGCACCACCAAATTTGTGACAACAAACAACAAATAGAAAAGAATCTCTCGATAATAAATTACCTTGATGACTAAAGTCTCTAGATTTGGACAACTCTTGAGCAGAAGTGGCATTACTTGCCAACCTTTTTTCTTGTTACTCTCAATAGATAAGTTAAGGAGGTTGTTGAACACCGGCATGGATTTACAACAGAAATGAAACGCCTATTATGAAAACACAACCCAATATTAAACCATACGTATATATATATAAAAGTGAGAGACCTCCAGAATCACTACAAGAAGAACAAGTATGCAAAAACTGACCTCAAGGAAATCAGGAGTTCCTTTGGCAATCATGAAGAAGAAAGCTAGAGATTCTAAGAGGAAGAGCAGGTTCTCGGGTCAAAGAAGTGGCTAAAGAGTAGATCAAATGAGTATGACAGAGACTCTGACCCAGGAGGAAGAAAGATGCTATTTAAGTCTTTCCTTATCATTGTAAACATTATCATTGACCACCCCAATATTTCGGAGGCTAGGTTTGTCCTCGATATCAAACCTAGCCTCTCTCTTACTCTTTCTTCTATCTATCTCTTCTTTTCTCATCTCCGATTCTTCTATTTCTCCGGTTAATCCATTTCAGGGTTAACAAGTTGGTATCAAAGCACATCGGTCTTTTGACTGTGGGCATCTTCGTGAATCATGGTTCCCATGATCGAATCCACGGTGCTACCAGATCTCCAAGAGCGTACAGCGTTGTTGACTACTCAGATGGACCTCCAGCGTTTGGCGAAATGGTTGCCATGGGCGAAATGGTTGCCATGGGCAGATTATTGGTACAACACTTCCTACCATACCGACATTGAGATGACGCCATTCAAGGCTCTGTACGGCCATGATCCTCATAAGCTGTTGCGTTTTCATGATACACCAACAAACAATGCCACGGTTAAGGAGATGTTGCGAGACAGAGATGCCTTGTTAGAAGAGTTGAAATCTCATATCCTTAAGGCACAACAGAGGATGAAGAAATCAGCTGACAAGCATCGTAGGGATTTGGAGTTTGCTCCTGGTGAATGGGTGTATATTAAGTTGCATCCATACCATCAGAAGTCTGTGGCTACAAGGCAGAATGAGAAACTATCTCCGAGGTTTTTTGGGCCGTATGAGGTGTTTAAGAGAATAGGCCTTGCAGCTTTTCACTTGAGGCTTCCAACATGTAGCTCTATTCACATCTCTCAGCTTAATTAAGAAGGTTGTGCCATCAAATCACAAAGCGCAGCCACTACCATTGGCCTTGAAGTCGAATCTGGAATGGGTCGCCGAACCTAAGACAGTTACTCCCATTAGGAGAGTTGCAGATGGTACTGGTGCAGAGGTTTTGGTGGAATGGGATGGTTTGTTTGATTTTGAAGCT
Organism: Eutrema heterophyllum; assembly: GCA_002933915.1. Taxonomy (NCBI): domain Eukaryota; kingdom Viridiplantae; phylum Streptophyta; class Magnoliopsida; order Brassicales; family Brassicaceae; genus Eutrema; species Eutrema heterophyllum. Next base: position 657,202 of record PKMM01036428.1, read on the forward strand.
ACTTGGGAACCAACTGACAAGATCAAGGAGCAATACCCTCACTTCCACCTTGAGGACAAGGTGGCTTAATTACAGGGGAGTATGATAAGCTTGGAGTTCCTTTGGCAATCATGACGAAGAAAGTTAGAGATTCTAAAAGGAAGAGTAGGTTCTTCGGCGAGCCATTTTGAAGCTTTTTCCGAAAGATGATAATGATTTCGCCTAGTTTGGATGGTCGTGTCTTTCAGGGGAAGACATGGATCCAACTAGGCATTAGTCCGAGATAAGTGAACGATGCGTCCCCTGCGCATTGCTCGGACACTGTCCCACGGTAATCAATTCACTCGCCTAGGTTGGATGGTCGTGCTTTGTTGGGAAGTCATGGATCTGCCTAGGCAATGGGTTTGGCTGAGTTGGAGTGTGTCGCCCATGGGCACTTATTCAGCCATGGTGATCCGACGAATTTTCAGTTCGGGGAACCGGCCGGAAGGAATTCTATCGATCGAGGTATGATATTGTGACCGGATTTTTGCTGTTGGGTTGGGTAGAACACTCAATTCGGGAGGGGACTTAGCGTGATGAGGGAACATCCGAAACAGTATTAGGAAACATTTCAATCTTGCTTGCCGTTCGAAGCGGACATGCCTTACAGGACTTCGTTTATAAACGATAGCTGTTTGGCGGTGTTCGGCGTCGACATGCCTTACAGAACTTTGTTTATAAACAATAGCTGTTTGGCAGTTTTCGACGTGGACATACCTAATGGGACTTTGTTTCTAAACAATAGCTGTTAGGCGGTGGTCCCTTTGGGCGGTAAAGTCTTGGGAGAAATGTATCCTACCCTTCTCACGTGGGTGGGTTTCCAACTCGGATTTGNGGGAGGCTAGGTTTGTCCTCGATATCAAACCACTTTTCTATTTCTCTCTTACTCTCTTAGGTGCAAATGGTTGCGAATTAAAAAAATAAAAAGAATAAAAAGAATAAAAATGAGTGAAATTAGGATTTATTCCACTAACTTTTACCTCTACCCTCAACAAAATTGACCATGGTTTTTCCACCCATTAGGTAGATTTCACAAAATTTATCTCCAACAAATTAAAATCGTTAAATGGTATATTTTTGATGAAAACAGCGTAATTAGCAATTACACTCAGAATTTTTTCTCTACAAAGTCATTGATCTGCACCCTTACTCTTTCTTCTATCTTTCTCTTCTTTTTTCATCTCCGATTCTTCTATTTCTCAGATTAATCCATTTCAGGGTTAACATAATCTCGTCTGGCAAACTGTTAATCGAATTTCTACACTCCATAACCCAATAAAAATTACGGCTTCTAATCTCTACACACTCAATTAGGCTCACAAGTTCCTCCTTTTGCAATCAAACAATCCAAGCGTTCGAATCTTAGAAACCAGATGATCGATCCTTTCAATCCAACGAGAGGGGTAGGTAATTCAAGAAGATATCAATTTTGGACCAAGCAAAAGGAAAAACTTACGACGACGTCAGAGCAGACGAGGTAGATCGAAAAGCTTGTTTCGCTTCACGATGGAAGAGAGAGAATGCAAAGTCGTTTTCTAAACACAAAATAAACTTTTTGGTTGGAGACGTAAAAAAAAAAAAAACTTTTTCGAGGCGGTGTTTAATGTTTTTAATTTATACTCATGGGTAGCATGGAAGAAATTGCAACGGTCGAAGAAGGAAGGAGGACTTGGATTTCAACATTTGGAGATGTTTAATAATGCTTTGTTAGCAAAACAAGCATGAAAGCTTCTCAAAAACCATGACTCATTGTTTGCGAATTTTTTTAAAAGCATAGTACTATCGGGAGGGGTCAATATTGCATTCTAAATCTCTGAGGCAACAATCCTATGGTTGGTCTTCGATTTTAGTTGGTCTTGAGTTACTTAAGAAAGGCCTCAGATTCAACGTTGGCGCTGGGAATAATATTCAAATTTTCAGAGATAATTATATCCCTTATGATCCACCACGTCCGACGTTGGGTTCAAAAAATGAATCTCTGATGGTGAGTGACCTCATTCGTTGCATGGAAACAAAAGATGTTGGAATGATCATGCTATTTCCACACATCTTCAGGAAGAAGACAAAGCTTGGGTCAAATCTATTTTCTTAATTAGCCCATCAAAGGGAAGAAAATCAAGTGGTATGGACGTACAAACAACAACAAAATTTACTCAGTTCGTTATGGCTACTATTTGGCTAGAAATCTTTCAACTCCTACGAATGTTGCTGCACAGGTTCCCCATGGAGATCCAATCCTGAAAGCAAAGATGTGGAAATTACCGATCTTACCAAAACTAAAGCTCTCTGTGGAGAGTAATGTCCAAAGCATTGGGTACAACAACAAGGCTTGCATCTCGTGGAATACATTTAGACACAACCTGTCAGCGTTGTGGACTCGCTGCAGAAACTACTAACCATTTGCTATTTTAATGCCCAATCACAAATATGGCTTGGCGAATTGCAAATCTTCAAATAGCGTGTTTATATGTGCCTTTCTCTGATGTAGAAGACAATCTCAGGATGATCATCAATTCGCAAAAGCTTCACCGGATAACTCATCAACAGCAACTCCTTCCCTCATGGTTAATATGGCGTCTTTGGAAGTCAAGGAATAATCTGATCTTCAAAAAACATGTACCAAATGCTAAAAAAGATGTACAAATTTCGACTGCTGAGGTTAAAGAATGGATTCAGGCAACCGTCTCTGAAACTGTTGGGTTTTTCAAGCCCATGTTCAACTCCCCATTAGTATGATATTGTCCGCTTTGGGCCTAAGTAGCAAAGCCCGCACAGCTTTGTTTTTGGGCTCCTTCCCAAAAGGCCTCATACTAGTTGGAGTTGGACTTGCCTCTACAAAAGAAGTAATAGGGAGCTGGATTTTAAGAGATCAATTGGGTGTTTCCAAATTTTGGGGATCTGCATGTTTAGGGAAGGCTTCTTCCCCTTTAGAAGCGGAGGGTAAGGCTCTTCTCATGGCGATGCAAATTATTAGGATGATGGGTTTCCAACCGGTTATCTTCGAATGAGATTGTCAAGTTTTAATCAGAAATCTACAAAGAAATGCCAAGGACTTTGCAATTCATAACCTCTGTCGAGATATCTTGATGTGGGCTGCAAACTTTCAATATTATGTTTTCCAAAGTGTCAACGGTGCTTCAATGAATCTGCTCATTGTTTAGCAGGAAAAGGGTCCTCCTAATAAGCTTTTCTATTCGAGTTGTATTCATCCTCCATCTTGGTTAGCTCCAAATTTGTATAAAGATTATGTAACTTCTCGATTATCTTAATATAATGAAAATCTTTCGTCAAAAAAAAAAATTATGTAAGGGCGTTTAAAACGGTAAATCCGAACCGACCCAACCGAATTTTTTTTTATATTTTGGGTATTCTAAATAACAACTCGGATAAAGAATCCGTCAGATTTGGATTTGGCTCGGATTAATATCTTTGTAATCCATATAACCTGATTACATATATAAAATATATTTTCCTCTATTTCTAAAAGGAGAATTTTTTATCCTTTATTTTTGTTTCATAAAGATAGATTTTTTAGGATTTTTATGCATTTTTTATTAGTTAATAATGATAAGTTGTAAACTTCAAGAAAAATAATAGAGTTTATTGACTTAATATTGGTGGTGGAAAATTGTTTAGTAATAAATAAAAGATAATGTATTTATAATCAAGTTTTAATGTTTTTCTTAATATATGTAAAAATTCTAAAAAATCTATTAATTAGAAACAGAGGAAAATATACCATATAACCCAAATTATTATTTAGTATATATTAATAATTCATTAGTCTTTGATTCTACAGAAAGTAATGAATTTGTTGGTTGCAGAAATGTTGAACTAATACAAGGTATATGCTACAGAATCTAAATGCTTTCATGCAATGTAACAAACACGATCAGTTAATCCAAGATATTCACAGAAAACATAATCAAAACGATTACAAACTATTGGACAGAAAGCTTCACGCATTAATCCTTGAAGTTCGAGGTGTTGCAGCTTCGTATAACACAAAACACGACCGTCTCATATGTAATCTCGAGTACTTTGTGAAACCCCATCAGTCTTTGATTCTATAGAAACCAATGAATTTGTTGGTTGCTGAAACTGTTGAATTAAGACAAGGTATATAGATATGTTAAAGGTCCTTTATGAAAGAGATCTTGAGTTTGTGGTATCCTACCTGAGTCCATAGAAGTAAAAAAATGGCTTCCTTTATTCAATTCTTCGCCTTCTTCTTTGGCTGTCGTTTCTTTTTGGATTTCTTAAACCTGCCTCCGGTCTCCTGTGGACAATACAGTTCTATGAGTTAGTTCACAGAGAAGGTTTATTTATAACATCATCACATATTATCAACCAGCTTCAGTAGATGCTGACCTTTTTGTAACATCTATATGCACTTTGACCCGAGAACTCCTGTCCGCTTTTAGAAATATAAACCTACAAGAGCAAGAAAAAACTCAGAGACTACAAAGTTTCAAACGTCCCTTCTCTCTGTGTTCTGTTAGAAATAGTCCCAATGCTTAAAAACGTTCTTGTGCGTTTGTGTTTAACACCTCAATACCAGTCACATTCACTTTTCTATGTAATTTTTGTTTATTGTGGAAAGAGAAACATACCTTCCTTCCTTCTGAGGATGTGAACCAATGACCTGCAGAACCACTGTTAGCTGATACACGTCTTTTGCCAGCATCCTTTGGAGCTGCAGATCTCGCGTTGGAGCTCTCTTGGCCTTTTGAGACCTTTGACTTTGCTTGCCCTCTTCTGCAGCTTTTGCTGCTAGAGTCTACGGTTTTAGAACTCTCATTGCTGCCAAATTGGTTCCTACAATGGCATTGGAAAGATATGTCAATGCCCTGGAAACAGAAGATTGTTAGTAATTAAAAATAAGAAAGGGATTAGGAGTGTAACCCACATATAATCAATAAGGCACTCCACTGGCCGGTTCTCTCTATCATTGAAAATTCCCAGAGGCAAGAAGTTTGGTAACCGCTTCCGAACTAGATTCTGGATCCTTGGATCACTGTGCAAGAAGAAACGATGAGAAGGAGGAGACGGGTGGGGGAAATCCAAGAATTGCCTAGTTTGCTGAAACAATCCACTATTGCTACAACTTGCAACAGCACTGTTTTGTTTCTGAGCTGCGCTACTAGTACTCGTCTTCATCGAGCTAAAATAGTCCTGACAAACATCATCCAGAGCTGGTGTTTGAATCTTGGAAACAGCCGCCGGGGAAAAATCTTTCCACAGATCTCCAGATTCCTTTCTCTTTGGTTTACTTGCAACAGATGGTTGATCCTTTAAGCATGAATTATTTGTTTTAGTTACTCGGCTCAAATCTCTTTTGCTGGTGAATGGGTGGCCATCTTCAGAATCTGAATCTAGTAGCTGAAACTTTCGTAGAGCTGGTGTCTGAGTCTTGGAAACTGCCGGGGAAAACTCTTTCCAAAGATCTCCAGTACATGGCAAAGATCCAGGTACCTTTCTCTTTGAGGATGAATTATTTGTTTTAGTTACTCGGCTTAAATCTCTTCTGCTGGTGGATGGGTGGCCATCTTCAGAATCTGAACTTAGTAACTGGAACCTTTGTAGAGCTGGTGTTTGAGTCTTGGAAACCGGGGGAAAATCTTTCAACAGATCTCCAGTGCATGGCATAGATCCAGGTTCCTTTCTCTTTGAGGATGAATCATTTGTTTTGGTTGCTCCGCTTAAATCTCTGCTGCGGGTGGATGGGTTTTCATCTTCAGAATCTGAATCTAGTAGCTGGAACCTTCGTTGAGCTGGTGTTTGAGTCTTGGAAACTGCCACCGGGGGAAAATCTTTCAGCAGATCACCAGTACATGGCATAGATCCAGGTTCCTTTCTCTTTGAGGATGAATCATTTGTTTTGGTTGCTCCACTTAAATCTCTGCTGCGGGTGGATGGGTGGTCATCTTCAGAATCTGAATCTAGTAGCTGGAACCTTCGTAGAGGACTACGAGTTGAGCTTTGAAACAATGGTGCAACAGAAGTAATCCCAGAGCCAGTAGATGCTGGAACATGATCCAACCGCTTTCTTTTTTCCCGACTCCGAGAGATAGAAGAAGGCTGGTTAGTGAAAACCCCAGAACCATGAAGTGAAACCCTTGAACTGCAGCTAGAAAAATGACTTCTTGTTGACGCAGGTGCATCTGCATGTAGCAACACAAGTAGTAAATCAAGATGAAACCAACAAAATATGCCTCAACTTGAGAGAGTTTTGGAAAAGATTTCATCCATAAAAGAAACCATTTTGATTTATCAGCCTGAAAATCTCCAAACCCACTCTATCTACCAGAGTTCAACAAATGCAATCATCAAGTTTTCATCTTAGAGCCATCACACATCATGTATCATCGTATACTATCCTGTATCACATTCATCATGGATCATTATCACATAACATCTTATATCATCAAGCACACAAATCCATTCCTAGATGAAGCATCAACCTTGATTTCTGATAGCTAAGGAGACAGGAAGGTTTGCAACTTAGCATCAGCTTCTTAAAATTCATCAGTTTATAGATAGTCTTTCAATATCAATGTATCTCCGAAATTTCAATTCCAGCAATTTAAGCAAGACCCATTTCACACATAACAGTGAAAAGAGAAATCAAAGCTCGAAAAAAAATGTTTAATTACCTTCTGGAGAAGAGAACTCTTCGATGTCGTCTTCATCATCACGATCCTCCTTGAAACCTAAAAACTCATTGGTATCATCTTTCGCAGAACACTTGTTGAAATTACTAGTTCCCCGTCGCAACCGCTTGAGAACCGGGCTTGAACAACCTGCTTCAAGCTCCAGATCAGAATCTGCGACCGTAAGTCCCGGCTCTGGCTCGTCGTCTCCGATTAAACCCGAATTGGGATCGATATCAAACCCTAGAGAAAACGATGGTGGCTCAATTGAATCCATAACAAGGAATTTAGGGATTTGGGGAGGAAGAGGAAGAGTCTTCGATTGGCGCGTTGTTCGATGAGATTATGTGCCAAAGAAAGCTCGAAATTTTCCCCCGCTCGCGGACAATTTTATGATTTCAAAAAATTTCAAGTGATTTGATTGATAGTAATTTCGTCGACTTATTATTCTAAATTAATGAAAAAATCGTTTTTCATTTAAAGAAAAAATCAAAATTGGGCCGTGAACATTTTCAAAGTTAGAGCCCATAACGGTTTGCTAATCACGTCCATCTTCTTTCTAACTGGAAAAACGGTATATTAGTGCCCAACTTTAAGCAACGTGTTTAAACATATTTCAATTTGTAATTTTCTTTTATACATATGTGCATATCCAAATTGTTAGAGCTGGATTTATCACGTTAAATTCGGCCCATAAAACCTACTAAAAGTCCAGTAACTTAATCTAAAATCACATTCAGAATCAGGCCAAAGACACATCCGGCTCAAATACATGTTTCAACCCATTCGAAGCTCGCGGCATCAACGAAGTTTTACTTTGCCTCGAACCAAGCGAGCTCCAAGCTAACAAATACTCAATCAACCAAGTCAGTGGAATGAGTCAAAGATATTCCCTAACAGCTCGGAGTCGTTTTGAAGTTCATAGAGAAGATGTAATACGAAGGATCCCGACATACGCGGTGGCAGTTTAAACCTCAAAGAGAGCTATAAAGGAGACTCAAGACCTAATTTTACACATCTGATTCTTTTTAACCTAATCGCACTACGCTCTTCGAGCTCTCTGTAACTCATCTCTTCGAGATAAGACTTATATTCATTTTGTTTCATAATACGAATCCAATTTCGTCAATACTCGTATATACCACGATCGGTTCAAGATAAATTTGGCCATTGTTATAATTCACTTTCCTAAAAACTATACACAAATTTCGAGTGTGGCATTTAGCACCCACATTTTGGCACCGTCTGTGGGGGAGTTATAAGATTTTCTTACTCAAGAGTCGATCCTAGACCCGTAAAGTACAAAAATGGATTCAAGCCAACAAGAATCTATGAGGTCAAACCCTCAAAAGCAGATCGTAACGGATCAAAACACCTTGAGATCCTGTAATAGCCATGCCGCTACCGGATCAAGCACTCAAGCTGCAACAAGAGCCGATACACTTCATGTAGAAAATGCTCAAGGTACCCCAGAAGTGAGCACACACAGAGAAATTCTTCCCTTACACGTTTTTTTTTTTTGGCGAAAACAAACATTGACCTGCCACGTATGCTTCCTAGTTGGCACAGAATGACAAAACGACATTGTTTTGAAAAAAAATGCAAAAAATCCAAAACACACACAATTGGACTCGAACCAACGATCTCAAAGAGTAAAGACTTGTTTTACCAACTGAGCTAAACAAACTTTGTGAATATCAAGATCAAATATAGTTTGTATAGACACTATATTTCGTGGAACTGGTAACAACAAAATACTTCAGCTATGTAGTGGACATGGCTACCTCAATCTAATCAGACATAATGCATGAAACATTTACGATACCACAAAAACCAATCTCCCACATATCAAAATTCATAATTCAAAACAAATTTCGTAATTCCCAGAAAGTGGTAATAAACCAATTAGAAACCCATAAAACAACAAAAATCTCACAAACCCTAAAATTTCATATCACAATCGAATCCGTGTCAAAGAAGATGAAATTGGAATCAGAAACAGACGAGAAGAGAGACAAAATTCTCATTTTATTTACGCCCGTCAAGAGCTTCAGCTTCAAGAAGCTCAAACTAGCAACGAGAAACTTCAGCCTCCTCTATTCGATCTCGTTAATATCTTATAACCATCATCGAACCTTTATCCTCCGCCGCCGGCATCTTATCATTCCGTTATTGAGGTATGTGATAGTTTTGACAGAATGGACTGTGATATCTTCAAACCCTCATCGAAGTCTCTGATTGTTTGACATAAGAACTCGGTAGCGAATCGGCGGTAGAGAAGGAAGAATTGCTGAATTGGGTTTCCGATGTTAATCATCCTCCGAGAAGGAACGACGACGTCTTCTTTTTAAACCAAAACGTCGTCGCTTAGGGTTTTTTTTGTAAACATAACTACTCAAAACGTCGACATTTTGAGCCCATTTTTTCAATTTTTTTTTGTCTCAAAACGACGTCGTGTTATCATTCCGTGACAACGGGGCAGCATACGTGGCATGGGAGTTCTCACCGTTAATGGTGTTACGGGGTTGACTAACGGGGTGTTGGTCAATGTTTGTTTTCGCCAAAAAAAAAAAATAGTCCAGGTATGAATTTTCAAATTTTGAAGAGTTTGGGTATGAAATTGGGCACTTGAATTTGTCAGGTACGAATCCGCACTATTTGGAATAGTCCGGGTAGGAATTGGCCGTTTTCCCCAAGAATCACTCGTCCAAAGATGTGATAGGGGACATCGGAGAAGGGATGAAAACCATTGGAAACAAATAAACTTCACAAATATGGTGATGTTCTCTTGCTTTTTGTCAATAGATTGATAGCGCCGGATTCGTCTATGAAACTCTAGGTTTTAAATTTATAAACCTAAAGGTTCTGCAAGTGCACAAACGTGCGTTGCAGTACTTTAGGTATCGATCCACATGGAGAGAGAGAATTGTTCTGCGAGACCTTAGACAGATAATAGCAAGGAAGTCTAAGACGAGAATAAGTTTTTATAAGAGTTTTTGTCACGAAAATGTAAATAACGTAAAAACGGAAAATTGCTTGTAAAGAGAAGATGAAAATCGATGGCTTGAAAATAAAGCGAGAAAACGGTTTGTAAACTATGAGAAAACGGTGTTGGGTCGACAGGAATATCTAGGGGTATGCTCGATTCAATCACGGTCCCTACTAGTAACTGTTTCTAGATTTCAACTCCACGAACTGAACAGAATAAACGGCGTAGCCTACTTTCGTACATCCTACACACCAAGAATCTATACACTCAACCAGTAGATTTCGTTTCTGGCCGCGCGGAAAATCGTGATGTTCGCGCTAGTTCTTCTTATTTCAGCAAATACAGGTCCATGAAAAACTCGACATATTTATGGATTTTTCTTGGTGACTCTTCTGCTTGAGTTAGAAGGAGCTCTTTCCTTCGTTGTCGAAACAGTTGAGTCAACCCAGATCTTTTGGATGACCTTTGCAGCTCGTGGCATTTGATGTCGAGTCCTTATGCCATCTTGCTTTTCTGCTATCTCCTCTTTATCTTCTACTATAACATCCAGGTTTGTAATCTTTATTTCTCGATGCTGATGGAACAACAATATTCAAAACTTGAGAAGAATCTCACAACATATAACTAACTATTCATGGACAATAACAATCTCAATCTCAATGGGAATAATAATTTTTTTTTACAGTCACAATAAATGTGTTTCAATGGACACCAATATATTTCTCTACGTACGTCACGTCATTTCTTCAAAATATGAGTTTTGATTTGTGTTATATCTCTGTCATGGTCAAGTTGTACTGATTTATGTGTGTTGTTATAGGTCACATACATATGGAGAAGTTGATTCATACGGTCTATCGATCGCAGAGAGTGAGTAAGAATTGCATAGATTGAAGATTGCAAATAGAGGTGAATAGAGAGTTTGTTTTTTTCTTTTGGTCTAAAAAAGATTTCAATTTGATGATGATTAAAGAATAGAGTTAGAGATTTAATTTTGGGAGTTTTTACTCAGTTGACCCAATCGGACTTGAGATTAGCAATGTTGAACTCTGTTTTTTAACATCGCTAAGTTGATCTTACAAAGGCACGATCTTGCTTTTTTATTTAAAAAGTAATGTATTTAAATTTGAATACTCACATATAAACTGAATTTGAAATAAATTTGGAAGTTGATTTTGACATTTTGTAATCGAATTTGGAATGAAAATTAATATACCATAATCGAATTTGGAATGATTGGTATAATACCATAATCGAACTTGGAATGAAAATTAATATTTGTATATAGCCATGTTTAGCCACAAATTATTATGTGGCTCTATAAAAATCGAAAATTTGGCTATGAAATATTAATTGGGTGATTTTAATCAATATGAATGGTTGACTAGTTATTTAGGTTTCTAAGAATGAATAATCCGATATTAGTTCTCTCTCCTCTAACCGAATTTGTCTTCCCATTTTAACCATACAACTAGTGATATCATCGGAGTTATGTTACACAAAAGAGCATTTAATGCCCGAGCATTAAATAGAAAGTAAAGTTGAAGATGCTAACAATTTTAATATATATATAATTTAATAGGTCTCAGACCTTTGATTCTTTGTTGAGTATTTTGACGGAAGAAATAGATATGGGTGGATTGTCATGTCGGTCATGAGTTAACAACGAAAGTTATCATGTACAATTGTTAACAAGGTAACAACTTTACAATGACTAGAAAGATAATAAATTATCATGTACGATTGATAACAATATAACATATTTTTAACAAAGTTGGTACAAACTAAAATAAAGTTAGCAAAGTTAACAAATTTAGCATAGTTTTGTTACCGTCTTCGGTTAGCATCATTTAATGTTGCAGATATTTTTCTTTCACCAAATGAAAGAATGTTATCTCGTATGGAACAACGTTAACATTGGATGGATGATTAAGTTAACAGATATAGTTAGCAGATATTTATTTTGTTATATTGTTAACGCAATTATCATATAGAATGTTAACGTGATAACAATAATATCTGATATTTGTAATGTTCTAAGTTGCTAACAATAATATTTGATAGTTTACATATATGTGTTAAACATATAGTTATCGGATTAAATCAATTATTGCATCAAACAACCCAAGATATATCAATTTAAAAATGCAACGATAACAATAACAAGTTACACATACTTTTAACGTGTTAATATATTTAGTTATCATGTTAAGTTATCACGTAACGATAACAATAACTATGTTAACATTTAATTTACAAAGATAACATTAACAATAACTATATTAACATCGTTCAATCAATAATTGTATTAACATTTAACATTGATTCCCTCTGGAAAGCTTCGATGGACACTGCTAAATATCGTTTAATCAAACAGAGTGACAACAACGAATATGCAGGGGCCGAGCATCAACACAGAGAAGCTCAGGTACAAGGTTTTGAGATTCTCGAAAGCAAGTTTCTTCCCGGCTATGATGAACCCACGCTCATGGAATCACAGAGATGAGATATGGCGGTCAGTTTCCTTTGTTGGCCTAAAAAAACAATCAGTTAAACGTCTCATTGGTTTCTTTGATTACTTTGTAACGATACCCTCATGTATTCTTCTTCTGCGAGGTTGTTAGGGCTTGGTTGTTGGATTCCATGCATCTGATAACTTTAAAGTTAGTGTCCTAATGATTTTGTTAGCAGATAACTACCTTAACGAGAAGCGGCACGTATCCGCGGATAACTAGCTTAACGACCAACAGCGAGGATCTAAATCTAAAATCACAAGGAAAGTTAGATCTAATCTCCATTGATGAACTCGCGACTTGGTTCTAAAGTTGACAACTTTGTTCTCTGAAAAATCACCCATAAAGAGAGAAAAAATACCCATCAATCAAATAGATAATCTAATATCCATTGCTGAACTCATAAAGAATTAAGGTCAAGACTTAATTAAATGCATCCTTTAGAATGGCAGAGAAATCTGAGAGCTACTCAACAGTTACCGTCAGGTCTCTCACAGGCGATGCATAAATCCGGCAAGTGACCCTTGACTTCCAAGGAAACCCTAGCTCCCAATTTCTTCACCATTTCTTTTCCGGAGGAGCAAGAGAGGATGAAAACTTTGGTTGCGTAATCTATGGAGGAGACATTGAAGTAGAGTTTTCCAGATCTGCTGCTGGTGAGATTTGTTGCAGCCATGTTAGTTTGGTTTGAGATTGGGGAGAGAAAAAAGGTCTCTTGCTGCAGTAGTTGGATTCTTGTTGTTGTGGGTTTTGCGTTGAAGGCGAGAAAATGAGGAAGAAAGTGAGAGAATGGAGGAGGATGAGAAGAAAGCAAATTTTATGCATTTTCCTTTTTTTTTTATTGGAATAAAATCTCAACTGTATCCCAATATAACAACTTTTCTATATATATGGCCCACATGAACACTCAAAACAATACGTAGAGTTTGTAGCTATTATCAACACACGTAAGGGTTCAATGGTGATTTCAGAAAGTATAGTAACAAGTGTACAGTTGTGATGCATGAAAACTAATTTTGATAATATTTAATACTAGTTAGTGATATTACCCATATTAATTCTCGTCTTTATTTTGGTTGTCAAAATATATTCTCAGCTTAATATTATTTCACAGTTAAATATTTAGTGATATATCCATAGATAGTCACAAATTAAGTCGTGCTAGTTTAATTATAGGGAAAAAACCCTTAAAAATACACAAACTCTACATAATCTGGACGTTTAATACACGAACTATTTTGACACCTAGAAAAAAACACAGACTAAAGTTGGTATCCATTTTAATACTCACTATCAATCAATTTTTTTTTAATACATAAACTATTAAATTTCGTGTATTTTACAACATTTATATTTTGAAAACCCGATTTTGCTCTCTTTTATTTATTAAATTCGATTTATTTTATCAGAAAAAACAAAATTAATATATTATAAAAATAAAAAACAACATTTAATTTTAATAATCTTATTTAAATTTTTAAAAAAATGAAAAAAGAAACAAAAAATTCTTCGATCTTAACAAAAAAATGCTGAAGAAGAGAAGAAGAGGATTCCGCAGAATCTGGGTTCGTTAAAAGAAGAAAGCAGCTTAACAGTCGTTTCGCTTTGTTGTGCCTGTGGTTGAGGAATTTATTCTTTTCGATTTTTGTTTGATTGTATTGAAATTGAACCACCGTACATATGCTCTCTCACGTAATCCCTAATCATCCTATCGGAGTATTCGAAGGAGTTCTCGATCTTCTAAGAAATCCGATTGCCGGAGGGATGCACGGCGTTTGGTGAGCACGCTTTGACGGTGCCGCTTCTGGTGAAAACGATCCTGAGAGTCTCGGATCGTGGGACGGATTACGCGGCGGGGGCGCTGCTAGCGCTTTGCACGGCGGATGAGCGGTGGAGAGAGGAGGCGGCGGCGGCGGCGGCGGCGGCGGGAGTGGTGGTTCAATTGCTGCTGATGGTGCAGAGCGAGTGTACGTGGCGATTAAGAGAGGGATTCCATCACGAGTGTGTTGAATTGAAAAAGAAATGGAAGAAGAATTGTTGTTGTTGAAGAAGAAGAAGAGATACGAGAAAGGAGAGAGAAGAATTTTTTGTTTCTTTCTTCATTTTTTATTTTTTATTTTAATTTAAATAAGATTATTAAAATTAAATTTTGTTTTTTATTTTTATAATATATTTATTTTGTTTTTTTCTCATAAAATAAATCGAATTTAATAAATAAAAGAGAGTAAAATCGGGTTTTCAAAATATAAATGTTATAAAATACATGAAAATTAATAGTTTATGTATTAAAAAAAAGTGATTGATAGTTTGAGTATTAAAATGGATGCCAACGTTAATCTGTCAAAATAGTTCGGCTATTAAACATTAGAGTTTCTGTATTTTTAATATTTTTCTTTCTTTAATTATATCTGAAAACCCTATATTTATACCTCATTTTTTCGTCTCCTTTGTTTGTTTGTTCTGCCTCACTTTATCTTCCGGCGTTTCTTTCGGGCGAAAGGCTGAGAAGCCACTTTTTGAAAAAAGATTATCTACTCTGCCACCAATTAATCTGACTGCCACTCATATAATGAATTACCATTTATACCCTTCATTAATCTTATCAAAATAATTCATTTAATTATTACATTAAAAATAAAACCAAATAACCATTGATTTTTTTTCTTCTCGTTGATTCCTCACGTGAGCCTTCCATCTGCGCCTCCACCTGGGCCCCGCTTCCCTCCTCATCCTCCTCCTCTTCAATCGGTTTCTTGTTCTTAGCCTCTCTCTCCTCCGCCATTGTTGAAGTTTCAAAAGCTCGCTCATCTTCTTAGGTACAGTCTCTTGTTTTTGGGGATTTCCCAATTTAGGGATTGAATTGAAATCCATTGAATTTGCGAAAATAGCTTGTTTTGGTATGAACAATGGGTTGGTAACCAAGTTTGATTGGACAATTAGGTCTTTGCATTTGTAATTTGTCGATTGTAGCTGTTGAATCGTAGTGATTTTTAGGTAGATTAGAATCTTGAGTTTACCAAATCTGCTACGAGATATTTAATCTCTACGATGGTTCAACTGGTACAAATGGTTCAACTAAGAGATATAGGACCACTGGTATAAATGGTTCAACTAAGAGATATATGACAACTGGTACACGTGGTTCAACTAAGAGATATAGTACCACTGGTACAAATGGTTCAACTAAGAGATATAGGACAACTGGTACATATGGTTCAACTAAAAGATATAGGATAACTGGTGTTGGTGGTGAGTTTAGCACTCCCCGGTTTACCCCGGTTTGAACCGAGACCGGCCCAACTAATCCCGGTTGACGACGGCTCGAACCCGAAAGGAAAGCCCACGAAACATTCGCCGAACTCCGAACTAGAAAGAAAGGTCCGCGAGAGACTGATAACCGATAAACCGATAAGAATCTGAAGGAACGCCGAACTTGAATCCAGATCGGCCGAACTTGAATCTAGATCGGCAAAACACGATCCGATCAACGATGATTCAAGTTCGGCAAGGAAGTTTGCGCAATAACAACCGAGCTCAAATCAAACCGAACTCATCATAATCGATTGTAAATGTAAGGATCAAATCCTCGTCTCGGTACCGAGATCGGTCCGTTTCAATCCGATCGACGACGGTCCGAGATCGGTAAAGGAAGGATCAACATGCGACCGCCGAACTACGACATACCGAGCTCATCGGTCTCAACCTGTCATAGTCAGAACCCACTTCCGGAATGCATGGAAAGTACGTTTTACTTTCCGCAAAGTACATCCGACTTTACGGAAAGTAGGTCTTGATTTGCGGAAAGGGAAGATTGACTAAAACTTTTAATCCGGGATTTGCGGAACTTTTCCGGATTCGGGGGAAAGTCTAAAGCCACCGAGAAACATCTATAAATAAGGAGGTCCCGACTACATTTAGAAGGGAGAGAAAAAAACAAATCCGCAGTACATTTTTAGAGAGAGAAAGTGAGGGCTCGAAATCCGATCTCGACCTCATGACCGACCTCGAAATATTTTTGTAAAACTCCGACTAAGTTCGATTCAGTAAAACGAAATACCGATTCGCATTCCAACTCTTTTACTCTTGTGATTTCTACGATCCACAGTTGCCTTGGGGGTAACTCGGCGTGGAGTAACCTAGTCGTATTTGCCACTTAGCGCACCAATTGCTGAATAATGTGGAGGTGAATTGTGATATGTTATCGGTGATGATCTCGTAAGATATTTTGTGTCAACATATGATGAACTTTCAAACGAATTTTTGGACGTCTAGAGCATGTATTGGTGAAGTAGTCGGTCATGACTAGGATGTATTGCTTCTAGTTAGATCGTCGCAACAGGCCGACAATGTCCATTGCTCATCTCATGAAGGGATATGGCGCGGTTGATGTTGTTAAGAGTTCGGTCGAGAGTTTTATCATCGGGCCGTGTCGTTGGCATTTTTCGCATTTAGTTACATAGTTCTCCCAGTCCACTACCATTGTCGGCAAATAGTAGCTTGCTTTCTTGATCCTTAGGGCCAGAGAGCGACCTCTAGGATGGTTATCACATGCTCCTTTGTGGACTTCTTTCATGACCTCCTGTATATCCTTGCTGTCAACACATTTTAACAGTATACATCTGGCACTCCATCGAAACAATTTGCCATCAAGTAGTATGTAGGGGGCACATCGTATTTTAAGTCGCCGAGTTGTCCATCTATCGGCTGGTACTTTCCCATATGCAATTAAAAGTTTGATTTCAAGAGTCCAATCTTCATATTATGGCCGCCCTTCTTCTTTGGCTTCGATGTCCATCGGCGCATGATGCCCGTCGACTCATCTTCTTTATCCTCGTCGGGTTCAGTCTTGTAGCGACGTTGTCGTGTGATTACGTTGCATGCCGTAGTTGATTTGATACTCGGACTAAGGATGCTTATACTGGAATTGTGCGTTTGAGATGAGGGTCCGAGCTGGATGCGAGGGCAGCCAAAGCGTCAACTGGAGCATTGTCACCATGATGTATTTTAGTAAGGTCGAATGATACGAACCCGGCAGCGAGCTCATTAACTAACTTGTGGTATGCATTCATCCGGTCATTTTTGGTGTCATAGTCTCTGCTGAATTGGTTAGCGACGAGCTGAGAGTCACAATATGTTTGGATGTTTTTCGCTCTATTTCCCTTTGCTAATCGTAGCCCGACGATTAGTGTTTCATATTCCGCTTCGTTGTTCGAAGCTTGGAATTCAAGTCAGAATGACTGTTATAACACTTATCCCGTTAGTAATTGAAGGCATATTCCGACTCCTGATCCGTGGTGGGATGAAGAGCCATCGACGTGTAGAATCTATCTTTATGCTAATGGTAGGTCATTGTTGACAAACTCCTGCGATAGTTCGATAAGAAAGTCGGCTAAAACCTGACATTTGGCGCTAGTTCGGCTCTTGTACTCAATGTCGTACTCGCTTAGTTTGATTGCCCACTTGGCGAGTCTTCCAGATTGGCTTGGACTATGTAAGATTGTACGTAGTGGTTGGTTGGTGAGGACGGCTATTGGGTGCGAATGGAAATATGGTCAAAGTTTTCGTGCTGAGATGACAACGGCTAGGG